>OZ021721.1:103559865-104159865 GCA_963978545.1 Linyphia triangularis
GGTAAAGCATATAATGGATTTATATCAAAACTTTGTTTTTATGGGTTATATTATTTACACTTGCTAAGTGTGAATTTTTTTTTGAGTCTAGTTAAAAAAAAAAAACACCCAGGAACTGAGCCACTGAGCCTCGAGCCTTACCTTGAAATGTGAAATTACTTTTTAGAATGTGGCCCCTGTACGTTTATAGTACCGTACTATTACTTCCCTAACTCCACCAGGGACAAGCCATCAACAACAAATACTCCATCGCAACAAAAGAATACCACCAACCACTTTAGGAGCAATTTGAAATCGGGTCCTTGCGTAATACACAACGAGCATACGTCTCGTTTTCCCCTCGGGTCTAATGGTTGCATGGTCTAGAATCAGAGGGGGTACAATCATGGATTGGGGGGAAATGTGGGGGGGAATCCAAACCGACTTCCTGTAGTCTGGGACAAAACTGCCGATAAATGAAATCTGTGGAATTTTATAAGGCTGATCGGATCGGAAGTAATCCTGGTGCTGAAGAGATTTTCTGTGCCCCTAGGTATAGAAAGGGATGGAGGGAGAGTGCTGGTGTATAATAGACTGTATTCAGAATATTTTGCGGATAGGAATGAGATACCACTTGTATAAATGCTCTGTTTAAAAAGGTTCTAGGCTTGCTTTTGAAGTTTTGGTTGGAGTTGTATTTTACTGGTAATGTGTCTTTTTTTGCGTTCTATACAAGTAGATAAAAACTGTTTCGTTTATTTTGAAAATATTAATAATTTGAAATTCTGTATACACAAGAGTGGATTTTGAAAATCTGAAAAAATAAAAAAGCCAAGAAAATGTGAGGACTCTTATTGTTTTACATATGAGGAGTTGTGGATACAAAGGACGAACTTAACATCGGAACCAAAATGTTTTTTTGTTTTTTTTCATCATCCTAATACCGATCCTTTACATATTCTGCAGGTATATTTTTAATTTTGAGTTCACCTTTTTTTCCTCTCAAACTACTCGCAAAAGATACCAAGTCTGGAAAAATCAATACGTAGAAAACTTTTCAAACGCGTTTTTCTGAGAACTACCGTTTGTTGAATTCGCCCATCGTATCAGCAACGTCTCATGTAAAAATAAATCAAGAATACATACAAGGTGAATACTAATTAGTCTTGCAATCGAGCTGTATAAAGCTAAGTAATTGTGCATAATAAATGAAAAGCCTAGAAACAAAACCGGACCTGTCCACACAATGTAATTTTTTATGTTAATTTCAGCCTCCTCAAACTTGCCTTTAAACCCTCTGAACTTCCAGGGAATGGAGGAAATTGTACAATTGTTTTCCCTGCAATACCCATATAGCACACATCCTCCCAAGGACGTCCCTAGGAAGTCCCCAGTCATCCTTGGGACTCCGAATGACATCCCAGGGACCTCAGTGGGAGGATGTGTGCTATATGGGTAATTTTTAAATTAAGTTTCTGATTCTATTATAAATATATATATATATATTTTAATTTTTTTATTTATTTTGTTTTAAACTGTCATCTTAATAAAAATATTTAAAACATATTTTATTTTGAATTTTATTTATAAATTTAAAAATGTTGTGTATTGCTGGAAAAACTGGAGATCAAAGGACGTATATATATGTCCATGACCCTCTGAGAGGTTAAGGTAGAAGTCTGGTAACTTGCGCATTTTTTTACGTTTTATCTGGAATTTTTTTTATTGGAAAATAAAATTCAATGATGTTTATTTTAGTAGGTTATTATTGACATCTATTGAATACAAAAAAAAATATTTTTGACTTAATTTTACAACGTTTTATTATCATTATTATCATGGATCAAAGTAGACGCCTAAAAACAAAAGGGTTCGTGGTTGGTGATTTCGGCTCTTAAACACATCTGAAATAATAAAAAAAAACAATTTGCTTATTAATCTATAGAATTGTCGTTGGAGCTAGGATTATTAAATTTTATCACAAAATAACAAAATGGTGAACTTCGAAAAATAAAAGAATTTTTTTTCAGGCTCAAATCGGGCTCTAAATTGAAAATTTAGGGATGGAAAAAAAGATCGCAGTCCCGACGAGAGCTACTGATGTGTAGAATAACGTGTAAAAATTTCAGAGCAATCTTTCAAATAGAATTTTTTTTTCACCCGGGCTGACCAAAAAAACGTTGTTTCGAGAAAAACGCGTTTGAAATTTCAATGACAGGCACTCAACAACAATGAGACGATCTCAAATATTCATTATAACTTCATTAATATTTCGAATTTCCGTCTAAAATTATTACAACGTACTGTCAATATATTTTACTTTCGAGATAAGTAAGAAGAAAATTTGATTTTTTCAACCCAAGTTACCAGATACTACCTTAAACCTCCAAAATATTTACAATCAAAATCGGTTCTGAACCTCTCAAAATAATTGTATTAAAAGTGTAATATATATACAGACTGTTTATTTTGACCTCATTTGTGAAAAACTTTTTAGGGGATAGGTCCAGTTTTGTTCGCTTGTGGTTCGGAATCCACGTTAAGCTGTAGGTCCTGGCCTGATTAGCCATCATAGTACATAAATATAGGTCGTTGATCGTATAAACCATCCAATGTATTTTGTTCGCCAGCTCCTCAAATTATATTTTTTTGCCTAAGTTTATAAAATAAAAAAGTAAATTAGTTCGGCAAAAAGAATATGCATATTTTAAAATGTTTATTAGTATTACTATGCGTAATTATATAGTGGTATAGATACATTATCTGAGTCCTTAAATTTGAACTTAATATATTCGAAGAAGGGGGGGGGGGGATATGGTATGGCAGAAGTAAAAAAAAAACCTCTTTGGAACTACTTTTTTTTTATGCCATATCATTGCCTCTATCTTTGCGTATAAAAATTCAGAAATTAAACTATAGCTTCCTATAAAAACACTCACGTATAAGGACACTCTTCTTTCAGAGTGTTTATCACTAAAAAACATCGGTCATAATAGCCTGAAATTTTTCCTGTATATTGTCGAAAAAGGAAGAAACGGTATGGCATAAGAGAAAAAAAAGCTGTTTTGAACAATTTTTTCTTGCTATACCACTTTCTACATTCTTCGCGTATATTCAGGTTAGATTCACGTATATTTAGGTTATATTCCGGTTAGTTTTGCTTATATTCAGGTTAGGCTTTTTTTTTTTTTTGTAGTTTTTTGAAAGTTGAAGTTTAAATATAATCACTCAGTATTTTACATGGTAAAAAAATAACTAATATGGAATTTAAAAATAACTTTTTGTCTGCAACTAAAAAATGCAGCAAAAATAAATATTAGAAGAAAAATTTAACTTGGCGAGTGAAATTTAAAATCAAGATAAACCTAGTTCAATAAATTATGTATCCATCCTAAAAGTAACTTTAAAACTTGGATTGAAAAATTTAGAAACCTAACATGATCTTCAAACACTGAGAATGAAAATTTATCACTTTGAAAGATGCCTTCGATATTTCATCGAAAATCCGCCATCGCCTGTCATTCCCCCGGGAGTTCGCCCATTCATTTTCTTAAATTAGACACAGAATCTTACGTTTGGGTACTTAACATATATTTTCCGATGTCTTCTATTGGAAACTCAGCGTTAATTGAACTGACTTATAAGTCAAAATAAAGCATTTGTCACTCCTCTTATGTGCTGACACAAAATGTACTTTATCACCCTAGAATTAAATAGTTTAGTGTAGTATTTCTTCTTTCTCCTGTTTTAATTTTTAATTTAGGTTAATGAAAGTATAGTATTCGGTCAACAACAAAAAATGTCAATTTTTTGGCATTTTCCCACGTTTTGGAACATCCTGATTTCAAAAAAGCGGTCTAGAAAAAATGTCTGTCTGTGTGTCTGTGGTCAACATAACTCCCGAACAAATTGACCTACAATGTTCAAATTTGGTGTGCAGGTTAGTGATGGCCATGGAACATATCATTTAAGTTTTCGTCAAAATTTCGCTTGCGCATAAGGTTTAAATCTTGAAAAAAAAAAACATAAAAAAATTCAAAATTTTTTAGCAATTGCCGAAAAAACGACTCTAACGATTTTGATTAAAATCTCTGTGCCAATGCTTTTAAGGTGTTCTAATCATCCACACCTCCGAAATTCCTGTAGAAAGGCGATAAAGCGTAATAAGTTGAAAAACCAGACATCTCTGCCCGTGAGCGTCACCCATCAACGATAGATTTTTTTCTGTTTCACACGCAAGAAAGGACATAATGTCTATCGAATAACATCACCATTTTCATGATTTTAACGTGTTTTTTCCCCATGCAAAAAGTATTGCCAGAAATATCGCCAAACTGGGTCCTTTTATTTAAACGAGGTATCATATGAAGACGGTAAATAACACCATATCAAATTTTAATGCAATAACCAATATTATAGTGTAATTGAAAGTTTTGCGATTTTCCACGCCCTTATTTAAATTTACAGTGACTTGAGTACGAGACAATTTTGTACATATTTTCTACTCGGAATTTTTTTTCGTTCATCTACATATGCTTTACTTTATGTAAAGAACTACAAAAATGGCTGTCTCCCCGAGGGTTGTGTGGTTAGAGTTCTGCATAGCAAAGATGACGGGATCAAATCTTGGGTTAGGAATAGTTGTTCTTTGTGGTTTAGAATTTACGTTAAGTTGTAGGTCCCAGCCTGATTAGTCTCTATTGCAGAAAAAATAGCGTACAAACCAAACCAAAAATGGATTTGCTATTCTGCTGTTTCTGAGCAAGATGGCAATATCTCCAAGTTTCACCATTTTCTAATTACCATCTCCAATTGATTTCTTACACCATTATTTAAGGTACCAACAAATCTAAAAGGCCATAAGAGCGAACACTTAACTCTGGTAACGTGGTAACCCATTTGTGTTAGGAAATCCTAGGCTACTCTTCTGTTATCTATTTATGAAAAGTTTCGCATCTCAAAACTATTAAATGAGAAGATATTGTCATTTTAGTATGACAGTATTAGGAATCGACTTATTTATTGATTTTTGTACACCTGATTTTTTTTATTAAAAACTTCGCAATTAGATTTGTTCTTCTGATCTCTCAAGCAAGAAGGTAGTACCTACAAGTTTCGTCATTTTTTTAATTACCTCTTCCTATTGGTGCCTTATATGATTATTTTGGGTACCAAAAGCTAAAAGGTTGTAAGAGCAAACATTCATATCTTATTATTATTATGATATCCTTTGCAATTTATTAACAACAACTTCCATATCTCAAAACTGATAAACGAATGAGACAATGGATAGAAGTATTATGAATTGACTAAATTTATTAAAGTACCAGTATATATTGAAAATTGCAAAATTTTGTGAAAATAAATTTTTTTTTACTCTAAATATTAACGAACTTGATAGCTTTAAAATGATACATGTTTTTTATAATATTAAAAATTCTTTTTAAACTACGCTAATTGTTTGTGACTTGTGTACAGTATTAGAAGATTCCTATCTCAAAATTTAACCCTTTGCACTCCAGTGGCGCCTCTCAGACGCCACACGATTGGATGCCAAACCACGAGAGGACCATTAGGTGTGATGCGGAAATTTGATGCAAGGCCAATGACTGTGTTTAGTTTCTATGAAGCAAATCCATAAACACCAGCCGAACCTAAAACGTCTCGAGTTGCTGATTCCTCAGCGCGAAAAAGGCCTGGAGTGCTAAGGGTTAAACACGATTGATGAGGAACTAGCTTTTGTCAGAGTATGACTTTTTTACCACATAGAATTGAAGCTATCATCATTGAATTCAATTGAAACAATCAAACAATTAATCAATTAAAAATTATTAACGCAATTTAAAGTATACAATCAAGGACAGAGAGAACAATTTGATCCAATTGACTTTTATTTTAATTTTGACTCTTGATGGTTTTCATAAAATATATTTGTAAATATAACCTAAACAAAATAAAAAAAAAAGCTATTTAAGTTATATTAACAATCCTAGTAAATACAGGGTAAATATAGAGACCTAGTATTTAACTTATTTTTAGAACCCTAGTTCTTATATAGCAAATAATTGTGCATCTCGAAAGTAAAACTTTAAACTAATTACCAATTGAGATTTGACTAAGGCTATTAGACCCTAATTAAGTAACTAAATTACATATAAATATCATAAACTTTTAAACAGATATCTTAGATTTTTAACACTTGTTAAGTGTGAAAAAGTATGTGTCTTGTTAAACTAGAAGCTAGAGGTGTGGAACATCGCACAACTTTCAACTACTCTACAATATTGGTCATAGCATTAAAATTTGATATGGTGTTATTTATTTTCATATTTTCGCTCATTTAAAAAAAAATGTCCAATTTGGCGATATTTATGCCCATAATTTTTACATGGGGGGGGGGGGGAACCAGACGACGAAATTGCGATGTAATTCGATAGACATTATATTGTCCTTTCTTGTACGTGGAACGGGAACAAATAAATCATTGATAGACAACTAATTAGAACCCTAGTTCTTATATAACAAATAATTGTGCATCTCGAAAGTAAAACTTTAAACTAATTACCAATTGAGATTTGACTAAGGCTATTAGACCTTAATTAAGTAACTAAATTACATATAAATATCATAAACTTTTAAACAGATATCTTAGATTTTTAACACTTGTTAAGTGTGAAAAAGTATGTGTCTTGTTAAACTAGAAGCTAGAGGTGTGGAACATCGCACAACTTTTAACTACTCTACAATATTGGTCATAGCATTAAAATTTGATATGGTGTTATTTATTTTCATATTTTCGCTCATTTAAAAAAAAATGGCCAATTTGGCGATATTTATGCCCATAATTTTTACATAGGGGGGGGGGGGAACCAGACGACGAAATTGCGATGTAATTCGATAGACATTATATTGTCCTTTCTTGTACGTGGAACGGGAACAAATAAATCATTGATAGACAACGCTCAAGGACAGAGAACTCTGTGTTAAAAGCACTCGTTATTCAAATTTTTACGCTTTTATCGCATTTCTACAGGAATTTTGGAGGTGGGGACTATTAAAACACCTTAAGATACATTAGCCCAGATTTTAATAAAAATCGTTAAAGCCTTTTTTTTCAGCAATTGCTGAAAAACATTATTTTTTTCATTATTTCTACCTTATGCGCATGTGTGATTTTGACGAAAACTCTAATGATTGATCTCATGGTCACCAATAACATGGACACCAAATTTGAACATCGTAGGTCAATTTGTTTGGGAGTTATGCTGACCACTTACTCTCAGACATACAGACACACATACATTTTTTCTAGACCACTTTTTTGAAATCAGGATGGACCAAAACGAAGAGAAATGCAAAAAAAAATCGATTTTTTTGTGTGTGGACCGAATGCTATACTTTCATTACCTTATGTAAACATATGGAAAATTGAAAGTAAAAATATTATTATTTCGTAATACAATGATATAAATTTTAAACTGTGCTTTTTTTGTGACGATCCATTTTCTCACTTTATACAAAACAATGCTAAATTATACAACATTATAAATTACGCTAATTTCAATTAAATATGACCTCCATTTCTGACGAATAGTTTATTTGTAAAATGTTGAGAAGCTGTGATTGCATACAGTAAATACCACAGCTATTGAAAAGTGAAAATCTCAATTCAAGTATGTTGAGGAAACTAAAAGAATCTTATATCTCTTAGCAATAAAATACAATATCTAGCTCTGATGAAACTCTAAAATAGTTATGCAACTAGATACGAAAATAATACTTTTTCAAACTAGGCAATACCTGACGGCTGTAGGGTTAACCCTCTGGCCTCGCAGACCAAAGGTGCCGGGTTCAAATCCTGGGTTCGACATGGATGCTAGTTTTGGTTCGGAATCTACGTTAAGCTGTAGGTACCGGCCTAGTTAGCCGTTATTGTGCATAAATATTTGTCATTGAGCGTACAAATCAACCAACCAATCAAACGAGGTAAGACGCTTATTTAATGAGTGCGTTAACATGAATCAAATAATTTACCGAGTTTGAAAGGTAATTTCTCACATGTTGCATATAATATTTTTATAATTACGTGCCAATTTATTTATTACATTTATATGCATATTAATGGTGCTAATTCCAGTCAATACAGCTCTTCTGAAAGTATGCAATTTATATACATGGACTATATAAAATTGGAACACGAGGCGCGCGAAAAAGTACTTTATCACACTAATGCGATAGATTTATTTTACCACATTTCTCGTGATTAAGTATTACTTTCGCCAACTTTGTGATTAAAAAAAAGTTTAGCTTTTTGCACCATGTTATAAAAAAAGTATTTATTCTAGCAATCTTAAATGCACAGCCTGAGCACAATCCACTAGTGACACAAAAATTATTTCACTGTATATACTGACACCTCATAAAATAACGTAGTGAATGGTTGGTTGGTTGTTTTCAGATTATCTCTGTTACCATGTTATAAAAAAAGTATTTCTTCTAGCAATCTTAAATGCACAGCCTGAGCACAATCCACTAGTGACACAAAAATTATTTCACTGTATATACTGACACCTCATAAAAGAACGTAGTGAATGGTTGGTTGGTTGTTTTCAGATTATCTGGTGCCATCAGCAACACAAGGGCTATAATGCACCGAAACATTCGTCATTAGACAAGCCAACATACAATTACAAACACCCATGAATAACATGGGACTCGAACCCGCAACCTCGTGGTCTAGAAGCTAGCACGCTAACCACTATACCGTTTGGTAGGCACGTAGTGAATGAAATACATAAAATGTATTGGGTAATTCATTCAACTATTCTCTCCAGCTGTTCTATCGATTTTTCTGTTTTCTGTGCAAAATCGAACTTGAAGTATTAAATTAGATTGATTAGAAAATTTTCCAATCGCTATTTTAGTTTTTTTGTTTTGTTTTGCTACTAAATTGTAAGTGGTTAGTTAGTGTTTTTTAAAAATCATAAAAATAATTTTCCGAAAAATCTGAAAAATTCAAAATATACTTTAAATGATATAAATAAACAAAGTATAGGATAAAAAGTAATTGTTTTTAATTATTTCAAATTATTAAGTTAATTTTTAATTGGTTAAGTTGGTACATTTGTTACTGGTACAGAAAGCACTTTGAGAATCTTAACATAAATCTCTTATTGAGTGCCTTTCCCAAAATCTTTGAATAAGATTTCCAAGTAAATAAATGTATTTTTCAATGTTTCTTAAGAAGAAGTTTACAAGCTATTCAAGTTAAGAGGATTTGATACGAGATTTCGCGAATATTTATGTCGTATGCGAATGCACACACTGTTGGAACAGAATGTTTAGGCATAAATTGAATATAATCACACACATACACATTTTAAAGAAAACTTGGGTATTTATAAAGGTCAACTTTCAAACAGGAGGATTTCAGATGCATGTCATTTTTTAGGCCAAATCATGGCTTTCAAAAAGCGATAATATTGCATAAGAAAAAAATTGAAATAATTAACTTCTTATGCAATACTGTTTTTTTCTTTTTTCAAGTATATTCAGGTCAAATTTCAGGTTATTCTGATCAGAATATTTTTTACAGCTTTTTGAAAGTTGAATAAATATGTACTCCCTGTATATAGACTGATCTTAATAAAATTTGGCCTTGATATATTTGTGAAAAGTACTATATAATTATGTCAGTTTTCCTATAGGGTAGGGAATAAATACTATGCTTTCCGTGATGTATATATGAATGTTGAATTTCAATCATTTTCCTTTATAAGTACATAAAAAAAGAAAATTTTCAGTTGCTAAAATACGTGAGAAATGTTTAAAGGATATGATAGAAAAACGAATCTATTGTTACCTTAAAAATATGATCACGAGTTACTTAATTGAGGATATTTAGTGTTCGAGTTGCTTTACTGATTGCATGCCTGAAAATATATTTCTGTATTTCGATGAAGCAAAGAAGAAATAAAAGTCCATTGAGAACAATCAATGATATTTAGAAGTATGTATTGTTTAAATTTTGGAGGAAGTAGAAATGTATGCATATTAACTATCTTAAAAATTTAATGTTTGGTTTATTTGTAACTTTGAATCTTTATGCTCGCTGGCTTTAAATTATAAGTTGATAAAAATATAGCTATTTGGGGTTGAAACGAACAATAGGTGACTAAGACTTCAATATCAAAAAGGCAACTCGTGATTTTCCGCTTATTTTTCCTTTAGCATGTTGGTTACTATCATACCAAAATTTAATTATTATAAGCGGAAAAGTATAAAATAAATAGTAACTTTTTCACAACTAGGCCGAAAACAACAGCAACAAAAGCATTTTTCATATTAACCATTGGTTTGGTTGGTACATGAGGCATCGTATTAAAAAACACTTGAACCACCATTTAATTATTAGTCACATGACAGCCAATGTGCTTAGTAAAAAACTCACCCATATAAACCAAATTTTTACAATAAATCCTTTCTATACTTTTATGTGTGAACTTATTTAAGTGTTTTTGAACTCGGATAGAGATTTCATAGTGTTTGACCTCTAGGAAGAGAACATTCATTCAGTGCCATTGACTAACTTTTTTTTGCTCCCCAAATTTGATAGACTCGTCGTCGATGAAAATGCATTTTATCTGCCAATTTTAGCTCGATTAGATGACTTGGATAGAGATTTCATAGTGTTTGACACTAAGAAGAAAACGTCTATTCTATGCCATTGACTAACTTTTTTTTTGCCTTCCAAAATTTAATAGACTAGTTGTCGATGATAATGCATTTTATCTGCCAAGTTTAGCTCGATTAGATGACTCGGATAGAGATTTCATAGTGTTTGACACTAGAAAGTGAACATCTATTCTGTGCCTTTGACTAACTTTTTTTTGCCCCCAAAATTTGATAGACCCATTATAGATGATAAAGCATTTTATCCGCCAAGTTTAGCTCGATTAGATGACGACAAGTGGGTTAATTAGTCCTCGAAGATTTTGGCCGCCATAAAATAAATATAAAAGACTTAAAAGAGCAGTTCTTTTAAATCAGATGTCAGCAACATTAACAGAAGTTTTGTCATTAAATGTCACCAAATTGTATATACTTGAATATTGTTTGGTCCCGTTGTCGATAGCTATGCATTCTATCTTCCAAGTTTTAGTTAAATTGGATGACGGCAAGTGGGTTAATAAGCCTTCGGTTATAAACAAACAAAATCGAGTTTAAAAATCCAACTCGAATAAAACTATACAACTTATAAAATGCAGCTACATTGAAATTATAATATTATTTAAACATAATGTGGAAGAGACCTATTCATCGTATACTGCAAAACATTACGTGAAAAAAAGAATTTATAGACATTTTTTAATATAACATTATATAAAAGAAACACTTCTTATATTATAATGATATAAATGGGTGTACTTAATTTTACAAATCCGCATTGTTCAACTATAAAAGATGCTCATAATTAAATGTTTTAAATACAAGTAAAATATTGCACGTAAAATATTAAATTTAAAAACCTTATCGAAATCGAAAAAAGATTAAAATCATTAAAACATTTTTAGAAACATTTCATAAAACTACATTAGAAAGGTAAAATTATATTGCTTTCAGAACTTATTTGGAAACAAAGTTTCGGGAAATGTTGGATTGCCATTGTAACAAGTATTGCACAAAAAAAAAGACTTGTCAAGAAATCTTGATTTGCAACGCGCCATCACTTTGAAAATCTTAAAAGCTTCTTCTAAAGTAAGATACAAAAAGAGACTGACTTTTTCTGAGGAAAGTCCTTTTACTAACTTCCTTTATGTTAATCACGTTTAGACTTTTCAGAAGCTATTAGTGTTAAGAAGCCGCAAGAGCAGCCATGACCTTTTGTGTAGTCTCCTTTCTTGTGTGCGGTCTCTTATTAAATAGTCTCAAAAGCCTTTTGGAAGCTTCTTGAGGTACATGTGGAAAGAGAAGATAATTTTTATTCTCCGACTACATGTAAGTTTGCTGCGATGTTGTAAGAGTTAGTTGAGCATTTGTAGGTCAAATAAGTCCAAGGTGCAACTCAAAATTCTAGTGAAATAACCTCTCAACATATTTAAGGGGACATCGGACACAAAAATACAAATCTCCTATTTTAAAGAAATCATTTTTAATTTTTTGGGGTAGATGTGTTTTGAAAATTGTAATTGAATGGATTATTTTATATAATAGCAATTTTGAGTACTTTGATTTTGTACGATTTCAACTATTTATATTTTTGTCCAAATCTTACTCTTCAATTTAGAATTCTTTTATACCAAATAACTCACGAAAGTTCCTATAAAAAAAATTTTGTTACTAAAAAATGTATGCGAAAATTTAAAAAAAAAAAAAAAAAAGTTTAATTCAAAAACTTTAACATTTTTTATATATATATATTTAAATTCTAGAAAGTTTTAACCTTCATATATTAATAATTCAAAAATACAAATTAAAGATATATATTTAAATAATATATTTGAAAATTTTCATGTATTCATAATATACAGCTCTAGAGTTAGACAAAAATGGACAAGAAAAATTAACTTTTTTTTTTTTTTTTTTTAAGAATAGCATGGTTGAGAAGCAACTGTCATGGTGCAAATTATTAAATATTAAAAGTTGTAATTCAGGTGGAGTTTAACTTTTAATTTCTTTCAACTATGATTTAATTAATCAACTCAGATAATTTTTTAAATTATACATAAAAAAAAATGTAAAAAAGTTGGAGTTAGTAAACAAGGCTTTTTTCCTAAAGATGCTTTAGTTCACAGGTCGTAACCGATCCAACCAGGTGACTGGGTGCCTATTACTATGTTTGCATCAAATGTCATATCAGATAATAAAATTATTAACTCCAGCTTATTTAGTATTGAAATATCAATTAAGAATTTTTGAAAAATCAATCGAAGTTTGTAATTCTAAGTGTATAAGAGATTCAAGATTAAATACTTTTAGTTAGTGGCCACTATTTTCCCAAATATTAACTTAGAGTTTGTTTGTATGTGTGTGCGTGTTTGCTTGTAATGGACAAATATCCGGAGGGTTAATTAACCCTTTGAAGCATAGTGGTTCGACACAGAAACCACTTTCTTAATTTTTTATTTCTATACGCAGACTGGTTTTACAGCGAAACCACTTAACATATAAATAATCTATGTAATTTTTCGATTTTGTGTGACCTGAAACAAAGTGCAATTTTTTTATGCCAAAAAAAAAAAAAAATGATTAAGTATGTCATTTGTGTTCACTGTTACCTGCATTGTAGTTTCATAACATAACCACTTACAAAAGTTAAAATAAATATTTTTTTTGCAAAAAAAAAGTATACTCCATCATTTATCCGCTCATAAAGACGGCCCAAATCAAATGCCATTAAAATCGGTTAGTTGGTTGTTTTCAGATTATCTGGCGCCGTCAGCAACACGAGGGCTATAATGCGCCGAAACATTCTTCACTAGACAAGCCAACATACATTTACAAACACCCATGCCTAACACGGGACTCGAACCCGCAACCTCGCGGTCTAGAAGCTAGCACGCTAACCACTATACCGTTTGGTCGGCGCCATTAAAATCAGAAATAAAATCGAAATTCATGCTTCAAAGGGTTAGCCCGGTTGCCGTCATCCAATTGAGCTGAAACTTGACAGATAGACCCTTCGTTGATGAAAATGCTTTTTATCAAATTTGAGTCTGTCACTAAAAGGCTGCTTTTATACGCCCTGGTATTACAGATTCGGATGAGTAATTAACCTACTTACCGTCATTCAATTGAATTGAAACTAGGCAGATAAATTCATTGTCGATGACAAGGCATTCTACTAAGGTTTGGGAGCAAAAAATAAATTAGTCCATGGCCCGAAATTGATGGTTTTCTTTGTAGTGGTAAAACACTATGAAAAGTCGATCTAACCTCTAAATCGCTAAATAAGCTATAATTCCATATAAAAGTTGGCAATACATATAAAAAACTTTTATTTAACTTTTTTTATAAGTTAATTTTATAAGTTAAAGGAGGTCGGAAGGCAAAATTTTTTCTCGGAATCCATTTTGAGGTTTTTAGCGCATCACAATATTTAAAATGTTACCTACAAAATGGTTTAACTTGATGGATAATGAGCTCATCCGAAGTTTTTTTAAATATTTTTCGATAAAGTAACATCACTGAAAAAACCCGTCTGCTTTGTACTTTAAACGCTGTTTTCTCAAAATGGTGATTTTTCATACTAATGTACCTTTTTCTCAGGATCTACTCAATAGTTTGCTATGAATTTTTTTTTCTGGTTTGTATGGTACTTTTACACAAACAGACATATGCTTTTACAGAAATGTTGATTATTTTTTTTAAGAAAATCATTATCATGATTTTTTGTTAAAATTTCAGAAAGAAATTTCAAAATATCATAAATCCTAAACAAAATTTTATTTCTACAAAAGTATATCAGTTCACGTAAGAGTGTTTTAATATTGGCTGCACAAAATTTTAAACCAATGGTATGAGTAGTATCTGAGAAAAAGGTACATAAAAAGGCCTTTTTAACATGGACTAGATATAGCCTTCCGAACTCCCTTAATCTAAAATGTCAGGAGGACTATTAGATGCCAAACTTAAGTCTCCAATCTAACAGTAAACGCGCCTTCCTCAAAATAAAATGAAACAAGGTTGATCTCTTAAAGGTAAGGTTTTATACATAGTATCGATCGAAGTATAAAAAAAATCCTCCTACCCGTGAAACACCATAAAATAAAAGTAAACCCACGTTGCTATCTTTTCCAAAAATAAATCCCCTCTTCGCAACAAAGTGGAGTATTTTTCTCTCGGCGCGTGTAAAAAAGTGTTCCAAACGAGTCCTCCATTCGATCCTCCTAACTGTCTCTCCCCGTTGACAGCATAGGAAAGAAAGAATTGCGATCGAGAGCGAATCGCTGCTGCCAGGTAGAGCAATTGTAGGAGTGAAGGAAAGAGCGCCAAGATGGATTGGAAGAAGAGATAGAAAGACAAAAGCGATGCTACTGCTCGCTAATTTCGCGGACATTGGGTAATTTTGCCCGGGCAAAGACCCACTTAGAAGTGTTTTCCGGGGCAAATCACACACGGCGCCGGGTAATCCTTCATACTAACGGCGGTAGTTAGGGCTTGTTTAGGTGACATTCCGTTGCAGCTTCTGATGCCAATAATTCGCACATATTTCGCGAAATTGCTTAAAATTAGCCGAGATTAGAGAAGCGGGGCGGATCCCACTAACGACCGGCAATCATGTGCGTCTGGACCGGGCCTCGGATACCATCAGTCGGAAACACACTCTCCGCCGAATTGGATGTTAGAGGCAGGGCTCCGTCTTTTCTTCTCTCTTCCTTTACTATTCCTTCTGAGGAGGATGCTGATGGAATACTCTATGGATAAATCTTTTCTTGGTGAGGCTTTTCTTCTCTGCTTTTCTCTTTTGGATACTTCTGGTTCGAGTCTGCCATGCGATCCGGGGAAGGATTGAGCATGCTTTCTTTTGGGTGGTGTGGCTTTTGAAAGTGGAATCATTACGGTGGTATAGAATTAAAAGGTCATTAGGTAGAATGGTTGAAAATTTAAGCAATGTTGAGTTATTAAGATGCCTGAGAGTTTTCCTTAAAAGTGAATCTATCGTTTTGAAATGGTACCGCTTTCAAAAAATTTGAGGGAGAAGGAAAAAATAGGCTCAAAATCTCTCTCAATGCCCTTAAAAAATTTTATATTCGATATCTGTAACTCTGATAAGGAAATGTAAAAGACGATCAAGTTTTTTTAATGAAAAAGAAAAAAAAACTTTTAAATTTATAGTAAAGAGAAATTAGAAAAAGGTGTTCGATATTACATGATGTATTGAACTCTTGCATAATTATCTTTATATTGGTATATTTAACTAGTCACTATTTTTTAAGGGCAACTTTTAAAAACTAATCAGCATAATTTTTCAAGCTAACCCCCCCCCCCCTTCCCACCCCTATTGTCTCCCGTAACTATTAATATGAGGCACCTACTTTGCTCAAGAATTTACAAGTACGAAAACTCGTACATTCTTCGATGATAATTATCTATGGCATTCAATTTAAACATATTCTATTTAATTCAAATAATTCTATTTTAACTATTAAAACCGATAATGGGTACACTTATAAATAATATAGTCGGCTTTGATAAAAAAAAAATCTTTTTAAGGCATGGATTTCCTTAAGACTTTATTTTTAATTATTGATTGCTTATGCAATTAAATTTTGATTTGTTGCTGATTCGGTAACAATATATCGAATTACATCAATACATCGATACGTATTCAATATAAGAGAAAACAGTCATTTTTCAGTCAAACAGTCAACAACTTAATTCAGTTTATATATCGTAACACATAAATGCGAGATGAAGGAAAAATATAACTTATATACTTTGCATGTATTTTTTAAGATTCACCTGACTATTTTATCAATCATTTCTCGACATGCTTTATGTAATGTTTGTATAAATCTTCCAATGAATGAAATAAAGGTAAAAAATAAACGCTTTTTCCAGTGTAATTTTAATGCTGATTTTATAGCACTCCCTATTTCAATAAAACATTTGACGAAGTGAGGAACGCATATTGCTGTACAATATACCGTTGGTATACAACCTTTCATGAGAAGTATACATTGTCGTATTTGAACAGAAGATGGCCAAAAAAGTTTCTTTTTTTACAATAAAATATTGTCTCTTGGGGGAAAATTAGCCCATAAAAACAAAGTTTTTACTCAAATCCTTTAAAAAAATTGCCAACTTCAATGTCCTATTGGAACTTATTTAAGTAATTTTGAGCTCAAATCGAGTTTTTATAGTGTTTGACCAATAGGGAAAAAAAAAGAAGAAAAAAACCACATTATATCCGTGCCATTGACTAATTTTTTGTTGTTCCCAGAACATGATTGACTAGTTATCGCTGACAATGCATTCTATCTGTCATGTTTCAGCTAGATTGGATGATGGCAAGTGTGTTAATTTGTCCTCCGAAACGTCAATAGAAACGCGTACAAAAGTGTCCTTTTAGTGACAAACCACATAGTTGATAGTATCGTTGTCGATGACAATTCCTTCTATTTGCCAAGTTTCCGATCGATTGGATGACTGTAAGTGGGTTAATTAGCCCTCAGAAAGTTTTCTCACCACAAACACGCCCCTAAAATCGATGTTAACATAAAGAAGTTAAAAAGCAAACTTGTCGAACTGTGTAATTGAAGTGCTTCAAGTAAAATTCCACTATGGAATTATGTAGTATACGATGTATTATCTAATAGTGTTTAGCTGCCTGCGCTTAAATTTTAGTCAGGGATATCAAAACGTAGACATGATTTTATTTTTACTGATTGGCATTGTCCTTACCAAAATAAATTCTATAGCTGAACTGCGTATGAGTCATTAAGTAAGCCAGAATTTTATTTTGCATTACCAATAATCATTGATTTAAATAGTAAACATATTATATTAAACTGGCTAAAACTTAAACGACGTTGTCTTTAAATTACCAAATATAATACTGATCTTATAGACTGCCAAAAATAAAAAAAATAAACATTTGGACAAGAGTTTTTTTTGTTTTCATTTGTTTTCAGTTACCCATATGTTTACATAATGTAGTGAAAGTATAACATTCACTCAAAAAATAATTTTGATTTTTTGCATTCATCTATGTTCTGGAACGCCTTTTTTTGAAAAAAAGTGGTCAAGAAAAAATGTCTGAGTGTGACCTGTATGTCTGTGTGTACGTGGTCAGCAAAACTCTCAAAAATTGACAAATTGACCTACGATGTTCAAATTTGGTACGCGAATTAGTGCTGGTTTTGGGACCTATCATTAAGGTTTTCGTCAAAACTGCTCATGCACATACGGTTGAAATAATGAAAAATCATGTTTTTCAGCAATTGCTTGAAAACGGCTCAAACGATTTTATTAAATTTCTATGCTAATGCCTCTTAAGTTGTTCTAATCGTCCCTACCTTCGAAATTCCCGTAGAAATGCAATAAAAACTTAAAAATTATAAAAACGAGTGCCTTTAACACAGAGCTTTCAGCCATTGAGCATCGTTCATCAACGATTGTTTTTTTTTCTGTTTCACGTACAAGAAAGGACAATATATTATCGATAACATCGTCAATTTGAAAGTAGTGTGATGTTCCACGCCCCTAGTATTTTTTCTTCTTTGACCTGCTTGGAGTCTTTAAATATCTTTCTTTTAAAAACGTAAGCAAAAGCTACATTCTAGGTTGAATGGCCGACCAAACGGTATAGTGGTTAGCATACTAGCTTCTAGACCACGAGGTTGCGGGTTCGAGGCATGGGTGTTTGTAAATGTATGTTGGCTTGTCTAGTGAAGAATGTTTCGGCGCATTATAGCTCTCGTGTTGCTGACGGTGCCAGATAATCTGAATACAGCCAACCAACCATACTTTCCCATCGGGTCATACCCCATAGTGATAACCGTTATTTTTAGATCTTATTTGATCACTTCTTGTACGTGAAATATAGAGAAAAACAATTTTGTACTAAATTTAAACATTTATACTCTTGCAAACTTTCCCATCGGTACATATTCCATAGTGATTACGCCGACCAAACTTAATATTGGTTAGCGTGCTAGCTTCTAGACCGCGAGGTTGCGGGTTCGAGTCCCGTGTCAGGCATGGGTGTTTGTAAATGTATGTTGGTTTGTCAAATGACGAATGTTTCGGCGCATTATAGCCCTCGTGTTGCTGACGGCGCCAGATAATCAGAAAACAACCATCCTTGATGAACCTAAAGCTACATGCCTTTGTATGACAACTAATTTTTTTTAAACTTTTATTTGATTATTTTATCAATTTCATTTATCTCAAGAAATGTTGGAAATTTTTTAAGCTCTGACTAAAATGTTATATATTTCATTTGATATTTGAAACATGAAATAATGTAATGGAATTTGTGTTGAATTACAGTAAATTCAATTTAAATAAACCTTGATTAAAGAACTTCATTGATTTGAAATTTTTTAGAAACTGCTTTGTCTCCCAGTGATGAGACATGAAATATTCTATTTTTTGTAAAAGAACATTAAATATATTTTTATTAAAACATGTTGAATAACGAAAAATATTCTTTAGTTTAACTAACAATGAAAATTATAAGTTTACTTTGAGAAACTATATGCTTCTAGATTCTTTTACGGATGAAAATTAAGCGTCAGTAAATATAATTTTTAGTCGTTATAAAACTTGCACCAACTTTACTTTACTCTCCAATACCAAATCTTAGTTGATATATGCATATGTATACCTTTTTCGAAAATTATTGGATGATATTTGTGATGATTCTATTTTTTGGAAAAGAATATTAAATATATTTTTTAAACATTTTTAAGAACTACAAATATTCTTTCGTTTAACTAACGATAAAAATTATAATTTTACTTTGAGAGTTTACTATTAGCTTCTAGATTCTTTTACGGATAAAAATTAAGCATCAGTAAATATAATTTTTATTCGTTATAAAATTTGCACCAACTTTAATCTACTCACCAATACCAATTCCTTGTTGGTATATGGATTCATTTGGATGATATTTGTTGCTAAATATTGTGATTTGATTTTATTTTAATTGGTTTGATTGCTAAAATAATTTTGCCCGAGAATGAAAGCCTATTATAACGGGCAGTCGTAACATTGAAGTTGTCATTCATTAAAAATGTTAATAGTTTATTTAGTAAAGCAATCCCAATTGAAAATGAATTTTTCTGCTATATCATTGAATTTGACATAAGGTGAATGATAGAAATTTAAGAAATCGAAAATATATAATCAGCTTAGAGTGAAAAAGTACTAACTTCACTTTTGGTCTGAAATAACTTTTTGGTATGGTTAGAAACATGAAAAAAGACCAATTGGTTAGTAATAGCTTAAATTGATAACTGAAATACACTAGGGGTAAATGATTTATAAACAAAAGTACTATGCTATGTTAAAAAAGCACTTTAAAATGTGTTTTGACTTGCCTGAAAACTTTGGCAAATTGGTGTTAGCATCTTTTCACCCTAAGCAGGCGATATTACAAAATTAATAATTTTTTTTTTCGTGTAGGGTATTGTAGCTTTCAATTGCTGAATTCAAATTTGTTTTTCACAATTATGTCCTCATCTATTTTCTTAGTAAATGGGTAGTCATCAATTTCACTTAGAATAGGCCCTGTGAATTGAAACTTATAATTGAAATAAAAAGGCTTTATATCATTATTTAAATTTATAATGTCCAGGATATTCTGTTGAAGATGAAATACGTTATTATTAGAACAATTTGACAACAACTGGTATAAACTTGATGATAAAAAATTTAGATTTTTCTTTCAAATATTTAAATGATGCTCTTCTGTTAAATATATTTTCTCTAAACGTGCAGAAAATCTGATAAAATGTCAAGCAAGTCAATGAAGTTTACTACACTAAGAAGCTCTTCCGTTTTTTTTTTTTTTTTTTTTTTTTTTAAATGATGAGCAATTTTTAATGCTAATGGGTTGAATAGACTAAATAGATTTCCAAAATTCTGAGTTATTCAATGTACAAAAATATCAATGTTGAAGACAATGGTTATGATTTTAATTTGTTCCCAAAATATATGAAAAATTATTTCCATATTTTTAAAACAATAAACTAAAAACCCAAATTTATAAAATTCAAAATACAACTCTGTTTCACTGTTTCCCATGCTCCCTTTATTTGTTTTTCTAAGGAATTTATGCTAGTTGTTAAATTTTTAGTGACAATGATATCGATTTATTAATCTTTTTGTATATATATTTATTAAATTAGTATCTATAACATTTATACGGTTTAAATTGCCCTTTTTTAGGAACTGCATAAATCTACAATAGAAGATAAATAAGTACACATTTATATGCATATTATCTAAACACATATTTGAAGTAACTAATGACCTAGGGTGTAATCAAAATTTGATATATTTCCAAAAAGAAATTAAAATATATTTTTTAAAAATTTACTATTCTGGTATTTTTAACCTTGTGAAAATCTCCGGCAAAAAGTCCCAAACTTTTGAATGATGTCATTTGAAAATTTCAAAGTTTTAATATTTCCTAGTTCCATCTCTATGTGTACTAATAAGTTGAATAAAAACCCAAAGGGCACGAACTTAATTGCCTTTTTATCTAATATCCTGGACACCATAAGAAATATCTTCTTTGCTTTCTTAACTTTCAAACATTGGTTTATATTTAAATGCTTATCCCCTACGATTAGATGCAACAGATTACCATCACTACTTACAAAAACTACTAAAACCTATGAAACAAGAGATTACAGGATACAAATCTGTGGACATCACTCCAAAAACAGTAATCAATAAATAAAGAACTCGAATCAGCAAACGCTGTTGAACGCCTTGCACATAATAGACGTCCGAGAAAGCCACTGATTAGTGTCTGTTAATCACAGTCATTAGAAATAGGTCTTACAAAGGAGACTGAGAGGAGTAGAGATGGAGTAATAATATCACAATGAATTTTCGCACTCTCTTAGTCACGGCATTGGCTATTTTCTTTTCCCTGGCAAAAATAAAGCATATACTTGTGGTTGAGATAGTCCGGCATTAATGTAATTCTAGTTGTTATTAAAAGTGTTGATAAGAGAGGGCTTCTTAGGTTGCAATTTTAAATTGAACTTAGGCGCCTACAGTTGATTTAACATTGTCATTACCAACTAGGTACTTGCTTTCTGGAAGAGTGATTTCAATACCATTGAATAGTAGTAATTATTTTTTTGGTAATAAATAGTTTTGTCGATGTGATAACGACACCTAATTAGAAATTTTTCAAACTTTAAATGCTCTGTTGCTTTTGCTTTCTTTTCTTAGAAATGTGAGATGTAATATTTTTTATTTTGAACTATCAATCTCCATTATAAGATTAGCTTCTTCGTTTGCCTCTGGACGAAACGACTGTAAGCTGACATATTATTTATTGTTTCTTTATTGATATTATTAAAACCGTTTCGGGTTCATCTTTGGATAAAATTTATAGATTAAAGTGCAATCTTTGAAAGAGTTAACTGTAGATTTCAATTTCAACATTGAAATTCTTGCAAACTAAACACAGCAACTAAAACAGGTAAACTGGCAAAGAAATTTTTTTTCTCTAAATTAAATACGAAATTAGTTTTTTAATTGAATTTGAAAATCCAATTTTTTTATAAATATTCCTTACATCCCTATTTCTTTTGTAAATGCAAATAAGAAAATAAAACTTTTACACGTTTAGAATTTAAAAAATTTCTAAATTTTACTTAGAGTACAAATGTAATTATTACTAAAAGTTGATTACTCTAGAAATATAAACTGCTTTTAAAAGCCTATTTTACATTGACAGTAACTCGGAAGTAAAATAAAATTTATGATATTACACTTTGATATTAAACAAATACCTTTTTTTAAATTGAATGTTTAATGAATGAACAACTTGGTCAAATTAGTAAATTGTCCAGAAAAAGAAGTTGCGCTAAATTGAGTTGCGCAAGAATTAGAGTGAGATGTTGCTCAAGAATTAGACTGAGATGTGAGTAAAAAGTTAAACAGTTAGACTGTGAAAAGCTTAGATGTTGATTGTTTGAATAAATTGATGCTAAAAGTTACTGCATATGAACAGATATTATTTTGAATGATTAGCAGAGTGTTGAAATGTATTTAGGACGAGAACCTGTCCATATATCCTAGAAAAAACTTTAGAATAAAAATAACTCTTAAACTTTACCAAATAACACTTAAACTTCAGGCATTGTGATTCTGAAGTATTTGAAAGTTTGTCACTCTAGAATCAAAATTTTTGCCACGCATTCTAAACGATGGTGTCATTTTAACTGCTCTCATCAACATTCTCTTTTCATCAAACTTAAACTTAATTTAACATCATTAAATGCATTTAAATTTATTTGTTAAATTTATCTTATTCTAAAATTAAAAACTTAATTGGATAGTTGTTGCAAAAAGAAGGTTATCTATATATAATAGGAGTGTAGGAATAGCATAAATAGCAATAGCGCTAATCAACCAGCAGACTGGTTTAACAAAACAAGTCTATGGTTCGACTGTAGAATAGGGTAGAACATTAACATTTCTCACGGTTTGACATGGAATGCTGCTCTTGAGAACACATCCAAGCTCAGTCACCCAACGTACCTTATGACCGTGCTACAAAATTCAAAAAGATGGCCACCTCGCGTGTTGGATTCTTCTACAATATCCATCACGCTTACTAAAATGTTGACCATTGCTAACTCTAAAAGGTAGTGCTCCGTTAGACACGGACACACTCGAGAAAGTAAAAAATTGCAGATTTATCCACATAGAAAGTACAAAACTACCCCACGGTTTAGCTGAAGCCTAGGATAAGATATCGAAATTTCCCACGGGTTGACATAGAATGCTGCTCTTGAGAACAAATCCAAGCTCAGTCAGCCACCGTACCTTATGACCGTGCTACAAAAACCTAAAAGATGGCCACCTTGCGTGTTGGTTACTTTAAGATCACCAACGCCATTGTTTTCACACGGATTCAAGTAAAAACCATCTCATTTCGTTCTGCTTCAAGGGGGTTGAAGGGGATAGCTGATCTTCAAATGTGTTTTTTTACTGATTTTAGAGAGACAAGTTTTATGCTTGAGGAATTATCACTCAGAGAAATCCTTTTTAATGGTTTGCTGGAACAACTGTCCGATAATTTTCACGGTTTTGGAAAATGTTCACACGCTATTCGTATGAGTATTATGTGAACACATCGCGCCTTCGCAGTGAACAGTTAGAAGGAAAAACAACAGCTTAGGGGAAATGAGGATTGATGCTTGAAAAACTTGCAAGAGAGAAAAACTTTGTTTCAATTTCTGAGGCTATTTGGATGTAATAAATATTAGAATAAAATGTTTATCTCTTTTCCCAATGAAATTTTATATTCATTTAGTATCATACTTATGAATATTTTAATGATAACTCATTACACTAATTATGAGTTCAAAGTGCATGGTAGATAGACTCGTTGTCGATGAAATTGCATTCTGTTAAATTTTGGAGGTTGTAAGTAAAAGGCAGCTTTTACACGTGTTTTTATTGTCACTTCGGATGACTAATTAACTGCTTGCGACCATTCAATTGACCTTAGCTAATAAAAGGTGGCAATGAGTAATAAAAGATTTGCATTTAAAACTTTGTTTTCATGGGTTAATTTATTTTATCTTTTATATTAACTTTTTTACTTTTAAGTACTTTATGGATAACTCATTACACTAACTATGAGTTCAAAGTGCAGGGTAGAGACTTGTTGTCGATGAGAATGCATTCTATTAAGTTTTGGGGGCTATAAATAAAAGGCAGCTTTAACACGTGCTTTAATTGTCACTTCGGATGACTTATTAACTAATTGCGACCATTCAATTGACTTTAGCAAATAAAAGATGGCAAAGAGTAACAAAGGATTTTCATTAAAAACTTTGTTTTTATCGATTAACTTTTTTAATCTTTTATATCAACTCTATTATTTTTAAGAATTTTAATGATAACTCATTACACTAATTATGAGTTCAAAGTGCATGGTAAATAAACTCGTTATCGATGAGATTGCCTTCTGTTAAGTTTTGGGGGCTGTAAGTAAAAAGCAGCTTTTACTCGTTTTTTTTTTTTTTTTTTTTTTTTTTTTTGTCAGATCAGAGGACTAATTAACCACTTGCGACCATCAATTGACCTTAGCAAATGAAAGGTGGCAATGAGCAATAAAGGATTTGCATTAAAAACTTCGTTTTTATGGTTTAATTTATTTAATCTTTTATATTAACTTTATTATTTTTAAGAATTTTAATGAAAATTCAGTACACTAATTATGAATTCAAAGTGCATATTTTATTTTTAAAACTGAGTACGAATAAACATGTTAGAGAAAAGCGTGCATAGTATCTTTATTAATAATAGAAATTTTCGTTAAGTAGAAAAAAATTATCAAATATGCGTAAAAGACCATTAGAAGTATTTAATATTTCATTTCGATGAGAGAATGAGTTCCTCATTTAAAAAGTATCCAGTTTTTTTTTTTTTGCTTTTTTCTATAGGGTTATTCCACATCAGTTCAACCAAGCCATGAGATCCATTTCTGATTTGTATAAAAATAGCTCTGAACCCTTTTTTCAAGGTTATATAAAGAATATCTTTCAAAATTCTTTAAGGTTTGAATTTTTCAGCATTTCCAAATTTTTTGAATTTGTCAAATTTGACATTACAGGAATTCTTAAACAAGGGATTCGTGTCATAAAAATATTTTGTTCTCAATAACTATCGATTATTTCTTAATGAAATTTTTTGCACCCCAATGATTAATATATATTTCACAGAAAAATCATCAAATAATTCATGCTCAATTTTATTTAAAAAATGTAACAAAAAAGTCTGTATGAGTAACCTAGAATTAAATATTTTATACACGAAAATTATTATAAAAACATGTATAATTGTTCTAAAAAATAATATAAATTTACTTTGGACTTGTGATATGAAGATGTGTTATTTTTTCTGGAAAAATATAAGTATCATCAAATCTAAAGATGTAAAACGTGAAAATGACTTGATATGTATACTATCGTCTTAAAGAATAAAATTTAATTTCACATATCCTTATATTTAAAATTTGCAAATATTTTTTTATAAATATTATTTATGTAATTATTAATTTTCAGTATGAGGGTCTCACCTATTCTAAAGTTATAAAACATTAAAATTATTGAGAAAAATATACTTTTAAAATACTATATGATACAATGGCATTTTTTCCTCATATTGAGAATTTTCATCAATATTCATTGAAAAATTGTGTTTTCTGCAACTGTAATTTAACATATGCTCCAAAAAAGCTTTTAAATTCAAATGAGATTATTCCCAATTCGTTGTTGTGTCCTATTTTTTGTTTTTGCAGAAAAAAGTAAACATTTTATTAAACTATCCAACAACTTTAATTAGCGATAATTTTATTTATTTATATAAGTTCTCCCAATTATTTATATGAATAAAAAATTAATATTCAGGTGACCCTCATGAGACATTTATTTTTGACCATAAACATGGCTTAATTTAGAAGAAAAAAATATTTTAACGCTTAAAACGAAATTTTTGGCCAATTATACTAGCAACAGCAATACAGCTAATTTCAATACTAATTTATTTACAATTCATAGTTTTAAATTTTTAAAAAATCAAGTCCGTTTTTTATAACAGATGATTCGCAGTGTTTTTTTTAAATTATAAGGAAAACATTTTTAAATACTATTAGTAAAAAAAACTATTTATTTTTAAATTATATTGATTAATATTTATTAATTTTTCTGAAAAACAACAATTAAAACATGCAACTATAAGCAATTTGAAGCAATATTTTGTCCGATTTTATGTTAGGGAAAATATTGCTTTATGTTTCTCTATGGGATGATGAAACACTAACGCTCATTCACATTTTAAACTCCCAGGCACGAGAGGATCTAAGAAGGATTTTTGGCCGGCGACCCTGTTTTGGTGTTGGATTTTTTGAGGGTGTGCGACATCATGGACCTGGTCTAGCTCTGCTGGCCTAAGGGGGCATGCAACAACAACAACAACATTTTAAACTTTTATGTTACTTTTTTTACATGTTAATTTATAATTGATTACTTTACTAAAAAAACCAAAGAATTTCTCTAGTTACAAATTTTGGTGATATGATATTTCATCACTGCCCTAATAGCACACATCCTCAAAGAGAGGTCCCTGGGAAGTCATTCGTAGTCCCGGGGATGACTGGGGACTTCCTAGGGACCTCCCTGGGAGGATGTGTGCTATTAGGGTGGCTATGATATCTTTAAGGGAACTACATCACATAGCAGCATATCATAACGCATATGGTATGCATATATTTTCAATTTTTAAGATTAATGAAAATGTATTACAAAGTCATAAGCACTATAAAATACACTTGTATTTAATTAAACGCCTCTCTATTTGAGTTAAGAAAAAAAAATTCAAAGAATATTGATAACAAAACTATAAAATAAAACGAAATTACAATGTACTCTTCAAAAAAAAAATCATTTTCTCGTAATGGTATTAATGTTTTATTAGTTTAGTATAGGTTTTAAACATATATGTTAAAAATTTAATTTTATGGAAACGAAATTAAAAAAAAAATTAAAATTTTAAATACAGTGTTTATATTAGCTTTATTCATTAAAAGGTATTCTACATGCAGGTGTTTATAATTAAAGTTCAACTTTCAAAAATCTGTTGAAATCACTGATCAGAATGACCTTAAATTTGGCTTGTATATATCTCAATGAATGGGAAACGGTATGGCATAAGAAAAATAAATATTTCGAACTATTTTTTCTGATGTCATACAATCGCTTTAGAAAGCCATGATTTGGCATAAGATTATAATTTTATGGAATGATTAAAATTAAAGTTCAACTTTCAAAAAACTGTAAAAAAAATGAAGAAACATTCGTCAGAATGACCTGAAATTTGACCTAAATGTACGTGAGGGGGAAATGGTATGGCATAAAAAAAATGTCGAAATAGTTTTTCGTATGCCATATCGTTTCCCCCCCTTTTCGAGTACTTACAGGTCAAATTTCAGATTATTCCGACAAGTGCTGTTTTTTTTTTTTTTTTTTTTTACAGTTTTTTAAAGTTTTTTGAAAGTTGAACTTTTATTATAAACACCCTGTATTTACAGTCATTTTCATTAGAGGTCGGAAATATCGATCAAAATAAATATCGATAAAAATATCGTCGTATCGGTATATCGCCGACCTTTAATTTTCATACCTTTAAATTTATAAACACTCTGTATTTACAATCATTTTCATACCTTTAAATTTATAAACACTCTGCATTTACAGTCATTTTCATACCTTTAAATTTGATAACATCTATACGCAACACTGCAATTTTTTTTTTATCTTAGAAAGATCTGAAGCCCCCTGCGCCCCACCTTACTTACGCTACTGAGTGCGCGTGAAGCATAGAAGGTTGAAAGAATATAAAATCCTCCAAACTGGCTGATACTCTCTCCGATGCCAAGTGTAGGCGCCTTCCAATTAGCCCGTGATTTGTTATCGGATCGAAAAGAAAGCGGCCTAACGAGTAGGCTTTCCCGGTCTCGCATTACCGGGCTGTCACCGGGCGCGCGCCCACAGAAACCCGACGCCCCAATTTCCCGCGTCTCCCCTTCAGAAACCCGAAGCCCTCATTTTTAGCCAAACAAGCCCTCGTTAAAAACGATGCCTTTTAAAATCATCTCTTGCTGCTGCTGCTGCACCTTATCGCGTTGGTGTGGAGCTGCTCTAATAGGACATGGATCGATAGCTGGGACTACTTCTAGGTCGGATTCCGACTTAGAAGCGGAAGTTGTAAAGATGAGGAGTTTTTTAATGCCACGGGACAAAGATTTCGATGCTATCTAGACTTAATTGTATTAAAACTGAAATTTTGCGTCCGTGTGAGTTGTTAAAATTATTAAATTCGTATATAAGTATAATATGTTAGTTAAGAAAAACATTTAGTGACATTACTTTTTATAAATGAAATTTTAAGATATTTTTGACGCAAGGTACAAGGAAGAATGAATAGTTGAGAGCAAAATACCGTTGACGGCATGATCCACATTGACCGATGTCTCGCATGATCCACATTGACCGAAGTCTCAAGATCCACATTGACCGAAGTCTCATGATCCGCATTGACTGAAGTCTCAGGTTCCACATTGACCGAAGTCTCATGACCCACATCGACCGAAGTCTCCTGATTCCCATTGACCGAAGTCTCAGAATCCCCATTGACCGAAGTTTCAGGATCCACATTGACCGAAGTCTCAGGATCCAATTGCGATTTGGGATTACTGCATTTTACGTTAAACAAATCGGACTCTTTTTATAATAGTGATACAAGTCAAAATTCTGCATTTTTGAGTTAGTGTACAGAATCACAGACTACATGGACCTGAATCTGGAAGAAAAGCATTAGTCAGTTTCCCCTAGAATTCCCCTTGTAAACAATCTTGTGCCATTGAGAGTACACGCAAGTACATTCACTTTGTGGTTTTGTACAGACTTAAACAATGCAGAATTTTGAGTTGTGTCACTTTAGTAGCAAGGGTGCGAAATTTAAGTTTCGTCTCCAATAACATGTCACACCGTCAGCAATGGTAGCGTTCTGTATAATTTCACTCCAAATGCAGCTATTCCAGCAAGTAGTTTCAGTCAATGTTTGAAACGATTTGGCTTACAAGAACACAAAATAAGTTCGTTATTTGCCTATATAGCACACATCCTCCCAGGGAAGTCCCTAAGAAGTCCCCAGTCATCCCCGGGACTCCGAATGACTTTCTATGGATCTCCCTGGGAGGATGTATGCTATATGGGTGTTTGTTATAACACAGTGAGAATCAACACCTTGACACATATGGACAACGCCGACCGAGAGTAGTCCAATATTTAAGAGATATTTTAGGGAGAATCAGGGCCTTATAAGTCTTATAAGGCCCGTGTCTCGGGCTCCCGAATTTTAGGGTCCTTTAAATTGCCTGAGGAATCCATATGAAAATTCATTCCTTGTCATAATGTATGTAATTAAAATTGAGTTATTGTATAAATATCAATATTCTGGTCAGCTCTCTATTTTAATAACTTATTGGACATCAAAAATATTCATTTTTCTTGCTGTTAATTTAATCAAAACTGTCATTTATATTTAAATAATCTTGGTATTGATCAGTGGAGAGAGGGGAGGTTATTTGCTATGTTGTAAGTATAATAATCGTTTTTCTAAATCGGGCTCTGAACAAATACTGAGATTAAAAAATATCAAAAAGTAATTCACTTAATGCTTCATAGATTCAATGTCGCACTTATGCTGAGTGGCCACTTTGGCAGTTTTAAGAAAATGAGTTATTACGCCCCAGTGTTCTCAATAAGGGCCTAGGGTAGTATAAAAGAAGAAATCTGAATTCTTGAGATAGTAGTACAGGTAAACTTTTGTGAATATATTTAAAAAACGTGATTTGATTGACTTAATTTGTGAAGATAATAGGAGCTCGGAGTCATTGAGCAAGTATTATTGAAATCATTGCATTTGTGAAATATTCATGAAATGTTGAGGGGAAAGTGTACCAAGACTGGAATTATAGCAAAAAATAAAATGGTAACGAGGAAATTGTGATCGTTACAGAGTGGTGCATAATTGGGAAGAATGAAAAAATAGTGAAAGAGAACCGAATTGTTAAAGTGCAGCAGATATTAATCAATGTTGTTGTAAAGTATCTCTGAGTGCACTGTAAAAAAATAATTAACGCTGTTTTAGTTGTTAAGGCCCAATCACGTATTGACGGGATGATCACGATAAGACGCTCAATGTATATGGATAATAATTATGGCTTGTGAAATTCAAAATTTAAATGGGTCGATTTAATTTTGTTCCAAAACTCGCATGGTCTCAATAATTCTTGCACACAATTTTATGAAAATAAGTTCATTTAAACAAGTTCTACAAGGTTCAAAACGTCAGTTTAACCTATTAACGACCAATCAACATTTTAGTATTTTTCTTTGCTAATAAATTACGATTGTGGTACCACATAGTGTTTTTTAAAAATCATAAAAATAATTTTCCACAAAATTTTATAAATTCAAAATATACCTTAAATGATCTAAATAACCAAAGTAAAAGTTAAAAACTATGACTGTTTATCCATTTCAAAGTCTTCTTTAATGAGTTAATTACACTTATGGTTCTTTATTTTACTTCTAAGTTATTAATATGATCATAAGAGGTAAGCTCGTTAAACTTTTAAACTTATAGTAATTTGATTATTAATAATATTTTTTCATAGTCTTAAACATCATCACAAGCATCAGTTTATTCATTTTTAAATTTATCATTAAAGTCCACTTCTTACTTTAAAACTTATTAAATCCAATGAAAAATAAAAATAATAATTGGCATAGAGTACTTTTGGAATCAACATAAGTATTCAATTTAACCTTCTTTGAAGTTTCGAAAAGTATCTTAAATGTGATTAAATCAAAAGTCTATTTCAGATTCTGAATCATACTGCCATAGTCTTGTTTCGTCTTTCCTGCCAAATTACTTAAGGTAGGCATGAACTACTTCGTATGTAGTGCTCAATTTCAGTCTTTGATGATCCATTTCAACCACTTCCTCCAGTGTTATCAAAGTAGCGACACTTGGTGCAAGTGTCTCCTCATTGTGGTAATTGATTTAAAACTGGTAATCTTCCTCATTGAAGTAAATATCTTGTAACCTTTCTCCTCCTCTCTACTTTTTGAATTTAACAGACCGATATATGTAGAAGTTTTTTTTTTTTTTTTTTTTTTTTTTTTATTTATATATCAAAGGACTTTATTGAATGTTTGGTCATAACACCATACTAATTGCAAAAAATATTGTAATTGGTTCAATCCGCGATCAATGTATATTGAGAATGTTTACTTTTTTCTTATATGAAGTCGTGAATTATTATTTGTTAATGGGATTTTTTTTTATTTAACTATAATTTTAAATGTAATAAGTTTAAGTGGTCCGTTGAAATAGTTAATACTTAAAAAGAAAATTTTAAATACGGTGGTGAAACAGATTTAAAAGAAATATTAAATCGACAGTTACTTAAAACTGATGTTCATGTTAATGAAACATAAAATAAATGTAAACTTAGTTTTATAGTATTCAAAAATTAAACTAATAAAATAGGTAAAAATATTACTTAAAATAATAAATAAAATTGATGAACACTAAATATCCAGTGTAAAAGTAATGGAGAATTTAACTATGAAGTTGTCATAATTCAACCATGCATAGAGTGATCAATTCAATTGAATAAAAATGTGTATTTTTTTTTAACAAAGTGCTACAAAATGTAGTAATAGGCTATCCAAACACATAGCCTTATTTTATTCAAATTTATGTCACTTTACTCGGAGGATTCATACTTAATTTACCCTATTCATTTTAATTAGAAACTCATTCAGTTAAAAAAAAAAACTCAAATTTCAATGAAAAACCTTTATTTTTAATGAGTATTAAAAGATAATTGCTTAAATGCGGGGTACTAATGGCACAGTTCTAAAAGTTTGTACTAGTAAATGCCAGTAAAAGAAAAATATTTAAAGATAAATTCAAAATATGGTTCTTGAAATAATAAAGATAAAAGCATACCAAATTGAAATGTACTGAATCTGCACAAATTATTAACTGTTTAAAGTAAACGTAATTTAAAACTAAATTTATCACTGTTTGGGAAATTTCTTTCATAGTTCAAGGACACACTTTGTTACCTTATTTGCAAAAACCATTTGTTTTTCATAGTCAAATGAAAGCGCTTTGTCCTCTTTGATTCAAATATGGTCAAATATTCATAGAGTCGAAGAATGAAATGTTGTAGAAACTGATTATATATCCATTTAAATTATTTATATATAATTCATTAAATAATTTATGAACAGCAATCGCTTCGATAATTAGATTTTCAACAAGGTATCAAAGTGTATTTAAATTAATCTATTTTCTTTTACGATATTTTTTTTAATTAAATTTATTTAACGTTGCATATGTCGAGGTCTCATTGATGTGGTTGTGGAAAGAGAGAGAGACTTGCTCAGGTGTTGGAAACTCGTCATCGTTCGAAACTCGTCATCGAAACTCGTCAGGTTCAGAATAATGAGACTATAGATGTTATTACAATTTTATGGCACAGTATGGGCTTCACGCAAGAAAACTAAAACACTACCAACTTAATGGTACTTAACCATTCATCTCAATTCTGGGAATCGAAAAATTTAATTTAATGCTTTTGTTTTAAGTGCATACTAAGGTAAAATTAAATCGTATATATATTCTTAAAATAAATGAAAAATTAATATTGATGTTATATTTTAAATACTACTAATCGTTACAACTGCAGAATTTATTTTTGTGAGTTACAAAGCTACCCTAATAGCACACATCCTCCCAGGAAGGTCCCTAGGAAGTCCCCAGTCATCCCCGGGACTTCCCAGGGACCTCCCTGGGAGGATGTGTGCTATTAGGGTAATTGTGTTTCTAAAATGACTCCAACTCATTTTAATTTTATAGTGAGTGTTTTAATAGCTATAGCTATATGATTAACTAAATTATAAAATTAATTACCTAAATATTTAACAAAAATATCTTCTAATTGATAAACATACTAAACAGATTTTGCGTAATTTTTTTAACACACAGATTAAAGAGATTTTTTTTTTTAGTTTAGAAAGTTTATTGTGTTTCTAAAATGGTTCCTGCTTATTTCAATCATACAGTGAATGTTTTAATAGCTAGATCATTTTTATTGTATTTAATTATCAAATAAATTAAATATTTAATAAATCTATCATCCATTTTAAAAACAGATAAAATGGATTTATCAAACAGATTCGATTCCTAAATTAACAAGACAAATACTTTTAATTACCAAATTTTAGATATTTTAAACTGCCTTGTTTCTTTTCTCCTTCTTCTCAATTTCAGTATGGTCCCTATTCCGACCAAATAGTGGATAAGCACTGCCTATGTAGGCCTATAATAATATGACACTTGATTCTCAGTTCCTCTGCCACCAACCTAATGATCTGAGTCCTACGAACAAATAAATGGAGAGGTATTATTTCACCCCTGCATTTACTTTGTAACCAAATATGACTCGGATGTAGCAAAGGGTATGAATAATGTATGAGGATTTATATGAATGGGATGGATTTAACCCTTTCATTGGGGGTCTCGTAAGCTCAGAAAATGGGAGATCGTTTTATTCTGAAAGTGTAATTTTACAAATGGTGTTTTTATGTGAATACGTTTTTCTTGACTCAAACAAGTTGTATTGGGGAAGGATGAGATTCTTTAAGATGATTTTAAGGGGACTTGGTACCCCTATTTTTCGGAAAAAATAATAAAAATATAAATGTTCTAATATTTGCTTGTTTATAATCTTTAAAACCTTCTCCTTATTCTGGCAAGTTTTTGAGCTGATCCGAAGACTTAACTGCAGAAAAACTATATTTTTATGGAGAATTTAGCATTACTGCAATAGCTCCTTCGATGTTTCGAACGCTTTTTTCTCAGTTCGTGATTTTTGAAATCCCCACCTTAGTCAATGCTGGGTTGGTATCCTTTGTTAAGCATGGGTGTTCGTTATGGTTCAGAATCCAAGTTAAGCTGTAGGTCCCGGCCTGAATACCCGTCATTGTGCATAAATATAGGTCATTGAATGTACAAACCAAAACCAAATCAAGCCCACCTTACTCAAAATGCTAGAACTTCAGCAAATGTGAATGAAATGACTTGACATACAGAATAGGTACAGTAATTACAGTTTTTCTCGAAAACTATTTTACTAATTCTAAATCCGATGTCGAAAAAGTTAGAGTATATTACTAGAAATTAAAAAAAAAAAAAAAAAAAAAATAGAAAAAGATATTGAAAAATGAAAAAGATGATAAAATTTGAAATTTGATGAATTTCTTAGGTTTTTTTTTTAAATTTTGAACATTTAGAGCACTATGTGAACTTTTTTTGCAGTAAAATTTAGTTTTCACTTAGTAGCACTTCCAAATATGTAAAATTTATAAATTTAAAGGCATAAATAAAAAAAGTTTGAAGGATACTAAGTCCCCTCAAATTTATTGTGAATTTTTATTTGCGTGTTGTTTTTTTACTTCATTGATGCACGTCTAGAGAACTTTTTCCTGAATTTCTTGGTGACCATAAGTCTTTCATCTTCACATTCACAAGATGCAATATTTCTCCAAAATTACGAATATTTTAAATTTTATTTTGTAGATGTATAAACAATGATAATTGATGATCAATAAAATTCGACGATAAAAAAAATTTATTTTCTTTATTTTTTGAAAATTCGCTAAAAATGCCTTTTTCAAATAAATAAAAAGTATCCGTACTAAATGTTCACTCTTAAATACAACCGGTATTTAATAGTAAAGAGCAGTTAAAAGTTCAGGTTTAGAATCTCAATAATTGAAGGAAAAAATTTTATTCAAAGAAATGTGATCAGAAAATATATACATATAAATGTATATATATATGGTTGAATTTTTAATTAGTTCGTAGGGATCCAAATGTTAAGGAAGTAGTTTGAAAATATACGCCATCTCTTAATCTTGTAAGTAATTTTAAAACTGCACATTTTTAGCTTACAAACTTTTAGTTAAATTGATCTTTGATAGTAATAACACATACTACGAGGCTGCGCCCATAATCGCTAGCGCTCACCAACCCTCATTATTTAATCTTATGAAACAAACGCATTTTGCTCGCTAAAAGAATATACTTCTTTAGAGGAATTCCTCTATAATTGATATAAAAGCAAAAAAGTTTAACCTAATCGTATTCATTAGCACATCTCACATATTCATCAGAATCTATTTCCAAAAGTGGTCTTCACATAAAGAATAAACTTCATGCATAGAAGTCTATCACGCTCTTCAATTACATCGCTCAAAATGCAAGATATGTTGCTTCTAGAATGTCTGTCAGCATTTCGTTTAGCAATTCGCTATTCAAAACTTTGCATTTTCCCATTGAGAGTGTTGTCTAGTACTTTTTTAAATTCTGCTGCAGCACAACAAATATTCATTTCGATTCAATCGTTTCGAAAAACCGTTGATTCTGCTAGGTAAACAAACGATCGTTGTGGCCAATCGGCACACATCAATACAGCTTTTTTTGGGGCATGCGTAAGATAATTATATAGAATCTAAATACCACTTCTTTATGTAAGTGGGGTTGAGAAGAAGAGGTCTAGTTGTAATTCTTTGGGTTGATCCTTTTTACATATATAATAATATAGCCCCAAAATACAAAGTTTTTAATATAAATCCTTTATATGCATCGGCAATTTTTATATTCATTAACAAAAGGCCGTTTATGTTACTAGTAAGTGCTTGGTGTTGGCATCATATTTTAAATATTAACCCTTTGCACTCCAGTGGCGCCTCTCAGGCGCCACACGATTGGATGCCAAACCACTAGAGGACCATTAGGTGTGATACGGAAATTCGATGCAAGGCCAATGACTGTGTTTAGTTTCTATGAAGCAAATCCATAAATCCCAGCCGAACCTAAAATGTCAAAGGGTTAAAAATATCTCTATCAGTAAAATATCTGGTAAACTAATTTTCAAAATTTATTCATTAAAAATGAATGTGAATTTAGGTGCTCACATCTAAATATCTTTTATTCATTATGACTAAAACAATTTATTTTATTATTTATTTATTAAAACACTTTTGGCAACAGGAAAGAGTTTCTTCAATGATCGGTTAAATGCTATTTCAGCGCGATCGGATAGCGACAAGTTGGTTTATTAGTATTCCGTAAAAATAACTTTTTAGTGACAGTGGCAGCAGCCAAAATTTGATAGAATGCATTGTCATCTACATCGAACTTATCTGTCAAGTTTCAGCTCAATTGGATGACGACAAGGGGGTTAATTAGGCCTCCGCAGATTCGCCCGCCAACGACAAATATAGAAAATTGGATTTAATATAAGTGATTTGGAAATGTATCATGAGAAATAACCAATCTTTATAAACATTGAAATGTAGTAGAATTTTTTAATCTTTAAAAAAATTAGATATGTAGTATACAACTGTAATTATGAAATCGAACTCTCCAATCATTTTATAATGTGTTGAAATTATAATTTAAAAACATACTTATACCTGAAAAAACGAATATAATTTAGACTTTCTAAATATTGAAACGATTCAACCGACTCATCAAAAATGAAACTGAAATCCCATTACCTTCTCGCCTTAAGGCAATCATATCTATTGATACTCAGTGTAGCACATCGTTGCAAAGAAACGAAATGCTTCACTGAAAGAACTGCCAGTGTTGTGTGAGTGTTTACTACTTCCGCACTTAAGGGCGATAGAGCAGAGACTTGATGAGCTCGATTTCATTCACTCACACTGACAACAAAATAATAACGAAACAGTTTCTCGTTAAAAGCTCACTTACTCCACAAATGAGACAAGATACAAGCTTTTAAACGCTTCTTGATCTTGATCGACTGAATAAAAGAAACTGGGTTTAATGAAGATTACCCTTGTTTTGTTTTAAGTTATATATTGGATCAAAAGAATGTGTGGCATCGTAAATCGGGTAAAATTTAATTGTATGAAATGGTAGAAGTGGTTTGGAATCAACACAATGATATTCCAAAGGGAGTGGATTGTCTTTTTTGTTTATATGTGTGGGTAATGGAAAAATAATGTGATTTCTATAATTACTCAAATACAAGCTTTTAAACGCTTCTTGATCTTGATCGGCTGGATAAAAGAAACTGGGTTTAATGAAGATTACCCTTGTTTTGTTTTTAGTTATATATTGGATCAAAAGAATGTGTGGCATCGTAAATCGGGTAAAATTTAATTGTATGAAATGGTAGAAGTGGTTTGGTATCAACACAATGATATTCCAAAGGGAGTGGATTGTCTTTTTGGTTTATATGTTTGGGTAATGGAAAAATAATGTGATTTCTACAATTACTCAAATACAAGCTTTTAAACGCTTCTTGATCTTGATCGGCTGGATAAAAGAAACTGGGTTTAATGAAGATTACCCTTGTTTTGTTTTTAGTTATATATTGGATCAAAAGAATGTGTGGTATCGTAAATCGGGTAAAATTTAATTGTATGAAATGGTAGAAGTGGTTTAGTATCAACACAATGATATTCCAAAGGGAGTGGATTGTCTTTTTGGTTTATATGTTTGGGTAATGGAAAAATAATGTGATTTCTACAATTACTCATACAAGCTTTTAAACGCTTCTTGATCTTGATCGGCTGACAAAAAGAAACTGGGTTTAATGAAGATTACCCTTGTTTTGTTCTTAGTTACAAATTGGATCATAAGAATGAGTGGTATCGTAAATCGAGTAAAATTTAATTGTATTAAATGGACGAAGTGGTTTGGTATCAACACAATGATATTCCAAAGATACTGGATTGTCTTTTTTGTTTAATGTGTGAATAATGGAAAAATAATGTGATTTCTAAAATTACTCAAATAAGTAGAACCTGAGGTTTTTGCACATTATAAGGACATTTATACATTGATTGTGTTCATAACTTTCCAAATATTGAAATATAAAAACGTATTCTTCTGTTTCAATTTAATAGAAACAATTTCATTTCCCGTGAAAAAAAATAAAAAAGGACTTCTTACAATTCATTAGAAATTTAATGTGAACGATTTCTTGAAATAAACTCAAAGCTATTTATATTTTCATGAAAATAATTCCAATCAAAAGTAATCAGCAATTTCTTTATTTTATTAAAATTATTCAAAAGCATTTTTTATTTCATTTAAATAATGTAAAATTATTTCTTTCTTCATTGAAATTGGATTTTTTTTTTAAATAATGCAAAATGATGTTTTATTTCATTGAAATAATGCGAAGTGAATTTTTATATCATTGAAATATTATAAAACTTTTCTTGTTTCACTAAAATAAAGCAAAAAGAATTTATTTATTGAAATAATGCACAATGACTTCTTATTTCATTGAATTTATTCAAACCTATTCATCATTTCATTGAAGATACGAGGCGTTTTCTTAATTTTTATTTTCTGAGTTATATTTAACTGATTTTTACATTTGAAAATTTTAATTTCTATGAGAATGAGCATTATTGATTTATTTTAGAAATACACGATTCTGTTATAATCATTAAAATAGCCATTAATCATTGGAAGGGTCTTTTTTCTATTGGTGCGTAATATGTAGTTAAAAGTTCAAACTAAAAAATTTTATGAAAATAATCCATATAACAGTTTAGTAGAAAATATTGCATCAAAATATTTTATCTGTGCACATTTTTTAAATTCAAATGTTTAACTATAACGTTCGGTTTTGAAACTAATTTACAAAAACAAATCCTTCAGTGGGCTATTTTTTTTTTTTTTTTAATTATATTATTTTTAGTCTTCCCTAATTGAAGCATATCCCCATTTATGAAAATTGAAGGAAATAGAACCACAGCCTTACAATCTATTAGAAATTTTATACAAGCAATCTTGAAATAAATTCAAAGCTATTTTTATTTTCATATAAATAATTCCAACCGATTTCTTTATTTTATTAAAATTATCCAGAAACATTAATTATTTCATTGAAATAATGCAAAATTATTTCTTTCTTCATTGAAATTAGGCAATGGGATTTCTTGAAATAATTCAAATGTTGTTTTATTTCTTTGAAACAATGGGGAGTGAATTTTTATTTCATTGAAATAAAATAAAACTTTTCATTTCATTGAATTAAAGCAAAAAGAATTATTATTTTACCGTAATAATGTACAATGATTTCTTTTTTTCTTTATTGAACTTATTCAAACCAATTTATCTTTCCATAAAAGTTGTGCATCCGTTTCGCAACGCCAAAAACAAAATTTTATAAATAAAAATAATTAAAATTTGAGGCAATTCTCCCTTTCCAAAAACTTCAATTTTTAATTAAGAAACAATTGATAAACAGTACTTGCATTTTAAGAATTTGTTGCGTATATTTTCTTCTTTTTCTTTCTTAATTTATCGAATACATTTTTGACCTGTATGTAAAATACCCGTCGCAATAGTTTTCCTTAAAAGGTTTCCAGCCTCTTTTAATGTCTTCCATTTGCGAATGGCGCTCTTTTAATGTTCCGTTTGGTTGGATCGCTACTTTGCTCGTTTTCTTTTACCATTTGTTCATTTTCTTTAGAATTGTAGCTTCCTTCACTTTCATTCTCTCTTTGCCTGGATGGGCTTTCATTTCAAGAGGCTAAGAAATTTTCGGGGAATAGTGTCGAGTGAAGAAAAGAATGGAAAGAACTTGATTCACTTGAAAAGATTATCTTTCTTGAAAGTTGATAGTGTGAAACTTTTTATTTTAATTTTGAATTATTTTTCGCGTTCCTTATATCTTTAAGTTTCACTGCTTATGCCTTTTTAAATCACAGCTTGTTTTTCCAAGAGTTGACTTTTCAACTTCAGGAAATTATACTTGGATGTATACATGCTGAATAAAATTATACACTTAAAAGTATAAGCATCATTTTCTAAACATTCGGCATTCTTTGATATATGAAATGAAAAGTTTTTTCTAATGAAGCAAATAATTTTTTTTATCTCCTTTTAATACATGGCAGTATTTCTCACAACTTGTTTATATTTCATGAACCGCTCGGTAATTTATCAAGAACTCCGATAAGAGATTAAAAATGAAAAACACACGATTTAACGCAGAACTTGTTTTTTTTGTGTTATACTGTGTTAAAATCTTTTTATTAGAATTGAAAATATTATTTTTATAAAGTCTTGATATAATTTTATACTTGCAGTTATTATTTCAAAGAGACATGGGACACTTTTTCCAATATTCTTTAGTTTTGCTTTGAATTAAATAAAATTTTGATAAACATGGAGGATATGACTTATAACACAACAACAAAATTTGAGCAAATAATATAAAATTGAGAGTAAATTATTGAGAAAAATACATTAAAATAATACGAAATTTTAACTTTTTTCAAAGTGCTCCTCGTGTCACAATATTTTAATGAACATGAAAGAAAAATGTGAAATAGTTTATCAATATATTATAAAAAATTTCCTACGTGCTTTTATCTTTAAGTGGTATAGTTGAACAGAAATAAAATTTCACACTTGGTGCTGGTGATTTTTCATTAAAAATTGCACATATTTCAAATTCCCAACATGAAAAGAAAAAAAAAATTGTGACATAAAAAAAATTATTTGTGTATCTCTTTATAATATATTAAAAATTATTTTTACAAAAAAATTAAGTGGATTCATAAAAAAAAAATGAATAGCATGGAGCTTTCGAACATACGTAAAATGTGAAAAAAGCGAAGCTGAGAAAAAGGCATTTTTAACTTTTGAGTACAAGAGTGCAGTAAGTTATAATATGTTAGTTAAAATAAAGATTTTACCAATTAAAATTACCGGATTTCAAAAATTCAAGCACTATATTAAAGCTAGTGAAGTCAATAATTTCTGCCAGAATATTGCTTTGAAGCACAAAAATTTTGCAACAGGCAAAAAAGCAGTAATGAAAATTTATTACAAAAAGTTTGAAGGCAAAATAATTAGTACGTTTCTTATTATTACACTTAAAAAGTTTTTATATGCTGGCTTATAACTATTTAAAAAGTTAATAATAATAATAATAATAATAATAATAATAATAATAATAATAATAATAATAATAATAATAATAATAATAATAATAATAATAATAATAATAATAATAATAATAATAATAATAATAATAATAATAATAATAATAATAATAATAATAATAATAATAATAATAATAATAATAATAAACTAGTTATTTTTCCTTAAAACTTTTTTAATGAGCTTATATTACTGATCTTTTGCCTGTTGTAAAATTTCATATGTTTTTTCAAAGCAATACTTTGACATATATTTGACTGAAAAAATATAGCATTAGGTTTATGGGTCAGGGACCGACGTACATTTCCTCTTAATACGATTGTTTTCTAAATGAAAAAAGGCCAGCAATCTAACGTATAAAAATTCTGCTTATAATAAGAAATATGCGTTGATATGGACAAAATGATAGGACCACTTGAAAAATTGCTGAAATAGAAAAACTACGCAATGGAAACTTCAATAAACTTTTTATTTGGTATAATATTGAGCTAACAATACAGAAATTAAAATTTTAATCAGATAATTGAAATATTTTTCCAACAAAAATATTTCGTAACATGGGCAAAATGATGGAATGAATGTCAGACCACATTTTTTTTTTTTTTTCGACATCAGATGTAAAATTTACATAACTCTGTCAGAAAAAAAAAATATGTGTCAGTCAAGACTACAGAGCTATACAACACAGGTACACGATGCTACGTTGTAGTTTTCGTGAAAGAAAGTCGTTTTGAAATGGATAGAAGCAAATCGTCCTCAAAAGAAAGAGAAATACAGTTGAATTTGGGCTGCACTTAAGAAAAATAGATTTACATTATCGAAAATATGATTAATTTCGATGTTATGCATAATAAATGATTATTATGTATAACAACTAGGTTAGTATTTAATATTATTATACATAATAGTCAGTTATTATGTATAATATCCAAATTAATCATATAAGCTATAATACATATATGACATGGTAAATATATTTTTAGTGTCAACTTTCAAAGCGTGTCTTCTACACTGTTAAAAAAAAAATTCCAACTTACACCAAAAATTGGTTCCCATTTAGCTGCAACCAACATTTCGTGCTTAGTTTCACGATTTAATGGTGCTACCTCGGATCGTAAGCACCATTATATTGTGAAACTAAGCACCAGATGTAAGTTGCAGCTAAATGGGAACCAATTTTTGGTCTAAGGTGGAACAAAATTTTAACAGTGTATTGTTAATCCCATCTACGATCTTCGCTTTCATTCAATTACATTTCCACGTTACGACAGTCTATGTCAGCACTTTCACAGCTGTAAGTTACTTAATATTCAAAGATCTGAACCGCGTATTGAAAATTCACATTTGAAGAGCCGAGAAGCAAAGGGGTCTAAGTAACTTTCTCAACTTTTGAGAATAAATTCTACAAAAATTATTTGTTGTTGAAATACTAAACTCTGGAATGAAGATATCACTAGCTGTTTTACATACGCCTATTATGAATTAAAAAAATAACAATAATTAACATAAAAAAAAAAAACTTGGACCTCTTTGCTTCTCAGACCCTCATTTATGCTCGTCATTGCCTCAGACTGATTTCATTTCCAACTCTTTTGATATTTCATTTCTTCTACGTTAACAAATCCTATGATTCAATATAACACTGTTTTCCAGAGCTTCCGTAAGACGAATATAACTACGAATACATTCTATCTCATTCTATGTATTACTAACTGATAAAACTCTCTCCGTCTCCCAAGAAACTAAATGAATGGTTTCCATGATTGCAACTTAGACTTTTTTGAAGAATCCTACACCTTCTTTATTCTTAAAATGAACTAAACATTTCACATACATACAACACTCTTATTTCATAATAGTATAAATGCACTGTCCATGACACTTAACAGAATAAAAATGTCTCCTTATTTATTTCGGAAACCAATAGTTCTTAGGCAATGAAACCTTTTTCAATTGCACTACACTTTATAAACCAGCGAAGCCATAAAAACTATTTGCGAGACCGTGTAAGTGTTTTCCCGACGTTTAGCAGCGTCACAAATGGTTTCTGACTTGCGTCCTTATGAATCTAAGCACCAACTGTTGTTTCTTGAATCCTTTTTTATGCTTCGCCTCCTCAAATTTACTCCTCTACTCGACCGATTCCTCATTGCCTCCAGAAAACCCTAGAAGTGAGCACTTCAATAATTCGAGCTTCTCCTCTGCAATTCGGATGCAATCGGCCTCTTTTTTTATGGTATTTGATAGAAAGCGCATTGACACAAAACAGGAAGACTCGGGTGTATTTCTTCGGAGAGACGTGTTTAATACAGATAAACAAATCGTGAGCTTCTTGGAGAAGTGTCAAGGGCTGGAGGGTGAATGACTGAGAAAATATCGCTTTTTCGAGAAATTTGTACTGGGGCCATTCATCTTAAATCTCAGTTTATTAATAGTTTGAAGATAAACCGTTTTGTTACAAATGAACCGACTGTGGAAGTTGCAATTGCAATAACTGAAAAAAGTTGCCATAAAAAGATTTCAACCAAAATTGGTAATTAATCAATTTAATAGCTTTACTACAATACTAGTTGGTCATTAAAAATCTACGCGAGTTACGTTTGAGAAAAACTGATTAGTAACTCTTCGGTACATAATTTCCTAAATTCGAACAGTATCAAATATAACATAGTACTTAGTATTTGGTGAATGTGCTATTTGGTTAGTCCCAACAATCACGTATAATTTGAATTTTACTTAATTTTTTTTTAATAAAATAACTTTAAAAAAAGAACAGCTAATGATATAGGACCTTAGTTCATCTACTTCATGATACAACAAATTGCTCTACTGTAAAAAAAAACATCACTGCATTACAGTCATTGAGGGTAAATTTGTTCCACAAGAGGTTGGCACCAACAACCACGTATAATTTGAATCTTACTTAAAAATCTTTTAATAAAATAACTTTAAAAAAAAGAGCAGCAAACGATTTAGGACCTTAGTACATCTACTTCATGATACTGTAAAAAAATATCATTGCATTACAGTCATTGAGGGTAACTTTGAAACACATTTTCTGTATTTTTATTTTCTTTACTTATGATTTGATAGTATTTTCAGACATATAAAGACATAAAATCGAAGAATAAATGATAATGATAAAGACAAAACATTATGCGTAATTTCCCTGGTGCAAAGTCACCCTTCCATTCGGGCTAACTTTGAACCAGTATCAGAAATTCCACATAAAATGCCTTGTTTTATTAAATCTTGGAGTCAGGAAAACTTTAAATTAGTAAAGTTAAGTTTCTAACCTTGTAAACTTTATCAGCAGCAGTTCTCAACATCACAAAGTTTGGATATTTTAAATAAGATCACAAAGAATATATTAGTTAGGGACAGTTGTGGAAGCATAACCTAAATACATTGCAAGAAAAACTATTAATTATTCATTTAAGGTATTTAACTATAGAGAAAAAATAATCTTCAGTTCAGTCATTGAAAAATGAACTCATTTTATCAATTAAGAATGGAAAAGATAAAGAGAAAATAATCAAATTGATAGGCCACCCATATACTATAAGTTAAGTAGAATACATTATAAGATGCAATGGGGCTAACATACATATATTCTACTCTTAATGCTAGAAAAAGTATGACAAAATTAAAACAACGCGCAACTTCATAACGTTTTCACTTTAACAGTCTTTAGCTTAATAGTTTTGTACCAAATAAGGAATCGTTGATCTGGAAACTTCCTCGACTACTAGCTGGAGTAATATTTTCTAAAAATAATTTTTCAAACACATTTGATTTTTCATACCACAGATCACCTTTGATATTGAGCTGTTTCCAATACTCACCAAACTTCTTCGTGCATCTTACCAAGAACATATTGACTTTCAAGTCAATTTGTCCTGGGTACATTTCTCCATCATATTGAATAATTAAGTAATCGAAAACTTTGTATATGTCTTAACACAAATCTACAACCCTTGTATGTTCTGTATATGAAATTTCTGCCTCAACAGTTACCACTTGAACAGTCTCTGATTCTTCATTAACATTCTTCACGTCAATTTCAGTAGAATACACCCTTGTCAAGGGTCCATATTTCAGTATTTGTTCAGTTTTCCTTTCGTGCGAAAATGAGATAGTTGCGCCTACACTGTCACTTGCATCATCTACACTGTTAAAAATTTTGTTCCACCTTGCACCAAAAATTGGTTCCCATTTAGCTGCCACCAACATTTGGTGCTTAGTTTCACGATTTAATGGTGCAACCTCGGACCGTAAGCACCATTAAATCGCGAAACTAAGCACCAAATGTTGGTGGCAGCTAAATGGGAACCAAATTTTGGTGTATGGTGGACAATTTTTTTTAACAGTGTAGTTCAGGACTTTAATTTTTGTTGTCTTGCAAGAGTTCATATGGTAGATTACTTTGCACAATCTCCTCGTGTTCTTGCTCAACCTCTCACTTCACCATTCACATTTTATGCCTCTAATATAGCTTTATTTTTATAGAATTTTTCCAACTCAAACGCTTTTCCAGCAATTACAAGTAGGCATATTTTTTTTAGCTCTGTGAATGCTAAATCATTATTTCGAATGTTTTAAATTACAATTCGAATTCATTCCCAATATTTTAATTTATTTCATCGAATTTTGATGACTAGCGAAGATTCCGTAAATTAAGTTGCATTTGTTGCTTTTTTTTTTTTTTTTCAAAATGTTATAACAAATAAATAACCACCAGCCGATAACAAGTTCATCGTTTCCAGAAATAATGTATCTGATAAAGAGATAATTGATATTTACTTACAGAAATTAATTTATTTGCATCAACTTCAAATAAACAATAAATTAAAGCTTGCAAACCGTTCTTATAAAAAAAAACAAAAAAAAACTGTTGAATTGCCAAATAAATTGTGTACTATGTTGCCAATTTATTTTGTAAAATTCAGAGCAGAAAACCAGTTTCCTAATCTTGCCAGCACTGTGCTGCAGCAGTGGACCTAGAACTCCTCTGTAAAACCAAATATACTGAAAACTAGGAGGTAGCACAAAGTTATCCCCAATGGCTCAAAGTTTTCCTGAATGACTGTATATCAAACATTTCATTGAATAGAAATTGTGGAAAGAAAACGAAGTCATAATACTAAATTTAAGTTCAATTATACTTTTATTTTTCTTATTTGTAATATATACTTTCTGGTATGGTCAAGTAATCTCCTGGCACACTGTAAAAAAATTTGTTCCCTCTTGCACCAAAAATTAGTTCCCATTTAGTTGGAACAAACATTTGGTTCATAGTTTCACGATTTAATGGTGCTTACGGTTCGATGTAGCACCATTAAATCTTGAAACTAAGAACCAAATGTTGGTTGCAGCTAAATGGGAACCAATTTTTGATACAAGGTGGAACAAAATCTTTAACAGTGTAATATTGTAAATGCCATATGAGATCAAGATATTCGAATCCAATTATCATCTACAATTTTCATGGAAAAAATATTATTATTATTATTATTATTTTCAATATAAGTAGCAATAGTTTTTTTGCTTTATAAATAACAATCGTTTTATTAATTGTGTTATGTGTTTCGTACTCAATAATAAATTTACCTCCAGAAGACAACAATTAATAATCCATTAAAATTATGTATCTCATTGAACACTTGGGCCTGACATAGTTGAACTGGTATTTTCTATCTTTTTAGCGGTATATAATTTGAAAATATATATATATATATATATATATATATATATATATATATATATATATATATATATATATATATATATATATATATATATATATACACATGAGGCTAATAGTTAAAGAATATCCAATGGTAATTATTAGGAAAATTAAAAAGTTAAATAATAATTAAAATTTCTTCAACCTGAATGAAGCATTAACACAACGCCTATTCATGTCTAGGTGCATGCCATTCTAGCTAACACCATTCAATTATGTGGTTTACCAGCACGTGTTTAATCAATAAAAGAGGCATTGCGATTCTTTATTTTTGCTTTGTACATGGCAATAATTCTAAAGGCATACATTTCGTTTTTCTCTTGGTACTTTAAGTAGACCTCGAAAATCTATCTCCTTCAGGAAAACTTTTATTTCACTGGTTTCAGCAACATACTAAGCGACTAATTGCAATTCGTGACAGCCTTGGTAGTATCACTGTTGTGGTTTACCGTAAACGGTTTAGTCCTAGCTAATGACATCGTGTCGTGCAACGCATGTAAGGCGTAGGATCGTCACAGATTTCATTTACGGACTCTCGCCCAAGCACTACGCTGCCGACATAGGGAAATAACAAACTTCGCTGATGATTCCGTTGCGACTTTACAAGGTATATGCCTTGTCAGGCGTAGTTCCTATTTAACGCTCGGTGTAGGTAACCTTGGTCTAGGTAGTCCTGACGTAGCTAGCCACGTGGACCATTGCTTTTTTTGTCTTCTTAGTTTTGAGCAGAATATAACGGATTTATTCTTTCGTGAAGGTCGGACTATTCAATGCTCTAGCTTTTGGATAGTTTTTGAAAAGTTGCACTGATATTTTACAACAGAAAGAAACCTGAAGTCGGGACTCTACTCAGGGCCGTGGTTTAATGCTTTTTGTAAGTGCGGTAATAGTTTATCCACTTACAAAATAAAGAAGTTTAAATGGTTTTCAACTTTCCCATAAAAATTCACAGTGAATTGGAACATTAGGAAGGAATACATAGTGTGGTACTTTTCATTTAGTTAGCTAAATACCTATTGTTATCAATTTGGTTTGAATGCGAGTAATGTATTAAGATGCGAATGAAGCTGAAGTGCTATTAATGTAGGAAGGAGAAAATCATTTCTAAGTTTATATATAAGTTGAATTATAATATATTAAAAGTTTTATAGGTTTACATGCGTTCTCGCTTTTTCATGAAATTGTTTTAGAAAAAGGTTACTATTTTTCGAGTATTTACGCATGCTTGGGTTTTTATAAGAAAAACATTCAATTTATTTAAATCTTGATAAAACTTTGCATACTACTAATTTCCTGAGGTTGGTTAAATTGTTAATTCATGGTAAAGAAGAATACATAATCATAGCGGTCATTCAAATATTAACTTTTATCGTTTCCTTGATTTTCAGAGTTGAACCCTTTTCAATTAATTATTCACCTTATAATATATAAGCACCTGTCCAAAGTGGATTGTGTAAAATCTTGAACTTTGTCCATTCATAAATATTTCATCCGTGAATTTTACAAAAATACAGTGACAATTGTCATGTTTATCTTGGGATTGTGACTGAAGCAATTGAAAGAAAAAAAAATTATTGCAATTGTACTTAGCTTTAAACCCTTAACACGATGACGGCCGAGCGAGTTTACAGTGAAATTAAAATCTCTTTCAGGCCACGAATACCGCTGTACGAAGCGTATTCTGCTAGGTACTCCCATCAATATTTTAATAATGCGAATCGCTGGTGGGCGCAAGAAAAATCTTTCGTTACGTTTGTTTCCATGGTATCACGTCTATTTATTTGTGTCCGTTACTTCGCATCTGTTTCGCATCTTGAAACTTTATACGATCAGTTTGAATTTTTGCCGAGTAAAGAGGGGTATAACTTAAAATCTTTACCCGATTTCATTGAAATGTCGAAAAGAAAAATGAAAAACTTATTTATTTGTGAGTCAAATAGCAGTGAACAAGAAAGCTTTTACGAGGCTTACAATAATTTTCCTCATAATCCATTTTCGTATTGGTTGGTTGTTTTCAGATTATCTGGCGCCGTCAGCAACACGAGGGCTATAATGCGCCGAAACATTCGTCATTTGACAAGCCAACATACATTTACAAACATCCATTCCTTTCACTAGACTCGAATCCGCAACCTCGTGGTCTAGAAGCCATCACGCTAACCACTATACCATTTGGTCGGCCCATTTTCGTATTACTTTATAGCAATTCAATAGTTTTGTTACTTCCTGTGAAATATATTTTCAAATATATACGAATATTCTTCGCAAGTAGTCAAATAAGCGTCACCCCAATTCGGGTGACGCGGCCCGATCAGAAACTTTGCTGTCACCCATATTCGGGTGACACAGCGGTAAACGTGTTAATCTAGAAAAATACAGGATTTATTTATCACAAAGCAAAATGCATTGTGAAAACAGTAATAAAAGAACGTTTTCTTTACACACACAAAAAAAACTTTGTTTTTAAGTATGGAATAAGATCTAATTAAGTAAATTCTCAAAACTATACATTTTACGTCGCTTTATTCCTAGGATGCGATATAGCGTGTCCAAGCTCACTGAAGCCAAACCAAAGGGACAAATATTGCACCCCAATTTATCAATGGGCAAACTTCCGGCCTGCTTGCAGTCCCTTTGCCTTAAGACAATGATTGCAGCTTTCACTTGGCTACTCGTTGTCATGCGAGTCTCGAACCATCAAGCCAAAGAATGGGTGAGTTTAGCGGGTGCCGGATTGTAGAAAGTGGCGACTCGTTGCAAAATCCGTGATCCGTGCATTTTGACTCATTTTCTGTGCCACTCAACCGATACTATTTTAAGTTTCTGGATTTCAAGGAGTGATGCCGCCAAAAGATGAGTCTTTTTTGGAAGATGAGACGGGAAAGATCATCACTGATAAACACGCTGGATTCATGGATTGGTTTGGATATTTTCTTGCGCAAGGACTATACTGTGTCTGGACATAGTTAAACTGAGATCTTTAACTAAGGAGAGTTGACATGCATCACCAACGAAAACAAAGCTGAATAACTTCCACTAATAAAAACAATACAACGCAATAGATTGTGAGTTTGCTTTTCTCGCGTCAGATATCTATTTAAAAAAAAAGTAAAGATGAAAGCAATTGTTGTTCTAACTAAAGGTACTGTCTATCAGGATAATAGTTCTCACCAGATAGTCTGGATGGGGGCAGTCACTATAGAAACAAAGCTCGTTAGTTTAGAATAGGGATGATGCATGCAGGAATCTGACGTCCAAAGAGATTATAATGCGACCATTGTAGATGTCTTTCTCCAGGAACCTCTCGAGGGAAAATGGAACTAGTCTGGTTTCCATGGCAACAGACCCGCTACGTGGTCAGAGCTATACTTGTGATAAGTTCTCTGAGTATTCCCTCATATGAATTGGTAAATCTTCTCGATATATATATATATATATATTTTGTGAGTGCGCTTTTGAGCTTAGGTTTAGCGATATATATATATATATATATATATATATATATATATATATATATATATATATATATATATATATATATATATATATATATATATATATATATATATATATATATATATATATATATATATATATATATATATATATATATATATATATATATATATATATATATATATATATATATATATATATATATATATATATATATATATTTTGTGAGTGCGCTTTTGAGCTTAGGTTTAGCGATATAAGTTACACGATACCAAATAAAATGCCTTTATCTCATCGTTAGTTAATTTTAAAGTTTTTAAACTTAAAGCTTTATTACACTTTTGAGAGTGCATTCATTTCACTTCAATGTTAATTCTTCTAATTCAAACATTTCAAATTTCAAAAAAGTTTTGAATACAATATTGTTAAACAAGTGTTGGCTCCTTACACAAGAGACGTTATTTAATGATCAACTTTGTTCGTTTAATAGTGATATTATTATTTGTGAAATTATCACTATTAACCATGCGTCGCATGGATTTGATCTGACATCCACAGGTGATTTTATCACCTCTCCGAATAGTTAAAGGTCAAATACATGTTTCTTTTTACAGAAAATTTTGTATTTTTCTTCTGTTGACACTCTTATAGAGATGTTTAGTATTTAAAACTGTATAAAAGAACTTAATTATTTGTTAATTATACTTTTTGTATGCGGCCCGTCAATTACATAGACCCAACAGTAAATTAAACAAACCTGCATCCAAATAGAGCATGGCAGTATTAAAAGTTAAAACATTCGAGTTATTATAGTCCGTCATAAGTGACTTAATATTTGCTAACTTAGCTCACTTTTGAAATAGTCAAGTATTCGGAGCCAAAGAAGTCAAATCGTCTGCACACTTTCTCATTGAAAATTCAAGAATGGTGGGTTACCAAATAAAAAAGAATGCTCCTTTTTTGGCCAGTTTTGACCTATTTGGATATCGGATTTAGTTCAACTCATTCAAAGTCAATTTTCGAACAATTTCGGCCATTTTTCTCCCACCAGACCAGTATATTCTTAATCCTCTTACAATTCCCTACATTCTATAAAAATGATATTCGATGAGATACCTAAACGTCTTTCAGTATAGTATACAAGTATTACATTTTAATGAAATATTCACTCGAAATCCTTTTCTTACTAAAAAATATCCCTCCGTCTATCTCTATCCATCTTATCCATGCAACTATCTGCAATGTTGGACTCCTTCTCTGGATAAGAATCCTAAGCACACGCCGAAGCATTGCCGCCCAATCATGTCCTTCGTCCATGCTTGAGTGGGAATCCACTCAACCTTGCAGCATCGTCAGGAGGGGGTGGAGTGTGGCCAGATTCCGTCAACTTCCTCCTTATCGTTTGTTGAAAAGTCGTTCGTCCCGTGAGAGTCAGCTGATAGACCCCTTTTGCAATAATCTGCTGCTGCACGCAACAACATCAGTGTTCTAAGGATCACTGGTTCCGCCAGTATTTGCTGGTTTGAGTTCATCGGAAAAGAAGAAATGATTACTAAATAGATAAGAAGGACCATTTTTTTTTGTGGTTATGAAGGAGATAGATGATGGACGATCGAGAATGCGATGTAGTGATAAAGATTTTGGACAATCCAGTTAACCGTAAAATATCCAGAAAAGTTTTACAACAATTATTCTTATACTTTTTTATAAGTATTTCTTATAAGACACTGGTAATTCGCTTGAAAATAATAATTTCAGTTATTCAAATGGTAATTTCTCTTAAGTCCAGAGCTCAAAAGGCTATTTTCCAAATGCTTTCGATCTATATATACACGAAGAAAAGTGTCCTTATCTATGTATATTTATCTCAAGAACACTCATATGGGCTCATATGGGTTAGCGTTGAGTTAACCGTATGGGCCTACATGGGATATCGGTGGGTTAAACATATGGGCCCTGATGGGTAACCCATGTAAAAACCTTGCACATTGGGGGTTAATTTAATTTAAGTTATTCAAATGGTAATTTCTCTAAAGTCTACAGCTCAAAAGGCTATTTTCCAAATGCTTCCGATCTATATATACACGAAGAAATGTGTCCTTATCTATGTATATTTATCTCAAGAAGCACACTCATATGGGCCCACATGGGTTAACCATATGGGCCCTGATAGGCAGCCCATGTAGAAACTTTGAACTTTGGGGGTAGATGAATTCTATACGGGTCCACACATGGGTTTTTTCCCACTTGGACCCATACCGAAAACTCACATCGGCCCATGTGAACTCCCCTAGACGGAAATATATAACAAATAATATATAGATTTAGATAGGCAGTCCATACTGGTCCATGTAGATAGGGATACTTTTTCTACGGGGCTCACATGGATATCCCCACTTATTAAAAGTATTTAATAGTTCCAATCAATTTGAAAAATGTTTTTTTTAAACATATTTAGACTTTATGCTCATAACAAGTACAATTAGAACCATATTTGATATTGTTCTAATAACAAAAAAGTAATATTTTAAGAATATGCAAGTACATTCCAAATTAGTTTATTTCTTAATTGTGTTTCAATGGCATTGTTAAAATCCTCATAGATTTTGTAAAATGTATATAAAAAAATTATGTTTTCAGTAAAGGATATATTGTATTGTCTAACAATTTTAATGCATAAAACTTTAAAAATGAGACAAATCAGATCCATTTAAAAAACAACTGTTCAAAATTAACAACGTTTTTTAAAACACTAACCTGGGGCGAAATATGTCTTATACACAATGAGATAAAGTTAACTGCTAGAAATAAAAGCAATATACATGGTTCAAAATAAAAATAAGAACACAATTGTGGAACAGTTAATTTATCTTTATTTAAAAGCTTTTAAGAATCTTCTTTTTTGTCTCCATCTCAATTGCAGACACAAATTCAAACTATGCTTACCTTATTCAAAATGTCTTTGTATGACATCTTGACTGAAACTAAACAAACAGAAGATATATTTATAGAATGTCTGGCTTTTATACAAACTCTTAATTGCTTAAATAAATTTATTTATCATTTAAACAGCAAAAGTAAGCATTTTTTTTAACATGCCACACAGTTAATTTAATGTGTAATAAGTGAAAAAATACATTTTCACATCGTTTACAATATTATAATCATTTAGCTTCATTTGAATGATAAAACTGTTTATTGTTGAAAGGATTCATCTCCATTTCTTGAAGTTGTGCACCAGTCAAAAAACTTGGGAGAAAATTAATTTAAAATTTTAAATGACAGTCAATTTATCGTATCACTACACACCATTAGTGAGGATTTTAGAATTTTGACACAATATATGGATTAAATATAACACTATTTTTATATGAGTTCTTTCAACAATAAACATAATCATTTCTTGTTCCATGGATTCAATGTACCCATTGGTTGAAAATTTTCAGATATTAAATGTCTTATGTCTACAAACATTTTAAGACACATACAAAACTAGTCCTTTTCAAAAAATATTCAGTGTTTTTTTATAAGATGACTTAACATTCACTATTGAACATCGATTATCCTATTACCGATCAACCAAAACCGTTCCAGTCCTAACGTATTAGTATTGCTTTATGTAAGGTTATTTGTAAGACAGGTGTTACAAGATATATCCAGTTTCATATTGCTCCTATAACGCGTGCATAAATTTTTTTTAATGATTTTGAGTAAATTTAAATCATTGATCTTTTTCTTTTCTTCTGAACGTATAGGTTATTACGACAGCGTAGATCTACCACGCAAAAATAAAATAAAAATCTTGCAGTTTACGCAAAAACAATGTAAAACAGAAAAAAAAGTAACATTTAAAAAAAAATTCAGAAGTCATCAAATTTAAACAATTATATTATCTTGACAAACAAGGCTAATATAATTCAATTTTTTTTTTTTTTAATTACCTATATTCAAAGTACTGAAATTTTGGCAAATAAAGCTGAAGTCACCGTTTCCGATTAACTGTACCATGTCTAGATACATATCACCATCTCTCTGCACAAAACATGCTTCAATATTTGCAAAACTTTTTGTTTCGTATATGACCCCATTTTTGTGCTCATGTGGAAAAGCTAAAGAATTATATTAGAAACTTATTAACAGTACAAATATTTTTTTAAGAATGCATAAGTCAAAGCAAATCTTAACTGGACAATGTTATGAGCTTATGAATACCTAATTTCTCCATCACAAGAAAAGTTACAATAATAAAATGTTTACCCTACTATAATATTTTAAAGAAAAACTTTGAAAATTCCATTTAGCACCATTTATGAAAATCCTATCATAAATTTAAAGATTTAAGCTCATAATTTTATAAGTAAGAAATGAATTCTGAGGTACTCAAACGTTTCTTCATTGTTCAATCCTGATACTCAGATGTTTCTTCAATGTTCAATCCTGAGATATTCAGATTTTTCTCCAATATTCAATCCTGAGATACTCAGACGTTTCCTCAATGTTCAATCCTGAGATACTCAGACGTTTCTTCAATGTTCAATCCTGAGATACTCAGACGTTTCTTCAATGTTCAATCCTGAGATACTCAGACGTTTCCTCAGTGTTCAATAATGAGATACTCAGAAGTTTCCTTAATGTTCAATCCTAAGAAACTCAGACGTTTCTTCAATGTTCAATCCTGAGATACTCAGACGTTTTTTCAATGTTCAATCCTGAGATACTCAGACGTTTCTTCAATCTTTTTTCTATAGTAGAACTTATCATCCACCTCTCCTTAATGACTCGATACATTCTTATCTATAATAATAAGAAGGTAATCATACACACTTGAACACTTTTTTTTAATTATTCTTCTAAAAATCTGATTTTTTTGCACCTTAAAGTACATAATTATTAATGATGTTTACATTTGAAAAAAAAGTTAAGTTTTACTCAAAAATTAATCAGCTAATATTCATTTAATCCATTAATTAACATATTTTTGAACAATGATTAATCAAATTTAACTAAGCCAATAAAAAGAATTATGGCTGGAAATTGTTCGTAATTTTATTTTTAATGTTTTGAAACTCCATCCAAGTTTTTGGAATACATAGTTTATTTAATATAATTTATTAACTTTGAAAGTAGAAAAATCAAAAAAATTCTAAAAACTATTGTTTTTAAAAATCGGGAAAAATTTAATTTCTTTCCCGATCAATTTTAATTGAATGTCAAAACAACTAATATTTAATGCATATTTTAATTCTTAAATAATTTTTTTAAAAATTTGTATCAAACATCAGTTATCACTGTATAAATGAATTTCCACGTGCTAAAGACGCTTTTCTTATGATAAAGAGTTTAAAATTTTCAAATTTATTTTCAGAATAAAACAGTACTTTAAACTAATTAAAATAATTCCCTAGCTTTAGAATGATACCATTATCTCTCAAAAATTCCATTTAGAAATTAATTTAAAGCAAAAAAACTAAAACCACTTTTTGGACTATTTTGCGATATTTGGAGTGTGTATGTATACCTTAAAGCCAAAAGCATTAAGCGGAAGCAAAAATACGTCTAACCAAGCCAAATGTATTAGCACTGTACCAATTCAGTTGGCAAAAGTTGCTTGTGTGTAGATAGATGGGTGCATACGTGTTTTCTTGAGACACAAATACGGAACAGTTCCCCTTGAAAGACTGTTACTCTTATTTTGAAGAGTCTAATTTTAACCATCAAACGGAAAGATTATGAATCGAAAATCAAATTTAAACAATTATGATTACTTGTCCGGTTTATTAAACAAAAGGAGAATTATTAGCTAATTTCTTTGAATTCATAAACAAAGGCATTAATTCTGTTAAGTTGATTTTTAAAAATGAATGTTGAAAAACTAAAAGTGCATCGTTTCATTAACTTTTCTTAGTTAAAATATAAATTGATAAATGTGTTTATATTTGGATATTTTCAGAAGGATCATTAGTCTGTATATATTAGTCTGCATCATAGCCCTAGTGCTTAAATTTTGGCCCACATTATCTACCAAAGTATCACTTTGAAACATGATTTTTTTTTAAACCAGGTATAATAGTAATAAAAGTTATAAGCAAAGTACGAATGGAAATAAATAGTGATCAATTATTTTATTATTAATATTTTATAATTTTTATAGCCCCCTTGATAGCTGTGTGGTTAGCGCTCTGTCTTCGCCTATAAAGGTGTAAGGTTCGATTCCCGGGTTAGGCATGGATGTTCATTATGGTTCAGAATCCACGTTAAGCTATGGATCCCGGCCTAGTTAACCGTCATTGAGTATAAAAATAGTTAGTTGAGAGTATAAAAAACTAAAAGCTCTTATACGCTAACTTATAAAAACTGTAGATTAATAAAAAATGCAAATTTATTTTCCTCTCAATTTTTTTATATGAACTTTCATTGCTGGCAGATATTATGGCCACAAAGAAAATGAAGCATGAGAACTATGGGGAGGATAGATAAAGGATCCCTATTAAAGATTGCTATACCACGCTCGAAAGTTTTGTCTGTCTAGCAAAATTAATTTCGAAACGCAATTTATAAGTGTTGCAATTACAACCCAGTAGAGTTATTATTCACTGATGATGATAAAATAATATTTAATTGTTTCCAAAACATAAAAAATTAATTAATGAGTTTATTTACTTTTTTTTATAGCAGTAAAATTATATATATAGTCTGATAGTGATACCTAAATAGTATTTTAAATTTCATTAAATAAAAAAGAACATTATTTTATATTTTTTTATATTAACTCCGACTTAGGGTTTTTAATGCCCTGCAAATCTTCGGAGATCTAATTAAACCACTTGTTTGCATCCAATCGAGCTGAAACTTTATAAATAGACTGGTTATTGACGACATTGTGTTCTATCAAGTTTTGGGGTGTGTCACTAAAAAGCAGCTTTTACACACGTTTCTCTTCTTTCATCAAATGACTAATTAACCCATTTGTCATTATCCAATCGTGCTTATTTACAGATTCATTGTCGATGACAATACATTCTAGCAGGTTTTGGGGGCATAAAGTAATCAATGACCCGGAATCTATGGTTTTCCCGATAGTAGCAAATACTACTAAAACAAGATCTGAGATTAAAATCGCTAAAATAAGTTACAATTGTACTTAAAAGTTGGCAATACCTTTAAAGGATTTGCATCCAAAACTTCCCTAATAGCACACATCCTCCCAGGGAGGTCCCAAGGAAGTCGCCAGTCATCCCCGGGACTACGAATGACTTCCCAGGGACCTCCCTGGGAGGATGTGTGCTATTAGGGTTGGAGTGTCCTTTACAGGACCCTCTAATAACTTTCCCATAGAGTAATTTTAGTCCACATAAGAACCATCTTAATATATATAGACCTTAAGAAATTTCTATCTCAACACAAATAAAAGTAATTACGCCTTGATGTAACTTGGAAATGTAGATGGCATTCTCTTTGTATATCATATGGACGTCTGGTGCCGAAACAGAACTTCAGATTAGATTATGATGCGACCCTAACTAGAATAGAGGGACAGCATGGACTTATTGTAAATAAATAATTAATTCCCTGTCTTTTATCGTGAATGTCTTCTGTCTTCAAGTAAATCAAGAAAATGCCAGATAGAGATGTTCTCATACAAAATTTTAAGTTTGTGCAGCGAATATACGTGAATTATTTCACGCCTTAAACAAATTTTACTTACTACATCTTCACAAACATTTTTTTCCTTCCATTATCCCTCTTCATTCCCTGTATCTTTTTAATATGCTTGTTCAAGCTTCCCTTTCATGGTCAAACAGAGATCCAAACTTAATCTCTGTTTTCTAGAAGAAGAAAAAAAACTTACGGCAATTGGTTCACTGATCACGACTCACAATAAGGATGGAACAACATAAGAAGAAATCGGTGGAGTAAGACTAAAAACCTACTGAAAACGTTACACACGTGAGCACCATAAACAAAAGGCATCCTTACATCTCTTTTATGCTATGAATGATAATTTTTGTTTAGAAATTATGTATTACACTCTAATGTGTGTGTGTGTCATCAGTATTATCATGCAGATGTGATAAGAAGAGGATAAATTAAGGGGATGTGATCAAATCCCTAAGGTAGATGATCAATTCGTGGAAGATGTTAAAATCACAACTCTGTTGGGTGATTTCCCAAAAGAAAGTAAGTAATTTGATCAAATCCCTGAATATGTTTAGTGAAAAGATGAAATAATATTGTTTAGATATTAAAAGTAGTTAGTAAACCATGCATTATTAAATGTAGAGTAGGTAATACAACAATGGTCATTGATACAAATTATTTATTCGAAACTAATTAACAAATAAAATAGGTGCTTAAGCTGGTATTTTTAAAAATAAAGAGGATATTTTTGGTGAAATTTTAAACATTTTTAGTTAATGTAATTAATAAATACTAATGTTCATTCACTTTTATTAAAACACGTTGTTGATTTGTGGCATCTCGAGTTAAAAAGTACGTTACTTTTTTTACAGGCACAACTTTTTGTTTTACATTATATTTTGGATCGTTCACAGGAACACTTTTTAAATCCTTGACCTCCAAATAAGGATAATTTTTCTGCAATCACACGCAGATTTAGGTTAGTTTGTGGAACTGTTTCGGTAAATGTTGTAGTAGCTATTTGAAGAGCGTTTCTAGGTAGCCAATTATTTATAATTCCAACTGAGGTTCAAATTTGGTACAAATTTTTTTTTTTACATCTAATACGATTCCTGCAATGTTATTTCCATCTAATGGGCCTCTATATACCTTAGGTACATCAACCAAATTGTGCAATCCACTAACACGTCTTTAAATTTCTTCATTGTTTAGACTTCATTCATTAAGCTTGTTTATTTCATCTTTTCACTAAAACAGTCAAAGGATAAGATCAAATCTCTTACTTTCTTTAGGGAAATCACTCAACAGAGTTGCAATTTTAACGTCTTCCGTGAATTGATCATCTACCTTAGGGATTTTATCAAATCTCCCTTTTCATCATTTCCTTGCGACACATATATGTAAACACATTGCTATGTGCCTCATCAGTATAAACAGAATAATCATTTTAAACAGCACAAAATGCTTCTGTGAATTAAAGGCCTGTTAATATTTAAAACAATTTGACTCCATATTTTGTAAAACAATTTTTTTTATTGATTTATTGAATGAAGTATTTATTAATGAAGATTTAAAGTTAGAACTCCACTTTTTTTTTTAATTATTATTTAGCAATATTCCGACTACATTTTCTGCCACTATAAATTACTCATCAAAGCCAAACATGCCGTCTAAGTGTGAACTCCGATAAGATAACTAGGTCGATACCTTATCGAGCGCTTTTCTCTTCAACCTCATCACACCAACGAGAGAACATTGATACTGCGATGGATTTTATGTGCATCAGCCTCCATTATTTTACATATTTGTATTAGGCAAAGGCGGCCCAAACCCTACATCCTTCTCATCATGAGCTCGGCGCCTCAACGCGTCAGGCAACCGAAGCTGTGACTTTTTGTCATAAAATGGATTAAAAACTATTAAACTACATACTAAACGCCATTGTCATTTTCTGTTTGTACTGTTAAAAATTTAGATCCACCTTCCACCAAAAATTGGTTCCCATTTAGCTGCAATCAACATTTGGTGCTTAGTTTCACGATTTAATGGTGCTGTAACCTCGAACCTTAAGCACCATTAAATCGTGAAACTAAACACCAAATGTTGGTTGCAGTTAAATGAGAACCAATTTTTGGAGCAAGATGGAACAAAATTTAATCGCAGAATGTAACTGAAGCTCTTCAATCCACATTGAAAACAAGATTTTTTTTTGCTGTTTTATTTTTTTCGTAAGTAATTCCCGAAAACCGCAGGTTCAATTTGGATGAAACTTTTAGTTATAATGTTAGAAACTTTTCAATGTATGCCACATTGTTGCGAATGTTTGTCTATGGATGTCCGTAGAATATGATGAAAGTAGAATGCAAAGTCAATCCTTTCAATTGTAGGAGATTAGCAATACCACTAAGTAAACATCTTTGCAATTTGAATGTTTGCATTATTATAAATCTCTGGATGTAATTATAGCTGTTCAATCGACTTCAAAAAATTTAATTATCTTTGGTGGGGGTTGCCTAGTCAATTTTTGAGTACCATTGGCTAGATTTGGATTATTTTAGAAACTTTCTTAGTCACATTGCTACGATATTTTAACATGATCATCGGGAAAACCCGGTAAAGTAGAACACATACAATTATAATTATTATTTTTTTAATTATTGAATCAATTTTAATTATATTTTAGTGTCTAAATTTTAATTGTAGGAAAAAAAGCTCCGTATTGTTAAATGCTTTTTTCAAGAATTTCCAAAATATGTTGAAAAAGATTATTCATAAGTGATTATAACAATACTAATCATTAAAATAAAGCGTTTTAAAAAATAACAATAATAATAATTGCTCTATAGAAAGATCTCTTTGGTATTTCTAAGTAGTTTTTCTGAAGGTTTTTGAAATTTGGTAAAAACCAACGGTTCAATATCCATTAGAATACTTTCCATTACCATAACTTCCAGGATATAAATAAATACATTTATATATATATAAACTATTTTTATAGAGAACTTAGAATTGAAATATTTACTCTGCTTGGATATGTCTTATAATTACAAAAATAACTCTCATTGAGAAAGCTATATACCGTTATTTTCTCAGTAAAATAATTAATTTTTATCATTGTAACTCTGAACTCATTTTTAAAAGAAATCTTCAAACGGGGAGATTTCTTGTAATATTTACCTCAAAATTTAATAATTTCATTTTACGTATTTGTTTGTCACGATAAGTGAACAAAATTTTAGTTTGCAAAAGCTGCTTCTTGATAGCTCTTGCTCCACGTAGAGATAGTTATCCATTTAAATGAAATAAGGAGGGCGTTTAATGCATTAATACACACGAAAAAATAACTTTTCATGCGGTAATAAAAAGATTTATGAAAAATTACAGTGGCACTACGTCATCCTTCGAAGTTTAGTATTTTTACATCATCACTCATATGTGAACTGATGTAAGAAAACGTAAATTTCTAGGTAATATAAGTCAATACAATCTTTCAATACCATGGCATAAGAAAATTGTCTCTAAACCAATTTAATAAGTTCACCCAAACAAAGTATACCTTACGAGTTTTCGAAATAAAACAAAAAGCACGCTGTCACAAAATTCCGAGTATTAGAAAGTCGGTTTTCATGGCACATAAGTTTTTATGATATACTAAGTATTCCCGGACACTGTTGGAAAAAGATCATTTAAATCTCTGACAGCTTGATAATATTTATACTCAATAGTTGGTATTAAAAGCCGACACAGGTTTGGGGATATGTCTCAAAAACAACTGTGGCACAAAGACACTCAACTAAGCAGTAAATCACCCAGTTTGACGTTTTTTTTTTTTTTTTTAACTTTTTCAAGGTATGTTAAACCATATTAAATCTGGTTTGTCGGGAAGGGGGGGGGGGGGGCGCCAAATGCCTGAAATTGTACAAAAATCGACTTTAATTGAGTTGAACTGAATCTATTGCCAAATATGTCGTAACGCCATTAAGCCTTTTTTTAGGGGGGGGGGGGGGAGAGGGGGACTCTCCGCTCTTTAATTTTCAATAAGGAAGATTGCAGACGATTTGCCTGGCTGACCAAAAATATTCGCTTCGTTTACAAGTGAGCCAGGTTAGCAATAAGTATAACGTCATTAGTTGCGCATTATTTATTACCAACTTGCTCCCTTTTTAAAGATGCGAATATTTTTCATCAGGAACTCTCTCCAATTATAAATAATTAAGATGTTATTTCTTCGACTATAAATAATTAAGATTTTATTTCTCCTACTATAAATAATTAAGATGCATTAAAATTACTTATGTTTATTAGATAGGCAAGTGAACCGGCAAAATGCATGATTGATAAAGACAAGAAGATAAACAACAAGGATAAATATGATTACAGTTATACATACATACATTTAAGAACTTAGAACACCGTTAATGATTAAGATTCAGCCATACATTCCAATAGCCATGATTTGATTTGACGTAGACGTAACATGCCTTGGAACAAATGACCTTCAAATGAGGTGACTTACTGCTTTTCTGGGTGATTTTGTGCCACAGTAATTTTTGAGACATAACAGCTACGCATGTGTGTTTTTTACAGTTTTAGCCATTTTTGCCCCAGCAGACCATTATATTCATCATCTACTAACATTTCTCTAAGTTAGATAAAAACTCAGAATGTTCGATGGAGTACCTGAACTTGCAGTCGCCTCTTAGAGAGTTAAACATACAGCAACTAAATATTACAGCTATTTAAACAAATAATCGTTTGTATTTATGAAAAATTATATTTTAATGATCTATTTGTTTTGATGCATTAAAATAACATGTTAGCTTTTAACTCTTTCAGGAATTTCCTTCGCTGACATCTTCTACACACACAAAAACAAACTAAATATCATCAAAATATTAAATGAATGAAATAAATATTTAAACAAATTATCGTTTGCATTTATGAAAAATTAGATTTTAATTATCTATTTGTTTTGGTACATTGAAATAACATGTTAGCTTTTAACTCTTTTAGGAATTTCCTTCGCTGACATCTTCTACACACACAAAAACACACTAAATATCATCAAAATATTAAATGAATGAAATAAATATTTAAACAAATTATCGTTTGCATTTATGAAAAATTAGATTTTAATTATCTATTTGTTTTGGTACATTGAAATAACATGTTAGCTTTTAACTCTTTTAGGAATTTCCTTCACTGACATCTTCTACACATACACAAATACACTAAATATCACCAAAATATTAAATGAAAGGAATAAATAAAAAAAATAAAATAAAGTTTAACTTCGAAATATTTAATTTAAAATCTGCACTTTTTGGTCGTGATAGAACATTGGCTGGTTGTGTAGTCCAGTAAACATCGCACTTAAAAACACAATGCTCTTTCAATGCGCTGATGAAAATTAAAGGTTTCCAACCAAAAAGAAAGGAACATTAAAAACTAATACACAGAAATGTGCTGGTTCCGAGCTGCATCCGGATCTTTCGCCTTTCTTTCTCGTTATTTTCACCTTTTTCTCCGACCCGAAAACAATGCAATGGTGAATCATCCAGAGGAACCGCACTTTTTAACCCGTTTGCACATTCGGCGAAAGTGGGTTAATTTGTCACTTTTACTTACTGTTATTCCCTTTGATGTTTTGCTTGCCGCTTTTCCCCGACTCCTCCTTTACTTCACGGAAAAGAGGTTTGGTAAAGTTGCTTTGGCGGAAGCTATAACTATGAATTAAAAGGCTCCCTTTTTCCTTTAATTGAAGTAGGTAAGTCTTCAGACTTACCGTCTTTAGAGGTAAAAGTCTAATATTTCTAGAACTTCTCTAATAAGTATTCTTCTATACATTGAGACATGCTTATTTGAACTTATTGAATACGCTGCAGGGATGTATGAGCCGGTTTTACTATGCCCTGATTGGTTGATAGGAACGATGTGTGGTCATTTCGTTAAAACTCTTTTAGTATCCGTGTGTTGCGGGGATGGGTTCGAAAGATTTGAAGCCAAAGCAGATCAAAACTTGCAGAAATTTATTCCGATATAATTCTTCGCAGATTCTCTTACAACTCCAGAGCTTCTCGTTCTAATGGACTCAATACAGCTCTTTACACAACAATAGATCACAAAACAGCAGTTAAAAAACAAACTTGACAACACAACTGCTAAGAATCGCCACAAAGACAATGCAATACAGTTCACTTTCGGAACTCTCTGAATGCTCGCTGAGAGACAGCTAACTCAGTGACTTCAGTCAACTAACTCAGTCAGTAACTCAACTGACAAACGGACTCAACTAACTCCCCCACTCTCTTGGCTAGCTTATATAGGAAAGTTAAACCTTCGTGAAACTTCTAGAGGTAGATATTTGGAGAACTTTCCAGATCGTAGTCGAAAAGTCCTATACATGTACATGGGGACAGAAAATGTTGCCAAATGGTCGCCAAGTTTGGCCATAAAGTTAAATGCCCTGCTCCTTGTAAAACTCGCTTCCCAGCGTTATCTCTGTAAATTTCGTTATCAAGCATTAAGACACACATTGCAGGAAAGCAAACCCTTGCACTGCCTTATGCGAAATGTATAGAAATTTATCTTTTTACATAATTAATGTTACGAAATATTTACAAATATACAGAAATTCGTAACACGTGGTTAGAAAAGTAAAATATTAGTTAAAAATTAAACTTAGAAGCGCTTATTTTCTTTTTGTTATCAATATATATGTTAGTTTAATTCAAAGCTATGTGCGCAGGTTATCAATATTATTATAAAAGTTGTGATTTGTTTGGAACTATATTTTTACTCGGAAGAATCCATCCTATAGCGTATATTCAAGGCTCAAGTAATGTTGTCCTCAGGTATAATACCTGAATAAATCTTCAAAGATCATACAAAATAAGTAATGGGTAAAATTTGATTGCGATAACAAACTTTTACTGTCAAGATTATAAATTAACAGGATAATTTATGATGCTCAGTTACGAAAGTGATAATCGAAGTCTTAAATATTTAATAATTTTGAAAATCTTTTCATTGTATTTTAATAATAATTGAATTTTATTTTATTTTACAATAGGTTTTTCTAAAGGATTGAAAGTATATTCGCGCCAGTATCGAGGCAGATCCGGTCATCAACGAAACACTTTCGGTCAACTGCAAAGACCAGCAAAGGCAAGAGTAAGTTTTTAATAATTATTAATTCCCAAAAAGAGAATACGGATTGTGAAACTGTATTGTTGCATTAAATTTACAAATAGAAAGGTAAAAAATAATATTAAATAACTAATTTCTGTTACGTTGGGAAGTGAGATACATGGAGGTGTCGCTTTTTCGTCTGAGCTATCGTGAATCAAAACTATTGATTTAGAAAGTTGCAGTGGTAGAAGTGGGAAAAGAAAAGTGGGGGGATGCCCAATAGTTGATGACAAGTGCCCCCCCCCCCCCTTCAAAGATAAATGTTAATATTTTAATTATAAGATACGAAATTATTACTAAAAAAAAAATTTATACTTCTTTACACTAATTTTAAACAAAAATAAAAAAAAGTATTGTTATTTTAATGAATATTCTTTTACTTAGTTTTTTAATTAAAAGTAAGAGATAAAATGAAGTAATAATTCAACATTAAATACATAACTGGTAATTTAGATTTAAATAGTGTTTTCAAATGTACATACTTTCATGAAATTAAATTAATAGATAACTCTAAAAAAATAAAAAATAGCTGCTTGTCTTTATATGAAACAAGAATAGAAATTTAACTTAAAAGAAAGTTCCTCAAAGTTAGAAGTTGACCAAGTGTAACAGTATTTGTTAATAAAAATACTTATATCTTTATACAAAGTAGCATAATACATTTTTATAACAGTTTGATAGACATATACAACATATATAGTTTCTTTTCTTTTTTTTACATTTGAAAACTTTAAATCACTTTCTCAGTGTCACTACATTTAAAGATTAATGTTATTTTTCTTTAGCAGATTTTCGGCAGTTTGATAGTTTTTAAATGTGGGGGGGGGGGATGTATTTCAGTGTTTTTAGAAGTGGGGGGCGCATGGTTATTTTCTTGAAAAGTGGGGGGACGCGTCACCCCGCGTCTACCCACACTTCTAGCCCTGGAAAGTTGATAGTTTAAGACCATCTTCATCGATTCTGGAATGGGTATTAAAAATACGCTTGACTCTTTGATTTTTAATAAGTTTCTATGAAGTATCGTTAAGTACGAACAGAACAAAATGTATGCATGAATTCTTCAATTTACAACAAGAAAATCTACTTCATTTTGTCATAAATAAAAAGGAAATTCTGTAAGCCTTCGAAAAATCTTTTCAATACATTATTTTTTAATTTTATAAGTTAAAGTTTAATTTTAAAAGATTTCTATACACTTTTTTATTCCGTAAGCAGTAGTAATAGGTGAAGTGATAAATTCTAATGAAGTATTAGCAACATACTGCACTATTTCGAGTTATAAATATTTGACATTTAACATGAAAATTAATAGATTTTGACAAGAATCCTGTAAAAATCGTTTGATGCTTAAAAGGGAACTTCTGACTGATTCAAGATTTTACAGGAGAAGGAAAAAATCTTTCAGCTTATGATAGAGACCAACATCAAATAGAAACTTTACTGAACTACCACACCCTTAATAAAGGACACTGAAATTTGTTTTCAAATTCTATCTCTACCTCTGCCTTAGTATTTATACAAAAAAAACAAAAACAAAAAAAAACAGGTAAAATATGTAGAAGTCCCCTTTTAACATCAAAAGATTCTTATATGCAAGATATCTTATAAGAAAGGAAATTGCCCCCATATGAACTTATTTGAACTTTGTTGGAATCATTGAACTGATAAACTATAAACATACACTATAAAAAGTGTGCATTCTTTTACATATGATAATCATAACTTGTTATTTTTTAAGTTATACTACAATTTCCGGATGTAATTGTTATTTTTTTTTTTTAATTTAAAATTACTGTCAATATCCTCAAAAATTATAAGTGATGGAAAGTAAGTAAAGCTTGACAGCAATTCAATCAATATCTTCCCATAGAACTTTGGAAATTTAATCATTTTCGGAAGATCTATCAATAAATAAAAGGAAGTTCGTCAGATACCTATTATATATCCCTGTAATTTTATAGTAATAGAGAAACCGAATGAGTTGTATTTTAAATATATTTAAAAGGTCCTGTAAATTGAACTGTGCACAGGTGGTGAGTCAAACAGACCACACGCCGATTAATGTTCTCACGGAAGGGGTATTTATACCTAATTTTCGAAAATAATTAAAAAGGCCACACGAAGAAGCCGCGATGTCCCACTTCACACGTCAAATATTTCTGACTTCCTCCTCAGTTCTTTGGACTTTTTTAGGTGTGGCCTATTTTGCACACACTTTTGATTACTCTCGTATGATATAGCCGAAACAAAATTGAAATTGAGATTTTGTGTAAAAATTGCTATTTGTTAAAATAAAACTTATTTAATGAAAAGATACTGTATTAAAATTAAAGTTTCGAAGTTATCCTAAAATTTTAAGGGAATGCCCTTCTTTTTACACTAGATTGCCCAAGGAAGTCATTTTGATTGCTTTTTATTTTCAATTAGAAAAACAATTATGTATATAATGACACGATTTCTTAGAATTTTGTGACTTTTTGAACAACATATAAATGAGTTTATTAAAAATTGTAGTTATCTCCCCCTCCTTCATTTCCTTACATATATATATATATATATATATATATATATATATATATATATATATATATATATATATATATATATATATATATATATATATATATATATATATATATATATATATATATATATATATATATATATATATATATATATATATATATATATATATATATATATATATATATATATATATATATATATATATATATATATATATATATATATATATATATATATATATATATATATATATATATATATATATATATATATATATATATATATATATATATATATATATATATATATATATATATATATATATATATATATATATATGTGTGTTATACAAATTTCTTTACATATTAATTATTCTTTCACAATACAGTCATTTTGACTGCTTTTGGGCAATATAGGTATATACTAAGTTTCAGTCTTTCTAGTGTTAACACTATCAGAATGCGATATTTTAAAATGAATCATCCATCATTATCATTGATTTTAAATCCACCACCTCGTCAAAATCTCTTCGCATTTTTAGAAGAAATTGAATTTTATTGTTTGATTTAAAGTTTTAACCATTTTACACTGTTATTTGCGCAATTGTTTTTTAATCTCAATATATTAAAGAATCCTAATTTTTAGAAAACATACTACTGTTTGGCGCAGTATGGTCTTAGTGAAGCCCTTGCGCCATAAAACCTCAACCATCAACCAACCAATCGAAGTTATCCTGTTTAAAGGTGCCGACCAAACGGTATAGTGGTTAGCGTGCTGGCTTCTAGACCGCGACGTTGCGGGTTCGAGTCCCGTGTTAGGCATGGGTGTTTGTAAATGTATGTTGGCTTGTCTAATGACGAATGTTTCGGCGCATTATAGCCCTCGTGTTGCTGACGGCGCCAGATAATCTGAATACAACCAACCAACCTGTTTAAAGGTATTTGGTGCATATAGCGATTAAAAGATCTTCCTAAAATTTTGAGTACGTATTATTGAGAGACCTATTGAAATATCAATAGTACTTCAAAACTAAGACTTCCTGTACTTTATGTCGAAATATAAGTGTGGGAAAAACAATAGTGTTATATTAAAAATACTACGTCTGGCAACGCTGCTTATGGATAATACGCCCCTGCGTCAAGCGATTCTTATGATAAAAATTATCACATTTCCATTGAGTAAAAGTGTCAAACTTCATGAGAAAAACTGCCAAATTTTTTTTAGAAGTTAAGTGCCAAATTTGTATGGAATAAAAGTGCCAAATTTCTTTGGAAAAAAAAGTACCAAATTTCTTTGGAAAAAAAAGTACCAAATTTCTTTGGAATAAAAGTGCAAAATTTCTTTGGGTCAATTTCCTTTGGAATAAAAGTGCCACATTTCTTTGGAATAGAAGAGAGAGAGAGAGAGAGAGAGAGAGAGAGAGTGCTAATTTCCTTTGGAATAAAATTGTCAAATTTTTTTGGAATAAAAGTGCCAAATTTCTTTGGATTAAAAGTGTCAAATTTCTTTAGATTAAAAGTGCCAATTTCCTTTGGAATAAAAGTGCCAATTTCCTTTGGAATAAAAGTGCCAAATTTATTTGGAATAAAAGTGCCAAATTTATTTGGAATAAAAGTGCCAAATTTATTTGGAATAAAAGTGCCAAATTTATTTGGAATAAAAGTGCCAAATTTATTTGGAATAAAAGTGCCACATTTCCTTTGGGTAAAATGTGCACACAAAAAAAGGCAAAATTTACTTTAATGCAAAGTGCTAAATTTCTTTATGATAACAAACATTTGAATGGATGGTTTGTTTTTTCTTCTATTGATGTCATTTTCCCATGCTGATAGCTGTGGGGTTAGCGCTCACGCATGCCAAAGGTGCTGGGTTCAAAGTTTGGGTTAGGCATGGATGTTCATTGTGGTTCGGAATCCATGTTAAGCTGTAGGTCCCGGCATGATTAGCTGTCCTCGTGCAAAATATAGGTCATTGAGCGTACAAACCAACCATTTTCTCATGTCCTCAGTAGTTTGTATATAAAATTTTATAATATTATGTTGATCATTATAGGCTTCAGACGGGAACTAAATGGAGAACTTTGAATATGAAGACAATGTATGCCGGTTGTATTATGAAAACAAAAAGGTCATATGCATAGAAGCATCTTTAATAGTAGCTTATTATTATATCAGAAAAATAAGAAATGATAGAATAGTGAAATATAAAATAAATCAAAAATAATAGGAAAGTTTTTATAAATAAGTCCCTTCTAAGCAATGGTCACACGAAGACACATTTTGTAAGAAAATTAAAGAGATTTTTAGGCGAAAATTGGATTAATTTATAAATATCTCTTTCTGATATTTTTTTTATTCATTTATCAATGAGATATATTTTGCGTTTGCTTTTTAGTGTTTTTATACTTAGCAAAGTTCTTTAATTTTCCTGTTACATAAAACTATACTCAGTCTGTAATGTAATTCAAGTTAAAGGTTCTTAATGACTAGCCATTTAATTTTTCAGAATGACCTTTTTCATCTAATTTTTACTTGTGCAAAATAATGTATTTTTCGGATGAAAAGTTAACAGTAACCAGGTTAAAACTGCTTTCAATACTTAAAAATGCACCAAAACAAATATTTTTTTTAAATTCCTTTTTTTTTTTTTTACACTTTCTCATGTGCCCTTTGAAGTGTAACTCTTTTAAGTCAATGAATTAATTTATAGTCTTGTATTTAAGGTGTAAACACATATAAAATTATTTTTGAAGGACAAATTAGATATATCTAAATATTTGTTTTTAAAAGGAAAAATAATTAAGAGACATATAAAATAGCAATACCTTTATTTTTCTATCAAATTTTTACCCTTAAAAATAAAATGCCAATACTAAGCTCCCTATGAAAGTACGTTATCAAAAAAACTAAAACAATGCCATTCGCGTGGTATCAATTATTTCCTGAAAATAACATTACCCACACTAATATCTCCCAGCGTACTTTTCCATTCCTACTTAAAGCCAAACGATCTCTTTTCCCCGCGAAAACGCTACAGACACAATGTTCTTCTTTTAATTATGTACTGTGAAATACAACATTACCTGTAATAACACAGCGAGCCATTCTTTTCTCTTTTCATGTGCTTTTCCGGTACTTTCTTTTATTTTTTCCGAATCCTATCCAAAAGAGTTACCTTCCCTTCAGGGTTGTCAGCGCATGTCCGACACACTGGCGTCGGCCGCAAGTACATTTCAGGCAATTCTAACCCGGTGGCCAGGGGCGAGTGAAAAAAGAAGGGGAGGGAGCGATAGAAAGAAAAAAGAGGCCCCCTTTGTCTGCCTGTGCCGGCTACTTCAAAAAGACTTTTGGTGTTGCCGGAGCAGTCTCTTGGGAGGTGGTTCCTCATTGTTTCGCATGTCATTTACTTCCTCCTCCTCCTCTTTAGACAGTCCCGACCAAAACTCTTTATTTAACTCTTTGTTGCTCTTTTTCTGTGGAAGGGTCTGCTGGAATAATAGACCGCCAACAGTAAATATTCAATTCGGTTGTGGGCAGTTAGCGGACATTTTTCTTGAAAACTATGGAGAAGAATCTTGGTTGAGCGTTATTAATCGGGATTATACCTACTTGTTTTCTGCACGTATACTACGGCTACGCATATACACTTATACATAGTTATTCTCAATTGAATTCTATTGTTCTACTAAGGATATGAGTCGACTGCTCATTCTGTTAAATTCTGTGGGTAGTAATTTTTTTCTTTCTTTTTCTTTTTTTTTCTTCTTAACGATGGATGAATAGAAGAGCGTTATTAATGGAAACATGTCCGATCATGTTGTTTTCTATTTTTTTTTTTTTTTTTTTAGATTAGTATTTTTAGGTATGAAATTAGACGAGCGTTTTAACTTTTAAAAAGCTGTAATGTGCAAGCACTGCATAAAATTATATAGCTTATCTTAAGCGTATTTCACACTTGTTTACCTATCAGCAAAAGTTGGAATACTCATACTTGGGTTCTGCGCACTTTCTGGTAATGGTAAAATTTAGGCTCTCCAGCAAGAACAATTTATCGCTCTCGTGGCATCTATATAGTCTAAATCTTCCAAACTTTTCATATTTACGATCTACAATGATGTGATATTTTCTTATTACTACTGATTTTGACTTATTCCTGACAAATTGTAAATATGTTTGACATAAAAGACATTAATTTCATTAAAAGCGTTTGTAGGAAAACATTAAAATTCTGTGATACAGCTTCATAATATTTGGAAACATTACTTTGAAAGATAAACTGAATGAATAAAAGTTCAAATTAGTCGCATAAAGCATTATTATTTGTTGTGCTTATTCTTAAACTACATAATACAAAATGAAACTTATTTTAATTAAAAAAAAGGCTTTGTTTATTTTTAAACAGCAATTATAATATAATTAATATACACACATAAGCATGCACTTTTAGTTAAAGAGTTATATATTTATGTTATTAATACTTGCATATATTTTACAATGCCCATTTTATAAGATGATGCCTATCTTATGCTTGAATTTCATTGTCTCAGCACACGGCCGCTCTACCGAAGCTTGAGATTTTTTCATGCTTGCCGGAAAAAATCGCACCAACTTCTCTGCAACTTCACTCCCCATGTTATTCTATGGGAGTTGTAGTTCGGACGAAACAAGTGTGTAATGGCATTTAGAAGCTGGCAGTAGCAATTTCAAATTTTGAAAGAATCAATCCAGAACTTAATTTTAAATGCATGAAGTCGTATAATAATTAATTATGAATAATTTTAAACAAGAAAGAGCTCTGTAGAATTATTGGCACTAAGGAAGAGAATGGGATATAAAATAATACCTCAATTTATTTAAACGTAAACATCATGATAAACCAAGAAAAGCAATATCTCATCTCTGAAAAACTCTTCGATGTTTTCTAATAAACATTAATTTGATACTTGACGAGCAATTTCTTATTACAACCAATTAATGTGACGTTTCATATTTTCAAGTCAAAGTTAACTTGCCTAATTTATTTGAAACTGATGAAGTTTAATTTAAGAGTTAATAAAAAAAATTGTCCAAATTTTTGGTCGGGTAAAATATTTTAATTCAAAAGCTAGTATCTCGAATTGAATAGGCCATTCCTATAACAATCACCGATCTTGGCCTAATAATCCATTAAACTCTAGATTGAAAATTTTATTCGTTGTGTTCTTGGTAAAGGAATAAAGAATTTGACCCCTTAGCATCCCTCCCCCCACCCCTTCGCCCCTTCCCTACTATATCAGTTGCAAAATAGAGTAGAGTATTTATACGTAATAAGATGGCTAAAACTTAAAACAGGATAGAAATGTTTTTACATAGGTTCGTTTCACTCATTAAAATAATAGATTAGAATGTGTTCTAGTATGTCTAAAATTTCGTGTTATAATCAATATAAAAGTTTTAACTTTATAGTATTCATTCGCACATTTAATATCTTTCGGATAAAGTATTTTCTTTTTCCCAGAAGTAGGTTGCTCAGAAAGAACAAACTTCCTGTATAGTTGATTGGTTTGTATGCTCAACGACCTATTTTTATGCACAATGACTGCTAATCCGGCCGGGAGCTACAGCTTAACGGGGAGGGGATTCCGAACCATAACTAACATCCATGCCTAACCCAGGATTCGAAACCGGCACCATTGGCATGCGAGGCTAAAGCACTTAACCACACAGCCATCAAGTGAGCAACTTCCAGCATATAAACTGTGGCGTGTTCTTCAACAACAACTATCCCATTGCATGGTAGATTACTTCAACTATATCTTTTAGCATTTTGTCTAGCATTTTGCTATTCAAAGTATTCATATATGTCTTCATTTACTCGTTGACTACGCTGTCTCCTATTATTTAAAATGCTGCAACATCGTGACAAATATTCATTCAGATTCAACCATTCATCTACGGTTAATTCCGATATGGAAATAAACGGCCGGTTTTGACAATCCACATATACACATAATGCCTTTTTTCTTTAACTTGCTTTAGAGAATGATAGTGCTATATTTCCTATACGCTATTGAAGTTACAATAACGGATTAATAACTATTATGGATGTCATTTTTCATATATAACAAACTAAAAAATATTTTGTTGACTACTGTAACAAATTATTTCGTGATTATTTATGACAAACTTTTAAGCCTACCTTTATGGTAAAAGATACTTTTTTAATAATATCTCATTTATTAGCTTCAATAATGGTACCCACAACAAACAATTGCAAAGTTTTGAAGGAATATTTCGATCTACTTTATTCTGAAAGTTATCGCATTTGGTCTAAGAGGCAGCGAAAAACTAACAATCCCTTTTAAATGCAATCTATTAACCACTTCTTTTCTATTTATTTAATTTTTAATGGCCTTGAAAAGTTCTTTGTGTCTGGTTGCGAGTCTGAATTGCGATGACAACATGACAACTACTGCGAATATACCGGCAACACTTCGACTAACAAGTTCCTAGAAGTACTTTATAAACAACGATATTACCACAATAAAAAAATTATTTAAAACCATCTAAACAATTTTGCTGGAGACTGCCCATTTCAAACTCAATGGACTGGAACGAACTCTACTTTCAAGAGCAATACTGTTCACTACAAACCCCAAACAAATCTGTATTGAATAATTACTGACCAAATCGAAACCCATTTCAATCCAATCAATCTATTTTTCTTCTTCTTTGTGTCGAATTACTTATCAGAGAATTAAGCATGTCAGTTTCTCGAGTGAATGGTAAAGTGACAGACACCTTGTTAATGCTCTGATTCGGTGAAGTGTGACAGGGAATCTCTAATAAACAATGGAAAGAGTTCCACGCTTCAGTACTTCACTGCCAAAAAGAAAAGAGCATAGACAAAACAGATTTCGAAGACGGTTGGACACCTTTTCGCTTAGTTATTATTCTGATAGAATTCTCGTGGTCTTCCTTTCCCATACCCTAGGGTCATTCCCACACTTTTCGGTGATTTTTTTAGATACCCACCCAAAGGGGTGATCTACAGAAGAGATTGGACATCTCGTTAAAAATGGAAGGAAAATTATGTACAAACTGCTTTTGGTCTTTTTTGTTGTTGTTGTTGAACTGTCCTTCATTATACACTTTTTCGACGATCGTCGATAAATACATTGAAAACTTTGAGTTTAATAGACTGTGGTATAATGGGAATACTCATGAATCTTACATAATGGGTGTTTGGTTGGTTTGTACTCTCAACGACATATTTTGATGCATAGTAGAGGCTAATCAGGCCAGGACCTACAGCTTAATGTGGATTCTGAACCACAATGAACATCCACACCTAATCCGGGATCCGAACACGGCACCTTTGACATGCGAAGCCAGAGCGCTAACCCCGTAGCCATCAGGTGGACAATTGATGTTTGGTGAAAATTTCGGCTAGATCGTGTATACTTACATTTTTATGTATTTAAATTTTAAATTATTGCTATTTTTTTATTTTTTATTTAATGGTTGTTTCTGAATTCTATTTTGAAACCCTTTAACTATTTACATTGACCGAGCTCATGGCTTGGAAATAGAAGTCTTGCCTGTTGAGTTCATAGAATTTAACAATTATTGTTAACTGATTGACCCATAAAGTCTGAAATGGAGAAATATCAGAAGGTTTTAAATTGCAGGTTAGAAAACTATAAATAACTTTAGAGGGTAAATAAAATACAGGAAAGAGTTCATAGCAGCAAGTTTCTTTATTGTAATGATACATAGCCATTTTGTATTTCGTTTTTAAATCACTCTACAAACAAATAGCAAAGATTTATTTAATTAACACAGAAAAAAATACTTTTATTATAAATCCTTTTTATGCAATGCCAGCTTATATGTGCAATTGCAACTTATTTAAAGATTTTGAGCTCAGATCAAGTTTTCATAATGTTTGTCCTCCAAGAAGAAAAAACATGCATCACAATACCATTGACTAACTTCTTTGTATCCTCAAATTTAGATATAATGCATTGTCATCAACAACTTGTTTATCTGCCAAGTTTCAACTCAATAGTTGACAGCAATCGGGTTAATTAGCCCTAAAATTTTGCCCGACACACACAAACAAAAACTAAATAAAGAATATAAAAACATCAAAATGATAAGTTTTTTTCATCATCTGTCGTCAATCTTAACAATGGGAGGTTTCAGTTATTAAATATTGCCAAATTGTACACATTTGAATATGGCTTGGTATCTGATTCTGATGTCCGGTATATTAGAAAAGTGTGTAAAAGCGAGCTTTAAGTGACAATACCAAAACTTGATAGATTCGTTGTCAATGACAATACAGTCTATTTTCCAGGTTTCAGCTCAATTAGATGATTGAAAGTGGATTAATTAGCCCATTAAAGACTATTCCCGCTATACACATATACACACAAATAAAATCGAACTTTGGATGCATGAAAAAAAACGCTATTTTAATTAATTGTTTTTATGAATACTGTTCTGTTTATTGATATAAAACTAGTTAGGCTTAACAAAACACATTCGTAAATTACAAAAAAAAAAATGATATTGATTTTAACTACTTTTTTAGTGTAAAAATGCCCGGTAAACAGGAGTCCTCAAAAAGTAGGTAATGTGCGCTGTTGAAAAAATCTGTACAACAGCCCATCGGAAACAAAAAAGTTTAATGGTTTTAGGTTTAGCGTGACAGTGGTTATATACCATACCTCTAATATTAGTTTATATGCAAAAATAACAAAATGGTGGACAAAAAAAAATTAAAAAACGTGGGGTTTTTTTTGCCAAAAAAAATAGTAAAAATAAAATTTTTGCAATAATTCTGGTACGGGATATAGCGATAAGTGCACAGAATTTGCGATTAAAATTTCATAAGAATTAGTTCAGTAGTTTCTGAGATTTTTTTCAACAGTTCACACCTACCTACTTTCTGCGGACTCCTGTTTACCCGGCCTTTTCACACGAAAAAAGTGGTTAAAATCAATAAATGTTTATATATTTTTTTTTGTAATTTACGAATGTTTTTGTTAATCCTAACAAGTTTTATATCAATTAAAATAACAGTACTCTTAAAAAATATTGATAAAAATAGCGGTTTTTTTTTCATGCATCCAAAATAGACAGAGCCCTAAAAGTTAGGAAGATAACAAACAATTCATAAAACCCAATAAACGCAATAAAAAGGGGATAGTCAAGTACAGAAGATGTCAAAACGGGGAATTGGCTGCATCAAAACGCAAAGATGGCTCTAAAATAACGAGCGTTACGATACAAGTTAAATACACAACCCAAGGATATTTATAAAAACTCTAGGCAAACGATCCTGCCCTCTAGTGTTCCCTTCTATTAATAATTCCTGCCACTCTACACCCTCGGAAGCTAAATGAAGATGTCGGTTGAGTGTTACACTGTTGATTTATTTGGGCATTGTCAACTGAGAAGAACTCCCCGCTGTCCTCACAAAAGATGTGTAACGGACCCCACGATTTTCTGCTCATTTTCCCCTTACAGCCCTCTTGGGGGGTCGTCGTCAGACCTTTGTGAAGTCCCTTATTACCTCAGTGGGGGCTCTCGGCTGCTCAAACAGTTGGGCGGATACCAGATTACAAAGGGTGGATATTTGATTAACTAAGTCTCATGCTGCTAAATTATTACCAGAGATTACTTAACATCCTTTGAGAATGGTTTAAGGACTGGGGGAGAAGGGGGGGGGGGGGGTAATGTCTTTTGATTGTAAGTTGAATTTCAGCCGAGGTCGAAAGAAAAGATGGACGGTTGTCTCAAATTTTCTTTATTCAGAAGAGGTAGTGTTTATATTTATCACTTTTATTTATATTCTTTATATTTATTTTTCTATAGTTTTGAGACAATGATAAAGTGTTATTTCTTTTTTTTAAAGTTATTGTATCTGATCTAATATTTTGACAACCTGCTCCGACCCCGCGGTTTGTTGTCACAGACTTTGGGTTGGTCGTCAGAAGTTGTTTAGGTGTCTAAAATAACATTCTGAATTTTTAAATAAGTTGAGCATACCAAAGACAAATATAGATATTAATAACAAGTCTTAAAAATAGGCCGGCAATTTAAAGACGGATATACGATTTTAAGTGATATAAAGATTTATTTCTCTAGTTTCCTCATTTCTGTTAGAATGCTGTACAAAGCAGTTTGCTAGTCGTTTTTTAATTATTTCTAACCATCTTCACTTGGAAAAAAAAAATAACTGAAAAAGAGGGGAAAAAACAGTTGAGAGATTAGTTTTTACAAGTGATCGTCCTCGTTGAGTCATTTCAAACAAATCCTGACTTGGTAGAAGTATCATTTAACCAAACCTACTACAATACAATGAACTATTATTGTGGTTTATAGATGCCAAAATACCTGCATTTTACACTGACAATATTGTTCTTGAAATCGTGCGTTATACATTCAAAATAAGTTCATCTGTAGTCGCGTATGCTTTAAAGCTGTATACCATTGTAGGATCCAGGTGAAAAATTTTAGTCCATGAAAATCAATTTGGAGAAAAACCGTTAGGAAAGGTTATTATCTTATAAAAAGGAGGTGTTAACTTTCTTGGGACTAATGTTATGTGGACTGACATTATCTTGCACAGAAAATGCCGTCAAATATTCCTCACAAGATGACATCAAGTCAATTTCAAGAAAAAGTGGACTAAGGTTGTTTTCCGTTGGACTCTCCAACTGTAATTTTAAGTTTATTTTTGTTTTGCCAACTTTAATTTATCTTATGAATTTCTTTATCTAACCTTTAAAAAATATTATTACAAAATAATGGAAAACATCAATTAGATCCGTAAAATTAGCATCCGAAGCATTTTTCATCAAATTTAAAAAAAATAATAATAATAATCTCCTTGATAAGAAAAGTTTAAGATTTATTATTTTTGGACGGTATATTTTTTCAGACTATCCTTTTTTCTTCCTTTATACAAAAACTAAAATTGATAAATGATATACTAATTTAAAAGCGAAGAACTCCGCTTCTGTCGAATAGTTAATTTACAACTGCACATTGCGTAATTTGTTTGAAAATCGAAGTCAATTTATTTTTATTTTAGTACTCTCTATGTAGAGGACACTCTACACTCTATGAAACAGTCTCTATAAACAGACTCTATATTTTGGGACTCTATGAGAAGGGATTCTATGGAGGTGATGCAACGACTTGGTCCGGCAGTGATCTTTTCTTTTTCAGTAGTAGCCATCTGATATCTGTGTGATTAGGGCTCTGGCTTCGCATGACAAAAGTGTTGGGTTCGAATACTGGGTTAGGTATGGTTGTTTGTTGTGATTCGGAATTCGCGCTACGCTGCAGTCCCTGTCTGTATAGCCGTTATTACGCAAATAAAAGTAAAAAAAATATTAAATATAATTATAAAATCATATATATATACTTTTTCAATACAAATCAACCAAACCAAGCGTTATTTTTTTAAAAATATTTTTTTAAATATGTTTTTAATATTTTTTTAAAGTATTTTTTTAATATTTTTTTTAATATTTTTGAAAATATTTTTTTAATTTAATTTTTTTTAAAAAATTATTTAGAAAAATTAAAAAAATATTTTCAAAAATATTAAAAAAATATTTAAAAAATATTTTTAATATATATATATATATATATATATATATTATATATATATATATATTTTAATATATATATATATATATATATATATATATATATATATATATATATATATATATATATATATATATATATATATATATATAAAATATTTTATATATATATATATGTTAAAAAATTATTTAGAAAAATTAAAAAAATATTTTCAAAAATATTAAAAAAAATATTAAAAAAATACTTCAAAATTCAAAAAAATATTAAAAAAATTATTTAAAAAAAATAGCGCTTGGTTTGGTTGATTTGTGCCAACTAACGCATCGTACTTTAAACTACAATAAATAAATGTATTACTGTGACGTAGTTCTCCACTATAAGCAATTTACTTCATTATTTAATGATAAATCGAACTTAATGTAAAAGTTACTTTGTATCTTCTATGATGGATGTACAAGATTCCATCTTTCAGCAATAAAATACAATAAACTCTGATGAACTTCCAAACAAGTCATTCCTTTAAGTAACCTTAAATGCGAAGGGGCCACTAGTTTCTTTTTCCATATAAAATTGAAAAGCCTTACTACTACATTCTACATTATACGTTGAATTTACAAGGGCTTCTTTTAGTGCTGAAATTTAATTTGTTAACTTCGATTTTATGTTTGGAGGGCAAATTTGCGGAGGAATTAACCCAGTTCCCGTCATCCAATCGAACTGTTACTTAGTTAATAGATTCGTTACGATGGCAATTCAATCTATCAAGTTTTTTAAGGTTGTCGCTAATATAAACGCTTCTATTGTCGCTTCGATGGACATATCAAAACATTTGCAGTCATCCCATCGAACTGAAATTTGGCAGATAGAATGCATTGAAAACGAGTCTTTCAAGTTTTTTGGATAAAAAAAAAATATTAGTGAATGACACGGAAACAATGGTTTTCTTGGCAGTGGTCTAACACTATGGTAACTTGATCTGAGCTTAAAATCGGTTAAATAAGTTACAATCACACATAAAAGTTGGCAATGCATAATATAGGATTTATATTAGAAACTTTGTTTAATGGGTTAACTTTTTTCATTCTTAATATTTTGTCGGAGACTGTTTTTAATTACGAATTAAGTTTAAAGTACAGATAGCACCAAACTCTATTCAATGTTAGTAATTGGAAAGCGACCTTCACTCCGTCGAAGTGCCTTTACCAGATGCTTCTTTCTTCCAAGACCACTTCAAATAGCCTCCTTTCCAATTTCATATCCTGTCAATTTTCACTTCCTTGAGTCATTACCCCTTGATTACAAGATATAAAATTCAAACAGAACTCTTTTCTCCCCACCAAGCGAGGTCCAAGAACTCCCATCCTATCCATCAATTGTCTTTCTGAACAAAGAGTCACATTTTGAGCTTAATTGCATCCAGAACTGCAGAAGTTAAACAGAGAAGGTGTGAAGGTTAGCGTCCGGTTTTGGTAATGAAAACAAAATTGGGGGCGTAATTACATAATGAAACTCAAAATTTAAAGGCACTTCGAATCTAGAAGGAAGGGCCTGTCAAGAAAGCATCAGAAGTGGTCTACATTTTCCATCTGTTGTCTAGTTTGGATGTGACAGTTGCGAAGAAAGGAGCCAGCCAAGCAAAGCTGTATTTCCCATGGAGATTTTTGATAGCGTTTCCCGCTATTGTTTGCGTGAATGGCATCTACTGACTGTGACAGTAGATAGACCGACAATGTTCGCCGGTAAGTGAATAAAAAGAATAAGATGCAAACATTTTACTTAGATGATCGAATTAAAGTGCATGTCTATTCTGAGATTTGCTTGGAAGATGAATGGTCATTCAAGTACATCGCAGTTTTTATGCTATTCGACGACTTTTAGAACCGTGTCTATAACTAGTGTTCAATTATTATTATTATTATTATTATTTTGCATACTGTACAATTATATGTAGTATTTTTTAAATTATTAATAAATGATATACTAAATTAAAGGGTAAGACCACCACTTCTGACGAATAGTTAATTATAATTGCTTATAATGGTATTTGCTTGAAAATCGATGTTGAAAAAATCGGAAATAGTCTAAAATTGTGAGCAGTTGTGGTATTATGCAGTAGATGGCAGCGTTATAGAAAAGAGAAAATTGTAATTTATGCACATTCAGGAAACCTAAAGAATCTTCTATCTATCAGCCATAGAATTTATATGAGGCGTTGCGCGGATACGAAGGATGAACTCAATAAAAGGTGGTTATCAGAAAAACGCCTTTGAAAAGTTTTTCATAAGGCAGTTTCTATGCAGATTGGTATCATTCTCAGCGTATTATTTTGAGAGGAAAAGAAGGGTGAACTAAACATGAAAAATACACCTGCAGAATCTGTGAAGGGTCTAGATTCGGATGGTAAAAAAAAAAAACTTTTTGGATCCAATGTTGAGTACGCCATTCTTATCCGTAACGCCTCATATCAAACTCTGACATATTTCCCAATAAATAATTCCTATATAAGCAATCTTAAACACGCAGACTTTGCAGCGCACAAGCACAAACCAGTACAGGTTATTCTACGACTTTTGAACCAAAGATATTAGTTAAAGACTTAGTTTTTTTACTTGAAAGTAAGTGGTAAAGTGAAGTAACAACTCATAATTACATACATAACTGTTTATTTAGATTAAAATAATGCTTCTAAATGTGCATACTTTAATATTAAATTAATGGAGATCTTTAATTTTTTTTATTTTTTTATTTTTTTATTTTTTATTTTTAAATAGCTTGTCTCTGTATGAAAGAAGAATAGAAATTTAACTTAAAGCTTCTCCAAAGCTGAAGGTTGATCAAGCGTAACAGTATTTGTTAATAAAAAATACTTATACCTTTGTACTAAGATAGCCATACCATAAATAGATTTAAATACCATAAATAGATTTAAATTTTACATTTGAAAACTTTAAATCACTTTTGCTCAGTGTCACTACATTTAAAGGTTAATGTTATTTTTCTTTAGCAGTTTTTAGACGGATTGAGTGTTTTTAAAAGTGGGGGATGGATTTCAGTGGTTTTAGAAGTGGAAGACGCATGGGTATTTTCTTGAAAAGTGAGAGAACGCGTCATCCCGCGTCTACCCACACTTCTTTCACTGCATATGGGCACAAACAGCTTAGTCCTAAGACTTTTAGAACCCAAAATATAAACAAAGTTAGGATTTTTACCCTTACTGTACAAACCCGATTTCATTTGGTGAAACGTTTCAATCCAAATTAGATTTACTTTTGAAACTTAGAATAAAGCCACTGAGAATAAGTGTTAATTTGAATAAAAAGAAACATAAAAAAAGCATATTTAGATGTAAATAAGCCTTTTGTATACTTCGCTTTTCACCCGCCTACTGAATATAAAGTTCCAAAGGGGCATTATTTTGCTTTGCTGAAAACAATGCTTTCATTTCAAATAGACATTTACCGTTCTTAAAACTGGATAGTAACTTACAAAACCCTTAATATATTTGGGAGTTTTATGTCTTCCTGTTCTTTCAAATAGAATTCTTCTCCCGGACATTTCTTTCTCTAAAACATTAAAAAAAAATTGTTTTGCCACCCACCTGTCATTAGGCGTTTCGGAGAAGAAAATAGCGGTCTTGATATTTCCAAGAAAGTTTTTTTTTTTCCTTCAGATTTTGGATACTTCCTTCTTATAGTTTCTCAACCATCAGTTACTTAGTTGTTTGTATTAGACTTTATCTCCGCTAAAGAGCTGTAAAGAAGGCAGGAATGTCGTAACAACTACACTTACGAATCTATATTATCACCAAAAAAAAAAAAAAAAAAAAAAAACCTTTTCAGTTAAAAAAAAAACCTAGGAGTGTGGAACATCGTACAACTTTCAATTACACTATAATATCGGTAATTGCATTAAAAATTATGTTGTTATTTACCGTTTTCATATTTTAACTCATTTAAATAAAATTTGCATGTTAACGATATTTTTGGCAATAATTTTAACAGGGGTAAAAAAAAAAAAAAAAAAAAAAAAAAAAAAAAAACAAGATGGCAAAATTGGCGATGTTATTCAATAGATTTTACATTGTCCTTTCTTGTGGGTGAAACAGATAAAAATTAATCATTGATGGGTGATGCTCAAGGGCAGAGAGTTTTGTGTTAAAGGCACTCGATTTTCAACTTTTTACGCTTTTAACACATTTCGACTAGAATTTCGAAGTTGGGGACGATTAAAACACCTTAAGAGGCATTAGTACATAAACTTTATTCAAAATCGTTAGAGTCATTTTTTTAGCAATTGCTGAAAAACATTATTTTTTCATGATTTTTCATGATTTCAACCTTATACGCATGCGCGATTTAGCCAATACACCAAATTTGAACATCGTAGGCCAATTTGTTTGGGAGTTATGCTGATCACGAACACACAGACAGACACTTTTTCAAGAAAACTTTTTTGAAGTCAGGGTGTTCCAAAACGTAGAGAAAAGCAAAAAAAAAAAAAAAATCTTTTTTTTTTTTTACCGAATGCTATACTTTTATGCTCTATGTATACATATGGGTAATTGAAAGTAAATAAATACAGCCAGACAACTGCAAAGTCGCAATGCAATTTTTTAATATAATTTTCTATAATATGTTGATAAATATTTAAACCTAGAGGTTATGTGGAGGTTTCCAATAAATATGATATTCCTATCTACATAACTTACATATGGAAAATTTAAATATAAAACTACTAACAACACTAACATCTTTCCTTAGCTAACACTTTCATAAAAAAAAAATTGGCATTAAAATTAATGAAGTTAAAAATGATTTCAATAACAAAATACACAGCATTTAGGTCTCGTATGGGGGAAAACCCTTACCACGCAACTCGAGAAGCTTCACGGGTATGAATTCTTTGTTTGAAATAGAACTAGCAGAGGTATCCAAACTAGATTAGAATCCATCACATTTAAAAAACAAAGCTTTACCTCGTAGTTATTATATGTCCTCACTTGTAAAAGACAATTCCATAGTCTAAAGCGTTGACGCAGACATATAAGTAAGGAATTTTTAGTACTTGTGGGCGATACATATGTCTAAAAGAATGCTTTAATTAACATTGCTTAGTTAAAATTACTCCCAGGATGTGGCAAGCTACTTATAGGTTTCTTTTACCAAAAATCAAAAAATATGACATTACATTTCCTGGACCAATACAATTGAAGATTTTTTTACTGGTAAACAATTTAATTAAAATTTGTATTAATTAATAATAAACCTAATTTTTTGTAAGTGGATTATACAAAACAGAGTTCGTTACCTAATTACCTATCTGAATATCCAAACCTCATTTAAATAAGTTAAATATTGAATCCTCTATGCCACTTAAACTATCCTATCTCAAAAAATGCATATCTCAAAAATTAGTATATATAAAAAAAAAGTTTACTTCTGATTCTGAACCTTTGTTGATTTTAAACTTAGAAAGTATTGTTGTACCAGTTTAAAGTACTAATTAAGCAAGCTCTAATACATTTTTAGTTATTTTTCTACGATGTTTGGTTAGTTAGATAATGAATTAACATGGGTGAGTTGTCTTTTGTATATATACAATACGGTCAAGTCAAATTCATTGATTTTCGATTTTATTGAGATATTTTTTCCTTTTTAGTTTAATGTAAGAGTAGCAAATGCCCTGCTGAATACTGAGAGTCTGCATTTCAAGAAGGAAACGTAATCTGCGTGTTTTTTTTAGGGAGACTGAACGTCATTTGCGTCTCTTGTGGAAGAAAATTAGTAAAAGTCCCACCAAACAGCCCAACAATCTATGCTAGAACTGAATACTTCCATATGCTATGCGTGGGCCACCTTTGAGCCATAAGTTTGCCTTGGGTTATGTGTATAGCAGTTTGTAAAGCTTATTATGAAGCTGCGTAAATTCACTAAGAGGTCTTAATAAGTACATATTAAAATATTTTGTAAGTTAAAACAAATTCTAATCAAATAGAAATTAAAAAATAAAAATTAAAAAAATGTAAGTAACTTAAACAGTTTTATTAGATCTAAAGATTAATTTGCTGACTGGTAAACAATTTTATAATTGTACGATTTGAAGTATTCTTTAGTTATTGCATTATATATTCCAATATAATATAATAATTGGATTATATATTTCAATATAATAAATTTTTTAAATTTGGCCGTTAAGCAAGTTTCTTACACGTTTAATTATTTCAAATTTAGTAATTAAAAATTAGTTGTATACAAGTAAAAATTATACTACAAATATCTATTACTCAATAAAAGAAAATCGAAAATCAATGAAAAAGACCATACAAAAAGATATCTCTCCCATGTTAATTTGACTTTGGATGTACATCAAGCATCGATTATCTAACTAACCCAAACATCGTAGCAAAATAATTAATAATGTATTAAAGCTCGCTTAATTAGTACTTTAAAATGACACAACAATGTACTTTCTAATTTTAAAATCAACAAAGGTTCAACTACAGATATTTATAACTCAACTTATTCATCCATCTCATAGTATAAATCTGAAGGCAAAAATTTCAGTTTAATAATACATTTGTAAATAATGATTCAATAATGTTCTTTCAAATTCCAACTGTTTTATTTTTAAATTTTAAAGTATTTTTCCATGCAGTTTGACTTCTCATTTAATTAATAATATACCGTCAAAACATTTAACACAAATCATAATAAAAAAAAATCTATGACTTTGGTGGAAAGAAAATTGTAAAAACTCTGGAGCACTTTATGAAGTAAGCAGTATTTGAAAATAAACAACACCGTTGTTTATTCTAAGTAACAAATTTCAAAGCCATTATGAAGTGATGAGTTCAAGTTGATAAACCACCAATCAGCACTAACGACACCACCACTAATCTCTACCCGCAATTGGTAAATTGGCAATTAAGTACCCATTTTACCAACATAAACAAAATGACACGACTTCAAAGTACTTCAAAATGACAAGACAATGTACTTTCTAAGTTTAAAATCAACAGAGGCTCAACTACAGATATCTAGTACTTAACTTATTCATCCATCTTATAATATAAATCTGAAAGCAAAAACGTCAATTAATAATATATTTGAAAATATTGATTCAATAATGTAGTTTCAAATTCCCACCGTTTTTTTTTTTAATTTTAAAGTATATTTACATGCAGTTTGACTTATACCGTCAGAACATTTAACAGAAATAATAATAAAAAAAAATCCATGTCTTTGGTGGAAAGAAAATTGTAGAAACTCTGGAGCACTTTATGAAGTAAGCAGAATTTGAAAATCAACAACACCGTTGTTTATTCTAAGTAACAAATTTCAAAGCCATTATGAAGTGATGAGTTCAAGTTGATAAACCACCAATCAGCACTAACGACACCACCACTAATCTCCACCCGCAATTGGTAAATTGGCAATTAAGTACCCATTTTACCAACATAAACAAGCCACGTGGTCGACACGATTCCTGAATAATTCATTAGCGGCCCTAAAGGAATTGCTTCGTCAATGAACGGCTTTATGAAGTATGGTAATTATCGAGTTAGTTTGTGAATGGAGCCTGCGTACTATAACGTAAGATTGCGAATTCAATTACGTAACAACTGTCTCAAATCTACAATTTTCAGAAGGAAGATTGTGTTAATGATTGTAAGCTTCAATTTCGTCTTAATTGCGCTTCAATTTGTACAAATTGACTTTGAACTTGTCCTTGGGTTTTATTCTTACGGTATTTGTCTGTATACAGGATGGTTATCGTTAAAATTTAATCAAAAAGCTGTAATAAAGATGAAATCAGAATGACCTGAAATTTTACCTGAATATACGCGAAGAAAGGGAAAGGGCATAAGAAAATAAAAACTATTTCGAATTAATTTTTTATACCATACCATTTGCCTATTACGCGTATATTACTCAAATCAAATTTCAGGTTATTCTGAGCAGTGTTTCTTTTTTTATAACTTTTGAAAATTGAATTTCAATTATAATCATCCTATATAAAAAAATAGTGTCTGTCCATCTGTACCCTATACAAATATATAGTATTTCACTTAGAGACGAAATTCGGTACATGGCAACGTTAGTACATATAGATGGTTGAGATCAATTTTTAAATTCGATTAAAAGTTATCTTTTATTAAAATATGATATTTTCAAAAAACCCTGAAATGACAATCACTTTTCAATAATATTTCAAAATAAAATAAAAGTTATTCTGATGGCCTCCTCCCCTTATTTTTCTGAATATTTAATACATTATAATCTTCTGCGCGATAAGTGGTTTGAATCTTATTGCAATATTCCATTCTATTTATTATCAATCGACACCGAAAAACCAACGTGACTTAAAGGCGTAATGCATGAAGTGTTCTGATTGAACGATAAATGTAAACAGAACAAAGATTCTGCAAAAATTAGTTTTATTGAAATGAAGAATTGAATTTTGCCGACAAATTTCTAATCTTCTTGACATAGTGAAAATGCTAGCAAAATAAAGGGCAAAGATAAGGGCGAGGTATAGTATATATGCTGCTACGAAAGCTATGGTAACTCTACAACAAAGGTAACGCAGATTGAAAAATGATCGAATCTGCTATTTTACTGAAAGAAATAGCGCATTCAATCCCAGATATTCAATCTAGACGTGAATGAGTATTATTTTATTACCAGTATTATATTTGTTTTATTATTTACTCCAAAACTGGTGTTAGTCTAAGCTTTTAATACCTCATTTGAGATTTCATTTAATTGGCACTTTATTTTAGTCGACATTGTAAAGTTGACTAAGATACGCTATGTTTTTTTTCTTTTTCTTTTTTTCTTCTTTTTCCCCCCTATTTCTTTTTTTTTTCCCACCATGCCCTATATGACTTTCAAAGAATACAAAACATTTTTCTCAAATGCAAAACTTTTATGTTCTTCATTACCAGGTCTGCAGCAGCGCAGGGCCAGCAACTAGTAATAAATATAAAGCTAATACATAATAAAGTACCTCTGAATTATTCCGAAATTTCATTATAAATGCGTAATTTTGTTTTGCAACTTGCACTATCCATAACGAACTCTAAACTGGAATTTAAGTGCATTCATATAATGTCCACTATCTTGAAAAGTTCCCAAAAGCAACTGATGACCTATTGCGAAAGATCAAAATTTAGGAATATGCAAAATCATGTTAAGAATTCTGGGATGAACAAAATATTTTATATAACTTTTCACCTCATGTAAATGTAAAACACAAACATAATTTATAATAAAATTGAAAAATATCAGTAGCACATTTTTGTCAAATATGTGTGCGCTCGCTGCAATTCAGTTTCTCTACAAGAAACATGTAATGTAAGATTATTAATTTTGTATAAATTTTTCGTAAGAATTTTACTGAAAGAATGGGAAATGTGAAAGAATGACAGAAATAATAAATAGGAATTGAATTTAATTAAATATGTCATTTTCCATAAATTAGTTAGGAAGAATATTTTGTTTTAAGTCTCTTTAAATTGTTTATCGATGTCAAATAAAAGTCTGCAACTCAGTTTGAAAGAAGCATTGTATTTCTGAAAATATATTATAAATGTACAAAACTTATCCGTGAAAAAAGAAGTCTGAAAATTTCGAGCCAATATAAACATCGCTCTTCCGTAGTATATTAAAAAATTGAAAATGCGAGTTTGTGAAATAATTGAATATCTATAATAAATATATAATATTGTATATTACTCTGAGCGGTATTTTTAAATTTTTTTTTAATTATCATTTTCTCTCCTTTTATACAAAATCAAAATATACAAAATATACAAAATATACAAATATATATATATATATATATATATATATATATATATATATATATATATATATATATATATATATATATATATATATATATATATATATATATATATATATATATATATATATATATATATATATATATATATATATATTATAAATGATATACAGATTTAAAGACCTCCCCATTAACGAATAGCTTATTTACAATTGCACATTCTGTTATTTGTTTGAAAATTGAAGTTAATAAGATTGGAAATAGACAAAACAATTTGGAAGTTGTGATACTGTACAGTAGATGACGGAAAATCGCACTTTAAGATCGTTGAGTAAACCTAAGAAATATTCTCTCACCAAAAGAATACAATCATTTAATCTGATAAACTTTAAAAAAATGCAATTCTTCTTAGGATTTTTAAGAGCGCAAATTGCGCATGGACCTTCTAATAAGTGATCATTCTATAAGTAAATCATCAAACAATGTTTCAAGTGATGGAAACTGACATTTTACTTATTTTGTAATACATATTTCAAAACATATTTGAAATTAAAAAAAAAAGTTTGAAGTTAAAAAAAGAATATTTGAATTTTGGGAGAAAAAATATTTAGAAAATGCTATTTATCATCGCTGTTCCGGGAAACCTTAAAAAGGTTAAGGTACCAGAATATATTTAAAAATGTTCTTTAATTTTTGAATTGGTTTCGCACATTTTTTACCACTTCATGTGTTAAAAAAACTAACGAATCTGCGTAAATGTCTTTATTGAAGATTTTTAATTAGTTAATTGAAATTAAATTGCTTGCTTAGGATCTAATTGCACCAGTCATAACTCAATTATTAACTTTGGATTTTATTTGAATTGCTATGAATAAAAATTATTTGCCGTAGAGATAGAATTGTATAAGTATTACTAAAATATCTTTTTTTTCACAGAATTTTGTTGGAATTTTTTTTTTTTTTTTTTTATTATTATAACCCATAAATTTTTTTTTTTTTTTTTTTTTTTTAAATATAACCCATAAAAACAAAGTTTTTAATGTAAATCCTTTACATGCGTTGTTAATTTTTATATTATTAACACAGCGCCGTTTCTGTTGCCAGCATGTGCTTGTTTTTAATATTTTAAAGTAGATGCAAACATCATCTCTATCAACAAAATATGCGGTAAACTACTTTTCAAAATTTATTCATTAAAAATGAATGTAAATTTATGCTCTCACATCCAAATATCTTTTATTTATTCTAATTAAAAAAATTTATTTTATTATTTAGTTATTAAAACAATTTTGGCAACAGGAAAGAATTTCTTTAATGATCGGTTAAATGCTATTTCAACGCGATTGGATGATGGCAATTTAGTTTATTAGTATTCCGTAAAAGCGAAATTTTAGTGACAGTGGCAGTCCCCAAAATTTTATAGATTGCATTGTCATCGACAGCGAATCTATCTGACAAGTTTCAGCCCGATTGGATGACTGCAAGGGGGTTAATTAGGTCACGACAGATTTGCCCGCCATCGACAAACATACATATACTCAAAATCGAAGTTAGTATAAAGGATTTAAAAATACCTACTTTTTATAAAAACATTAAGGATTTAAAATAAAGTTAACAATCAATATGAATTGATCAATATGAACAGATGAATTTGATCTTTCTAGGTTTCTTACCCTGCATTATACAATGCATATTGCATTACACATTTCAATTGTTTGACTCAAATTAAAGCTTTCTCTGGTAAAAAGCTTTACATTTACAATAACTAGTTCTTCATAAATCAAGTTTAGTGTTTTCTGTAATGATCTTATAATACTATGTATCTTCACAAAAATTAACTTAATTTAAAAAGTATTTCGAAAATCATAAAGAAAATGCATTATTTTAAAACTATCAAGCTCGAAAATATTTTGAGTAAAAAACAAAAATACTTACTTTCACTAAATTTCTGAAATTCCAATGCATACTGGTACTTTTAATTTATAGAAAACATGGATTGGTCCCAAGGGGTTTAAATCTAGGAAACATGACTGGTCATCGGTAAAACGATAATCCCACTTTAATTTTGCATCGAAAACTTTTAAGTTAATGAACTTTTTAATCGTATCTGGAAACTAACTCTAAAAAATGTGGCAAATTTAATAGCGCGTGGGAATAAATGAGCAAAGTAGCGAGTGTAGCGTATTCATTGGGGGGGGGGGGGGATGCTTCAGTATGTGAAGAGTAAAGGGCCCGCCCTATGAAGGGTGGAAGCATTTGAATGTTGGCCTAGGGTAGCTTTTATTGATTTGGGATGGTCGATATTCCCTAATCATATGTTCGGGCGAAGACGAGAGGAGCTGTGATTTACAGAGAGGACACATTCCTGGGGGCTGTGCTGAAGTTGTGAAGTTGTCTTTTATGGTCGAGTTCAAAAATGGAGGGAGGTGGTATCTCACCATGTTGGAGAACATTGCTTTGTTTAAATTATCAAGAGAATTTTGGATGAAATTGAAATTTGTTAATCTTTCCTTCACTTTCATTAACCTAAACTTCATTCTTCATTAACTTAATTTTATTGATATAGCTTAAAGTTCATTTAATGAAGTTGTACAACTGTCTTTTAGAGTCAAAATGGAGGGAATTGGTATCGCACCATGTTGGGAACATTGCTTTGTTTAAATTATCAAGAGAATTTTGGATGAAATTGAAATTTGTTAATCTTTCCTTCACTTTCATTAACCTAAACTTCATTCTTCATTAACTTAATTTTATTGATATAGCTTAAAGTTCATTTAATGAAGTTGTACAACTGTCTTTTAGAGTCAAAATGGAGGGAGGTGGTATCGCACCATGTTGGGAACATTGCTTTGTTTAAATTATCAAGAGAATTTTGGATGAAATTGAAATTTGTTAATCTTTCCTTCACTTTCATTAACCTAAACTTCATTCTTCATTAACTTAATTTTATTGATATAGCTTAAAGTTCATTTAATGAAGTTGTACAACTGTCTTTTAGAGTCAAAATGGAGGGAGGTGGTATTGCACCATGTTGGGAACATTGCTTTGTTTAAATTATCAAGAGAATTTTGGATGAAATTGAAATTTGTTAATCTTTCCTTCACGTTCATTAACCTAAACTTCATTCTTCATTAACTTAATTTTATTGATATAGCTTAAAGTTCATTTAATGAAGTTGTACAACTGTCTTTTAGAGTCAAATTGGAGGGAGGTGGTATCGCACCATGTTGGGGGAGAACATTGCTTTGCTTAGATTATCATGAGTATTTTTTAATTTTGAAATATGTGAATCTTTCCTTCACTTTCATTACCCTAATCTTCATTCTTCATTAACTTAATTGTATTAATATAACTTAAAGTTGTGTCTTTTAGAGTCAAAATGAAGGGAGTTGGTATCGCACCATGTGGAGAACATTGCTTTACTTAGATTATCAAGATTATTTTTGATAAAATTGAAATTTGTAAATCTTTCCTTCACTTTCATTTACCTAATCTTCATTCTTTATTAACTTAATTGTATTTATATAACTTAAAGTTCATTTAACGAAGTTGTATAACTGTCTTTTAGAGTCGAATTTAAAAGTTGAGGGAGATGTAATTGCACAGTGCTTAGAACACTACTTTTTTTCGATTATCAAAAAAAAAAATTAATTATATTTTTGATAAATTTGAATTTTTGTAATTTTTCATTAATCTCCTAAATGTTCTTAATTAAATATTAATTTTCAGTATTGATTAACTTATTCTTCCCTAACATAATCCTCATTCATTATTTACTTAGAGTTCCCTAACTGAAGTAGCACAACTGTCTATTAGTGTCGAGTTCAAAAGTAGAGGGATATGTTATCGTAGCATATTCAGAGCATTGCTATGCTTATATTATGCTACAGTTTATCACAAGAAGTAATTTTTATAAAATTAAACTTTTATTCATGGACCATTCATGAATTTTAAATGAGCCAAGTCGAAGCTTCAAAAACAAATACACCTAAACAATTTTAATTTATTCTGTTATGAGGTGACTCGTGGAATTAGTATTTAAAAATGTTTTGTAAGAGATATTCTTCTGTTTGAATACTGTAATCTAATAAACTAATTTTAGAAGGCATTGTTAAAAGACCATAATTGTTAAAAAGGCATTTTCATTCACTATTCGTTAAAGATAGTATCACAAATACAATGAACTAATGAATAGCAACGTGGAGTAAGTGAAATTTAAATAAACATCACTATTGTTGATTTTTTTACGAATACATAATTGAAATAAATTCAAATGTATGCCATACTTAGGTGAAGAAAGTTTTCTTCATTGAAAAAAAAAAATATTGATGTAAATTGGTTTTATAATAATAAAAAGATAACTCATAATCAGTCAGCAGATCTACTAAAGAGGAATAAAGCCTTGCAGTTTATTCACCCGAAATTTTTTCAAAAAGAAATACATTTTGTTTTGATTTTATCTTAAATTACATGAAGCATAAGAAGTTAGATAAATTGGTGTGTATGGGTTTGATGAAATAATTGTATGATAATATAATTCTGTATTAAAGAAATTTATAAATTGACAAGTTACGAAATATCTTAGCTAATATAACTTAGCGAAATATAACTAACATAATTTTTATAATGAATTATAAAAAAATATATTAAACAAGATAACAATTACTATTAAAGTATTTTCCCAATGAGAATTTTTAAAAATTTAAAATATTACAACGTAAGTAAAAGTAGAAATTTAATACAATTGAAAAGTTTATTTTTAATTTAAATAGGTTTATGTAAAAATGTTAATTTAAAAATACATTTATAAATTTAATTTATTTCGTTTGAATTCAATTAATTTTTACTCGCAAATCTTAAAAATGGTTGATTAATACTTAAGATATAATAATAAATATATTAGTAAAAAGTGGCAATAACTTTTTTTATTAAATAATAATAAAAATAATTAAAGATTACTTAATTAACAAATAAAAATTAATTAAATATATATGATTCATAAAGTTACAAAATATAATTGAAAGCTATATCATTATGAAGTATAATTAGGAATATTTAAAGAAAACTAATTATAAATATACGGTACTGAAAATTGTAATTTTTTTTTTCGAATACCTTATTTTTTCATTACTTATACATGCCAATAAAAATTAGAAAGAGGAGGTAAAAATGTCTTAAAAATTTATCATTATTTTTTGGAAATAAAATTTTTGTTTCGTGTGATAAAGTTTATACTTTATACATAATTCTGCCATGGAAAACATTTATTAAATCAAGGAATTCTATTATAATTCCATTCCAAAATGTAAATGAAAATTAATAAATCTATTTAGAATTAAAAGAATCTTTTGTCTGGAAATACATATACGCATATATTACCTCATAAAACCCAACTTTCTATAAAATTAAGAAAAGTTGTAATATTTAAGTAGCATTTAATAAACTATTTTTGAAGAGTTTTATTATTGGTACCCAAAAAGACAACTCTCCGTTATAAAAATCCATTATAAAAAGTTTATTTAAATTAAAGTTACTAATAGATATACACGTTAAAGTGCAACTAAGAAAAATTGTTTAATTTCACGAAATTTTTTAATAAACTTGTAATTTTTAAATTGTAAACGTTTTTAAAAAAATTATGGTACCTATCCGCTACAATCAGTTGTATTAAATCCAATGAATTTTTTCCAAAAGAATCCTGAACATATGCTTTAATAATTAATTGAACAATTCTTTAAAGGATAAGAATTTTCAGCCATATTTTTAATACTTTGAGTTGTGCCTCAACAAAAATATTTGTGTGGTAAAAAAAGCCTTCATGGAATAAAAATATCTGAACTAATTAATTTTTTTACAAAAAAAATAATAATAATTATAATTTCAACAAGCAGATAATTGAGATTTTTTCATTTTAATGCTTTAATACTTGGATGAAATCGTAGTATTTTCTACAATTTCATTTAAGTAGAAAAAACATTTTAGTATTTTTGATTCGAAACTACTTATTATCAAATATAAATCATTATTATAATTGAATCAAAAATCAAAAGCTTTTGTTTCAATTATACTTAGTGACAAATATTCTAAATTTTAGAGACACTAACGTACTCTATTTCGCATGCAATTAGTTTATTTTTTGAAAATATTATAAATTCAATTAACTCTTAAAAAAGAGTCTCAAAGTGGTAAAAGCTTTTGCCACCTCTTTCACTACATAATAGAGTGTTGTGAATTTGATTACCAATTGTAGATATTAAATTTTAAAGGTAATTATAATTCTTAAAACAAAGTTTTGAATTGCATGATTTCAACTAAATATAGAGTTAGAAATAATATTTCGAAGACTTTCATTGAAAATATATATATAAAAAAATAAAATTAAATTAAAAAAAAAAATACACAAAAGAAATCTGCAGCATGCATACTACATATTTGATATCAAAATGAAAAGTTTAGCTCACTTTTATACTATCGTAGTAAATTATATAGTGAAAAGTTCAATTAATATCCGAATAATTTGTTTTAATGTCCATGAGAAGTTAAAAATGCAGGTTGGTTGTATTCAGATTATCTGGCGCCGTCAGCAACACGAGGGCTATAATGCGCCGAAACTTTCGTCATTAGACAAGCCAACATACATTTACAAACACCCATGCCTACACGGGACTCGAACCCGCAACCTCGCGGTCTAGAAGCTAGCACGCTAACCACTATACCGTTTGGACGGCGTTTAAAATGCAGGATAATTATAGTATAAGTTCAACATTCAAAAAGTTGTAAAAAAAAAATCGAATCAATGATTAGAATGACCTTAATCTACGTGAAGTGAGTGAATATTATAGAATAAGAAAAACAAAACTATTTCAAACTATTTTTTTCTCATACCATAAAATGCTTACCTTCTTCGGGTATATTCAGGAAAAATTTCAGGTCATTCTGATCAGTGCTTTTTTTTTTAATAAAAATTGTCTTTAATAATAATTACCCTGTATATTTGAACAATTCTATGGTATACATGCTATTACTATTAAATGTAAGAGGTTTATAACTACTATTCTTTTTCTTTTATTTCAGACCGTTTGTTAAGAAGAATTAACGTGAAATAAAATATTTTCCCTAAATGACATGTGTAGTAGTAAGTATGATAAGTAAAAGTGTTTTTAAGTGTTCTGTACCTTAAAGTCAAAAACAAACACTTATCAAAGTGATTATGTATGTGTCTGTCATTTTGGTATAATAAAAGAAAATAATGGTGGAACTGGTTTGAATTTAGTACACAACCAGTTCATACATAACAGACAAACAAGATCATTAAAATGAACATTACAACTGTTTTTTATTTAATAGTTTGGTTCTAAATGTGTGAATGCTATAAATGATATTATTTCAAAAATGTACGCCTGTGGCTTTTTATATCTTTTTTACAAACACATATAATCTTAAACTCCAAGCGCAGTATGGCCCTCGTGTTGCCCTTGCGCCGTTAAACTTAAACCAACCAACCAACCTTAAACTCCAAATAACTTCTTACGAAAACCTATAACTTTCCAATATAAATTAAGGTTGAGAATTTTTAAATCTTCATAAATGACTTATACGAATTAAACATTATGAATATTAGTAAATTTTACATTTGATTTTTTGTGAGTTTTAAATGAAAGTGACTTCCAGTCTAGACAGAAATTTGCCAAATCCTACGATGTACCGAACAAGTTTGAAAAGTGTACGTAAAATGTTACACTTTGCATATCTACTGATATAATTTATCAAAATTCCAAATAGGAGGAGCTTTATTCTTGACTCGAAATTAAAAATTAACAATATTTTTTACAGATACTTTTTTCAATATTTTGTCTAAATGTACAGTGTGAGTATAATTAAAGTTATATATTTATTATATTTATATATTTATTATATTTATATATTTATTATATTTATATATTTATTATATTTATATATTTATTATATTTATATATTTATTATATTTATATATTTATTATATTTATATATTTATTATATTTATATATTTATTATATTTATATATTTATTATATTTATATATTTATTATATTTATATATTTATTATATTTATATATTTATTATATTTATATATTTATTATATTTATATATTTATTATATTTATATATTTATTATATTTATATATTTATTATATTTATATATTTATTATATTTATATATTTATATCTTTATTATATTTATATATTTATATATTTTTATATTTATATATTTATATATTTATTATATTTATATATTTATTATATTTATATCTTATATTACATTTTAATTCAGGTGTAGCAATATACACAAAGTAAGTTCGCTTGTTCCCATTCTTGATGAACTCTGTTATATCATCAGATTTTCCTGCAATTTAAAATATAAATATTACACATTATGTACAAATATAAATTTACAAGCACAAATTAAAAATTTATCTATAGTCTAGAAAATAAAAAAAAAAGATTTTCCTATACAGGGTGATCATAATTAAATTCAACTTTCAAAATGCTATGAAAAAAAAAAATCGTCAGAATGACCTGATATTTGATCTAAATATACTCGAAAAACCGGGGGAATGGTTCAAAATAGTTTTATTTACCATCCCCTTCTCCCATTCTTAACGTATATTCAGATCTAATTTCAGGTCATTCTGAGAAATGTTTTTTTTTTTAAGTTGAACTTTAATTATAATCACCCTGTATAACTATAACCATTGATATTTCCAGGAAAATATTACCAGGTAAAATGTGGGTAAGAAAATATTAGTAACTTTGTCTATATTTCCTACAACGGATCTTGTTCATTTTAAAGGGAAATCTTAACAGACTCTTTTATAGAAATCTAAATTTTTAGTTCGATCTGTACACCGTTAATCCGTTTAATATTCATACACCCCCTAGATCTAGAGGTTCCGCCCCCGCTATGACAAAAGAGGTTTCTCCAAGCTGTCTTCGTTTAACGGATGATGTGCATGCACGAAAGGGGGGAGGGGGTCAACCTTATTTATCCCCCCTTCTACCCGTCCATTCACTTCTTTATTTGTTTGTATTCTCTTCAAGATTTTCGACAACAAAAGAAAAGATGCAATTTTTCCAGAAGAGCCTCAAAGTTTTCCCTGCTTGCCATGCAAAGAGGGAAGAGAAATTGATCTTTTTCGACAGGGAACACTTCCTTGGCACCTTTAGAAAATGGATACATGCTTAAAGGGGAAGCCGAAAAAGTTCTTTCCAGAGAATTTGGTTTCTTTTTATCGATTAATGTTGCAGAGGGTGGTGTAGAGTGGCTGAAGGATTTGTTTTAGCTTTGAATCCTTTTTAAGGCACTATAGGCTACACAGCGTGATACACATTTTGGCAATGCTATAAGGTTCTGTTGCAAGTTAACAGTCGGTGATAAGAAAATACATATGTTTTTACCTAGGAGGAAATCTTTATTCTTTTTAAGCTTCTGGTGGAAAAATATATTTTTAAGCCAACCTCGTATAAAAATATAAAATTTTTATTAGTATTTTACCATCTAAAGTTTATTAACAAAACTCATGTACATGTTTTCTAACTATCACAAGAATAGCTCCTCTAATGTTGTCGATTGCCATGGAAGCAAGACTAGCACCATTTTCCATTGGGGGATTCTAGAAGAAAGACATCTACATTTGCCGTATTGTAACCTTTTTTAAACGCCAATTTCCAGCAGGCATCACCCCTGTTCTAAAATGACGAGTTTGTTAGTTTTGCGATCAACATCATCCAGAGTGTCTGACAGGAGCTATTATTTTGAAACTGTGCGCTTACGTTATGTGCATTAAATGCCTATGTATATGTTATGTTTTCTTAAACTGAATATAAAGATTTATGATCTTCAAAATATCTTTCAAAATCTGTTGCATAAAATACGAGCCTCAGCAATCGGGAAAGCAAGTTCGTAACGCTTCTTCGTTGGGAGTTGCCTTTTCAATCACTGATTTGATAAAGAAGTTCAAAATTTTACACAAAAACAATGTTAGTGCCAAGGTTATAAGTTATCGAGATAAAAAATTTCTGAATTAACAACAATCGGGAATCGCCTCAACAATCGGGAAAACAAGTTCGTAAAGCTTCTTCGTTGGGAGTTTCCTTTTCAATCACTGATTTGATAAAGATTGGTTGGTTGGTTGTTTTCAGATTATCTGGCGCCGTCAGCAACACGAGGGCTATAATGCGCCGAAACATTCGTCATTAGACAAGCCAACATACATTTACAAACATCCATGCCTAAGACGGGACTCGAACCCGCAACCTCGCGGTCTAGAAGCTAGCACGCTAACCACTATACCGTTTGGTCGGCGATTTGATAAAGAAGTTCAAGATTTTACACAAAAACAATGTTAGTGCAAAGGTTATAAGTTATCAAGATAAAAAAATTGTGAATTAAGTCAATTTGCAACTTTTTATTCTAGATAACATTTTATTTTAAGATGCTATCTATTGAAAAATATTCAACATACCAAATATTATTCGTTTAAGAAAACAGTCATAGTATAAAAATCCACAACTTGAAGGAAACGCAATTAAATATTGAAAACTCGCATTTGGAATCCATAGTTTTTACGTTTAAGAATAACTCCTCAATAATATCTAACATTTCAACTAGAATTGTGACACTGTGTATCAGGAAAATATGCATGATTTTAAGTATTTCTTCCACAAATATAAACATTTCGAATTATGATTTTCCAAATAATATGAGCATTTATTTTCCTTTCTAGCGATACTTTATTTTTTATATTTTTATGCTAAACATTACTTCCTAGTGCCTTGTTCTATCAGTCCACGATTATTACTTAATATTACGCATGCAAAAAGTGCATGTTATTTCTATGCACCCGTTCTCGAGCAGAATTTTTGTATTCGTGACTGATTTATCTAGCTTAGACGATCCGCATCGCCCACAATATCGTTAAACTTTTATGAGAAGATTATACGTTCGATTATTATTATTTTTTTCATTGTAAACTCCCAATTGCTTAGGCAGTGACAAAACGATTAAGAAGCAGAGTGCGTGAGGACAGAAAAAATGTCAGCAAAACACGGGATGATGAATAAGACAACTATTTGTATTTTTTTGTTGGTGAAAGAATCGAATCGCAATGTTTTTATTCGTATCAAAAGGGAAACGATACGGTTGGTTGTCCGTTGTGTTGAGTGCTGTTTAGGCAGCTATGACAACCACTGCTTCGAATTCGATTGACAAAATATGCAATTGTTATGGAGATTGATTCGGTTCTATTGACAAAAGGGATGGTAGAAAATGTTTCGTGATTTTTGATGTATCACGTACGATTTCTTTGCCCCAACTCGATATGTAAACATGTGACTCAAGTGATATTTGCAGATTGCCTTTTAAGGAAATTATATTTGCAGAGATCCCCCTTTTACCGATACAAATTAAATAAATCGTAAGTACGGTGCAACTGTGTAGATAAATATTGAGACAATATATGATCACAGATGGTTTTTATACATCTAACGGAGGATGTATCGTGCCTTTAAAAACGTACACAATTCGTATACAATAGTACCAAAGTACAATTACTGTTAAGAAAAGTTATCAGCTTTTGATACTTCAGAAGTCTGTGAGGGGGGTACTCGTTGAAATTGTATTTCAAGAATTGTTCCCTGTCCCGTCATCAATCAATAAAACCACAGTAAAATGAATGTTTTATGATTTACGTTATATCAGTATTCTTATTGGTTAAAAGAAATGCGCTTTCCTTTGAAAACCGGCAATTTATATTTCCATTGCAAAATCAACATTTTGGATTTCCTTAGTAAAATCAACATTTTGGATTTCCATTGCAAAATAACATTTTGTATTTCCATTGCAAAATCCACATTTTGGATTTCCATTGTAAAATCAACATTTTGGATTTCCATTGCAAAATCAACAGTTTGGATTTCCATTGCAAAATCGACATTTTGTGTTTCCATTTCAAAATCAACATTTTGTATTTCCAATAAAAAGTCAACACAATATTTTGTATTTATAATGCAAAACAAACATTTTGAATTTAGAGCAATAATACGCCTTCATATAAGAGGATAAACATTAAGAACTAATTTTTTAGAGTGTTTTAAGGAGAAAAAAACTAACACTAGTTTAGTAAATTATGATCTTTTGAGAGAATCTGTAACATTCGTCTTTAAGCGAATTAGCTGTTAATTATAACAATTTCTATAGCACAATTTTTTTTCTACCAATTTAGTTTCACAATTGAATTGTGAGTTTGCGTCTGTCAACCAGAAAAATAAGTTATTTCTAATGATGTTTAACGTTAACAACTTATTGAAATAAAATCAATTATTTGCTTACGACACTTAAAATGAAACTAATTTTTCTATGCATTCTCTATTGTACAAAGTATTAAGTGTGAAGAAATAAAGAAAGAGCACTATTTTAAAAGAATAAAGCTTACTTCAAGCACACGTTGCAATCTTAATAGCGACACAAACTTCAAAAGCTTTATACATTATCTAAACTAACCCACGAGTCTCGGAGCAATTTGATGAAAAACATATTCCAAGTATGAAACGCAACTTCCAAAATAACATGCCTCCCAATTAGAAGAATCATTAGATCTAGCAATTACTGCTATGCAAACGAATGAATCTTTTCCAATTCAAAAAAATTCTAAAACCTACGCTTTGCAGCGATCTCAAAATTTCCTCGGAAACTATCCACTCCGATGAATTGCCGGCTTTTAAAGACGGTAACAATTACTTCTTATTAACATGGCATTTAACTATCCAATTACAGTTATTATTTGACAAGAAGTGCTCTTTTCGTCGTTAGAAAAGCAACCTTACACTAATTACAGTTATTCACACCTCAGGAAAGTACTTTCCATGCGTTGGAGTGTATCAGGATTCATTATGAGAGCCTTTGACTTTGTAATCGTCGCCTGACTTAGCACCTCTATTATGACTACTGTATTAGAAGCTGTCATTAGAATTGTCATTCTTGACAACGGGGATGGATTTGGTGGAGGCTTTGGGATTGGTTTGAAGTTTGATCACGCAGATTGGGTTTCCAGTGATATGATTTAAAAAAACCTCAAAATATAGTTACATGGTGCCGTTAAATTATTACATGCAATAAAATTGTATAATCTTTGGTAAGGAATGATCATAAATTTTTCCTCGTCCTATTGACCTAATACAGTACTCGGCAAACCGCCGTTCCCAAGCCGCATGCGGTTCTTTAGCAACTTGAGTTCGTTCAAATTTATCAAGGTTATTATTTATGATGATATCTGATTTTATTTAATATTAGCAACTAGTTTAATCTAGCTCCTAAAAACATGGTTCTTGAAAACAAATTTAGCTTTAAAAAGAAACCTTAATCGTTTTACTGCTGATATTTGGCTCTTTTGACTAATGCGTTTTCCAAGTACTGATATAATTTAACATTTCCCCGAAACCCAAGCTTAGCTAAACCTTTGTTTGAAAATTTATTTCACTAAGTACAACAATACTGCAGTCATAAGTTAAAAAGCTCTAAATCTAAATGAATAAAAATGTATATTTTGACGCTTTTACGTTTATCCATTGATATTACATTTTTTTTTTATTATTATTATTATTTTATACGTTTGCATGACCTAATAATTGGAGCCATTCAATGAAATGAAAAGATTAATTTTTTAAGGACTAATCAGAAATTGAAAGGTTTGCATTTAAATTTGTTTGGATTCAGAGCCTTCTAACTAATGAATGCAGAATAGTTATGCTGTTAATTATATAATAATTATAAAAATAGGATTAGAATTTTTTTATCATAACAAAAATAATGGCATAATGTGCGAAAGAAAATTCAAATCTCGATTTCGCATATTTTGCTTAAAACTTAGTATTTTCATTTAACTAGAATTATTCTAGTTGCATGCAAATGCATGCATTACTAAGTTTGGCTGCATGAGATATTTTGGTGCAAGCATTATACTGTTTTCCCTTTATATAATAAAATTCCGGCGATGCCTTCCGGCTTTCTTCTCAGCGTTTACGTCTTGACTGGGAGTAAGTGAAGAAAGAAATTTAGAGATGGATTGTAAATTTAAAATAATGATAATTGTTTACTTGTTTTAAGGGGAGAAAATTAAGAACCTGGTTTATAAAAATCCATTCTTAAAAGTCATTAAAATTTAAAATAAAGGATTTCTTAAGGACTTTTAAGGATTCGTGGGATACGATCACTTAGGCAGTGCAAGAAATGAAACCGCACATTTTAAAACAAAAAGGGAAACATCCCCTTTTGTATTCAACGATGACTATCGTATCTTCCCCAGAAAGAAGCAAAACAAAGGTCGCAAACATAATAGCAGAAGTGGATCTCCCTTCAATCCGCAATAATTTACCAAAGATGGCTATAACTCATCGGACCTGACCTTACGGCTGTATGTCATCGGGTGTCGGTGCGGGCTACTTCTCGAAATTACGTGCGTCCGTAATCGCACGTGCGCCGTCTTAACGTGCATCGGTGTTTGGTCCATTGTGTGCAAATTCCTAGGTGACCGAAGGATTACCTGGAAAGGAAAGACAAAAAGAAAAATCGAGTGAAGTTTGGTATGACCTTGCCCATCCTGAAATTCATGCAGGAATATGGATTCTCGAATCGTCCTACGCTTGAGAGAATCACTGGTTTCTTAGAGAAGATTCCGATGAACTCGAAATGGGTCCGTGTCACGCTCGCGGTTTGCTTTTCTGGGTAGTTCCGATGATAATGGCCAGATGTGGGGGTCTATCGTCTGCATTTAAGCACGAACTGAGGGAGTTCGACGTGGTGTCGTGACCTTCAACAACTGAAAACCACGTTCGGCATTCGACAGGGATATCGTAGAGATACTGCGAAAGATGAGGGAGGGAAAATTAGAATTGGGTTGGAAATGTGTCTATGAGTTTGCAAAGTATTTCTGTAACTGAAGAAATGCGACGTGCTTGTTATGTAAAACTTGGCATAAAACCTTTGAAAATTCATCTGAAAATATGATGCACTTGTTTATATTTTCAGATGAATTAAATAAATTACTTACGTTATACGCCTCTTAAATTAGGCAATTACATACTTTTTATTTAATTAATCAACTATAACTTAAAGAATAATTGTAAATATGGGGTATTGTTATTTGCATATGGTTAATTATAAATATGGCTTAATCTATTTGTTTCTTTGATATATTTGTAAATTAATTACCTTTATACATTTCTATGGGATATAAAACTGGATTTATAACCTATAAAGGTCACCGAAAAATCTTGAGTTTGACAGTTATATAACTTTTTTGAAAGTTAACTCACTGAAGTGAATAAATAGTTTTAAATATGGTTTTATTGTGTTATTGGTATATCAATTGTAAACATGGGTTAATTTAATCACCTCTATGATGTACATTAATTGCATATTTTTCATAATGGTACGCTACTTATTGCACATGTATTTCTAGTTCAACATGTTGATGAAACCTGGAGTACGAATACTAACAAAAAGGTATGAGGGTGAAGAAATTTGATTACTTAAAAATATGAATAAATTAGTTGACCAGAAGTAAATTTACAATCATGTCAAAGCGTAAAAAATTCATTTCATCGTACAAAATTCACTTTTTTAGCTTATGTTTTAAATTTTTATTTAAAGTAAATTGTTCTAGGAATGAATAAATATATGCGATTTAATATTTTTGAATAAAAAGTACTAATACCAGGTTTCAAAAGTTTGTTGAGAAGCCCCGCAATTGTTTGCATATGGTCGAAGACAAACGGGTAAGAAAATTAAAAGAAACTCAAAAATGTAAAGCCTTAAGCGATTCTTTTCTATTTATGGCATAAGACTGGATCTTATTTTTTACTTTTAAACCCTTTTATCCCAACGTATAATTCTGTTCTCTCCCTTTCTTATTCTCTTTATTCTAGGTATTCGCAATTACTCGCTTTTTTATGTCTCTATGCCGCCATGAGTCCCTATTCATACGACCATCGACAGCAAGCCGCCATCAAACGACTACTTTTATTGGTTAGAGTTTATTTATGGATTTGATTTCTTTTGCTTTTCTCAACTGCAGACAAACACACACTTGTCCAGAAACGTTTTCTTATTAATTACAGCCCCCTCTAAAGAATGGACACCGCCGCTTTTGATTTTCTTTATTCCAGAGGCGACGTTGTTTTGCTTCGAGGACTTTTTCAATTTGATTAAGTGGAATAAATATTTGCATTCTTTTACTGCCTTCGCTCTTTTTGAAAACGCCACTACTCAAAACACAACATTTCTAACGAAACTCATTTTTTATATTTAACAGTGGATTCGGGGTTTTATTTTAAAAGCCTATAATTTGTTTGCTTTTTTTTCCACTGCAGACAGTTCAAGTTAAAGATTAAGATTCTGAAACTGATTAGACGGAGGCGAATTATCTTTGTAAACAAATTATAATTTCTAAGACTGCATATACAATAGAAATGCACAAATTTTCTTTTTAAAAATGATCGTCAGAATATTGCCTCCCCAAAGATATAACGCGATATTTCCCCGTTCACTAGATATAGTGTAATATTGCTTTAAAATGCTTAAAAATTTATGTTATACGTTTACTATAGATACGAATCTGGCATCACTAAGGTTCAAAATCTAAAGTGCTCACTCTATCACAGAAAGGAAAAGAAATTTGAGGAAGCGCCGCTGTTGAATAGAAGTAAAAAAATCGCCCATTCGTCAAATTAAAAATTCGTTTTATAATTAGTTCCGTAATTTTAAATAAGAGAATATAAAGTTTATGCAATAAAATAACTTATTTTTATAGTTTAGTTTTTAATCATTCGTTTAGTTTTTTAATTCTTCAATGAAAATGAATAAAATAATTCGACACTTTACTATTTAAATACGTAAATGATTTTTTTACCACTGAATTGAAAGAAAGATCTGTAAGAGTTAAGCCGGATTTACACGCTACCAGTCGAGGTTCCAGTTTAGATCGCCAACCAGTGACGTCATGTGATGTCACCAGGCAACTGGTTCCAGTAAACTAAACAGTTTCTATTTACTGGCGCCTGCGACTCCTATCAACCAATCACGTGCGCTCTTCCGTGATTACCGATAGAGGGTGCAACGGTTGCTTATCTAACGTCACAGAACTGGCGATCTAAACTGGAGGCCCGACTGGTAGCGTGTAAATCCAGCTTTAGATCTCAATTCTTAAATATGCAATTAAAGCTCTAAGTGGTGAACTCTAGTGACGCCAGATTGCTATTTATAAAAATGGAAGGTATGCATGAAGAGATCACGGTTAATTCCTTTAGCCAGGAAAAAATAAAATACGAATTATGATTGGCTAATAGATTATGAAAGTTCAAATTTGGTTTTACAGGTGTATTGTGATGGGTTATGAGTACGTGACAAAAGTTTCCATTCGATGCAACCACTGATCTCTAACTGCAACTTCTGGATAGTGCATTCTTGCTTATTGACTTGAAGCCAAAGAAGGCTTAACAGCCACCCTAGTGATTTATACTAGCAACTTCCCCCCAAACTAGTTCCGATGTGTATGTAACCATGGCAACCTATTTCATAGCACTATGAAGGGGGGGGGGGGGGATATTCATGTAAAATCCATTACAGATACTAAACAAAGACAATTTTATAAATTTTATAGCAATATTTTAAAAAATTTTAATTTAACATCAGGCGATATAGATTCAACGTAATACTTTTTTCAATTATTTAATTAAGAGATTGCGATTGTAATGTGTTTATTCCATTTCAGATGAACTCTTCTAAAATTAGCAATATTTTGTTATGCATATTTAACTGAGTGATATTTGTAAGAAAATAGTAATAGAATGGATATATTTAATGATATTTTCAGACAAAGTATGGACAGTTTAAGCATGTGTATCAAAATATTACTAATTTGGTAAAGTTTTTTTTTTTTTTTTTTTTTTAAATAAATTTGAACGCTAAATTCCAAATGTTGAAAAACTCAGCCTATTAATTTTTGATGCAAAACTTTAGAACTTAAGAATTGAATTTAAAAATATATTATCAATGAATCAATAAAACTATGTATAATAATTAAATAATAAAACTATTTAAAATAATTAAATATTAAAATTATTTAAGATAATTAAACAATAAAACTATATAAAATAATTAAATTATAAAACTATATAAAATAATTAAATAATAAAACTATATAAAATAATTAAATAATAAAACTATATAAAATAATTTAATAAATATAAAAAAATTATTATAATTTTATTAAGTATTTATAAATAATAAAAATTAATAAATTGTAAGATTATTAAGTAATGGAGCAATATAAAATAATTAAATAATAAAACCATATAAAGTAAATATTAAAACAATATAAAGTAATTAAATGATAAGACTATAATATTTTATTATTAAAGTATTTATAAATTGCAAAAAAAACCTATTGAATAAAAAAAATATATTAAAGTAAAAAAAATTTAAATAACAAATAATTATTAATTTATTAATGATTAATTACTAAAATATAAGAATGCATTTACTTAAACAACACCATATTCTTAAATTTTGAATTCTTGATCCACTGCTCAAACTGATATAAATATAAATTAATACTTGAGATTACTCGTATGCATTTTTTTTTCCAGTTACTTCTGATACTTTTTTTTTTGTTAATCAATTAAATTTTTTTCCCGTTAACAATAACAATTGATGGTTTAAATCAATTGAACCATTACTTTTTATTTTATTTTCTAAAATATTAGACGAAGTTTAACTTGTTAAGCAATACTGTTTCCTCGTCAGGTTAAAAAAAAAATGAATTTATAAATTTCAGTTGGGGCATCATTCAATAAATCAGTACTATGTATGAATTGTAAATTTCCCACAATGAGCCCAAAAAGTTTTCTAATATAGAAAACTTAGCATATGTATATTTCTTTGGTATTTGGGTGTTAAATTTGAATTCTTCAAAACTTAAAATCTATCATTAAAAGTATTAAACACCTAATGGTTAAGTGTGTAATTAAAGGCTAAAAAATGTTTTACCAAAATTGAAATATCAGATTGTTTAAACGAAAAATAAAATGACTGTGTAGTAAATGTATGAATCTATGTATAACTGAATGCACATCATGAATAAACAATTTTAAAAACTTGTTTTTTTAACCTTAAGATTGACTGATACCAAAAGCTATTCTTTCGCGCCAACTTAAGAAAAAAAGTTCAAACTATTCGCCTGAAAGAGTTTTTACACGCAAAGCAATCATAACTTTGGTGGACGTAAAAGAAGAAAATTTACAGCACCCAAAATGGAGAATTGACCGCACGCAGCATAAATAGCAATAAAAAACATGAAAATCACAAAGAAAAAAAACCATGACAATCACATAAAAAAAAAGTAGTGAAACGATGGCACCAACTCCGAAATCAACCATCCATGAAGAAAAACATCATCAGTATTTCAAATTCACTACTTTTCGAAATATCAGCAAAAGATAATAATCTAGTGCCTAGGCCGTCTCGTATCAGAACTTAGACATTCAAGTAAAATAGGAATTGCATGCTATGCTAAAATTTCGTAGCCACGTTTTGGCTAGGGGCCATACAATAAAACGCAAATTATCCAAAGCAAAAATATAAATTTTTGAGCCTCATTTTAATTGGAAATTTCGTTCCACTAAATCTATTTCAAAGCTAGAGAGCAAAAAGAAAACTTCTGGGGGAGGGATATCAATCAAACCCTAAGTTAGCTCCTGTATTTCTATGTGTATATAAAAAAATATATATGTTTTTGCAGTATTTTCTTATCCTATATTCATCACATGTCAACAATATTTTTTTTAATCTGTGGCTTACGTATGTCAGAATATTTTAAGGATTTGGCAATTTTTCAAGTTATACAAAATATTCCATCAAGGGATTCATTGTTAAGTATAGGAGTATTATAATTAAAGCTCCATTTTCAAAAAGCTGTAAAATATAACTATTCAAAATGACCTAAAATTTCACTTGAATTTCACAAAAGAAGGGGAAAATGGTATGACATAAGAAAGAAAAAAATATTTTGAACTATTTTTTTTTTCTTATGTAATAGCGCTTTTCTCTTCTTCGCGTATATTCAGATAAAATTTCAGGTCATTCTGACCATTGGTTCCTTTTTTAACAGTTTTTTAAAAGTTGAATTTAACTATGATCACCCTGTATAGGAAATTCTTTTTTTAATTTTCTAGACTATAGATAAATTTTTGCTTGTAAATTTATATTTGTACATAATGTGTAATATTTATATTTTAAATTGCAGGAAAATCTGAAGATATAACAGGGTTCATCAAGAATGGGAACAAGCGAACTTACTTCGTGTATATTGCTACTCCTGAATTAAAATGTAATATAATATATAAATATAATAAATATATAAATATAATAATTATATAAATATAATAATTATATAAATATAATAATTATATAAATATAATAAATATATAAATACATAAATATAATAAATATAATAAATATAATAAATATAATAAATATATAAATATAATAAATATATAAATATAATAAATATATAAATATAATAAATATATAAATATAATAAATATAATACATATAATAAATGTATAAATATAATAAATATATAAATATAATAAATATATAAATATAATAAATATATAAATATAATATATAAATATAATATGTAAATATATAATATGTAAATATATAATAAATAAATATGCTACTCCTAAATAAAAAATTTATTAAACCTCTATTGTAAATTTGTATTTTAGTGAAAACATAACAAATACTTTAATGAAATTCTACACTTTCTAACTTGTTCTTCAAATTCTAAAAAAAAATTAGATTTAATTAATTTTATTGGTATCAGCAACGTTGCCGATGCAACTGTTTTAGTACAAAACATTATGATTGCTACTATAATTAGTTTAACTAAAAGAAGCCGATAATAATATATTTTTTTTTTCGAATTTTAAAATATCTTAAAATAATATATTTTGCATAAAAAATGAAATATTATTTTTTGGAATGATCCAAATTCACAATACAAGAAGATATCGGATCTCAAATTTTATCAATAAAACAATTTTTTTCTTCGTAAAATTTACCAATAACTCAATAAATTTTATATCGTAAAATTTATCTAAAACCTATGTTTAATTTTATGTGTTAATCATACTAACATCCATTTATATCCTAAATAAAAATTTTATTAAACATCTATTGCAAATTTGTGTTTTAGTGAAAGCAGAACAAATACTTTAGTAAAATTCTATACTTTCTAACTTGTTCTTTCCATTCTAAAAATAATAAGATTTAGTTAATTTTATTGGTATCAGCAACGTGGCCGATGCAACTGTTTTAGTAAAAAACATTATGATTTCTACTACAATTAGTTTAATTAAAAGAAACAGGTTATAAATATATATATATATTCAAATTTTGAAATATCTAAAAATAAAATGTTTTGCATAAAAAATGAAGTATAATTTTTTGGAATGATCCAAATTCACAATACAAGAAGGTATTGGATCGCAAATTTTACCAATAAAAATTTTTTTATGTAAAAATGTACCAACGAATTAATAAATTTTGCAACATAAAATTTACCAATAAATCAATAAATTTTACATCGTAAAACTTACCAATAAATCCATAAATTTTACACCATAAAATTTATCGAAAACCAATGTTTAATTTTATTTGTTAGATACTAACATTCATTGATATTTATGTTTGTTTACGAATTCAAACGTTTATAAACTGCAAGAAAATAAATAGTATTGGAATCGTTATCAAAAGTCCTCCTCCACCCCATGCTATATATATTTTTATATATTATACTATATCTCACATTATCTTTTGTTTCTCAAACCTATCCTGACCAGTCAATTATGCCTTATTGGTCATTCTTCAGCTGTAATATTTCAACTGAACCCTCTTTTTATTAGTATTATTATGTAGGAGGAAGCCATGCGTGTTTCCGCTTAAAATTCTCTATCCGATTTAATGCAAGATACGACTAAAAATCTTCATAGCCGTGAGCCTTTTAACATGCTTTCTGTACTCATCTTGATTTGTGACAGACCCTTAGGAACGGTTTTACTGAACTGTTCCTCAAAGACCGTGGGAATTTATAGGAATAAAACAAAAATAAATGTTACAAGCATTTTCGGATTATCGTTGAATTCAAGGTTAGAAGAATTCCCACAGCTCCTTTGCTTTTCTTTATGAATTGACTGGCGAATTGACTTAAATTCGGCAAGTGGTTATGCTCTGATAAATAATGCCCTTTTGAATGAATAACTGAAAACTACTTTGTTATTTTACTGTTCCCAAAAGATTAAATTTCCATTACTGTATTTCTCGAAATAAAATGTCTCGACTTGTACTTTTTTTTTTTACTTTCCGCGAGAAGTTTTTCTTTTTTGGAATTAAATTAGTCTGCTTGAGGTTTTTTTCTTTACTTTTGCTTTTCTTCTATTTGCTTCGACGGCTTTTTTGAAAACGAGAAATAGATTTAGTTACATGAGCGATTCAATTACAATTTACTTGAGTCATAAAGTTACAAAGTGTTACGGTTAAAAACTCGTTAAGCACCGACTACATTTTTTACAAAAAATACTTCTGTTGAGTTTAGTTTTTTAAGCTGACTTGTTTACAAATTAACCATAGAACAAACCATGGGTCGGGATATTTCCTTCGCCTACTCAACTTTATTGTCTCTATATACCTCAAGTAGATGTGACCAGCTGTTTTACCTATAGTCAATGTAATTAAAACTCATTACAGAAAGTCTCGAAAAATCTGTGTTTCATTGTTTCTTGCGATATGAAATAACAAACTTATAGAGATTTCATTGTTAGCACCCAGCAGGAGAAATGTCACGTCCAATCGTTCCATGGTGAAGGTGTGAATTATAACTAACTCAAAAACAACTGTAATTGGCATAAGTTTCTTTTTTAAACATTTTTACATTAGAAAAGACGCAAACAATCCCTAAAATATTATGAATGCTAAAATATACTATGGATTTAAACTATATTTTAGAAAGAATATTATAGAAAGAATATTATAGAAAGAATATTATAGAAAGAATATTATAGAAAGAAAGCAGTACTTGGAAAGGCAAGGCTTGTGAAGCTGGTTCATCTTGTTATAAATCATATCCCGTATATCTATTACAGAGTATCCGACGAAACTTTAACATTTTAGTTTGATTTATTAAGGGGGTCCAGTACCGAAATTTCTTCAAAAATTCGAATTTTTTTTTCTGATTTTAAAAAATAGTTCATACATTCCTGAAGAGAATGATGTTTTTATCTTATTGCTCCGGTGATTAGAACGCCACAAAATTACCTGTGATTTAAACACCACTAATGGGCGTAACACATTGAAGCGTCTGCTTAAAGTGCGTTTTTCGAGCACTAGTGTTTTTCACAGATGTTGCATATTCAAATCGATATATCTCCAGAACCATTGACAATTGGCTATTCAAATTTTTGGAGCATTTAATTTATATAGTTTTAAATATTTTGTCTTCGCCGAATTTTATTTTTTTAATTCTGTTTTAAAATATAACATTTAGCGTAAAAGATAACATAAAAAAAAGCAAAAATTTCAATATTTTAACTTTGAGAATTTTTTTTAATTCACCTATCAAAATTCTGTGAAGACAAATTTTTCTTTATATAATTAGGTATTACAGAAAGCTTTCACTTTGAAAAAAAAAATTATGTTTTCTTGACTTATATCAAAATACGCAAACATCAATTATTATAGATTTTTCTTGGTTTTTAAATTTTTTTTAAATAACTAAACATAATACTTAAAAAAACATTTTCTCAAAGATATATAAATAGTATCTCATACATAAAATAAATTTTTGACATAAAAATGTACATAAATAAAGATTTTTTTATTTTCGGTACCGGACCCCCTTAACAAAAAACGAAGAGAATTGTTTAAAGTGAAGAACTACATATTTTTTTAATCCTTTATATTAACTTCGATTTTGTGCGTAGGTGGCTGGGTATGTCAATGGCGGGCAAATCTTAAGAGGCCTAACTAACTCACTTGCCGTAATCCAATTGGTCTGAAACTTGGCAGATAGATTCGATGTCGATGACAATACATTCTATCAAATTTTAGGGCTTGTCACTCTCACTAAAAGAATCGCATTTAGACACACTTCTATAATCACCTTCGGAATCTAAATAAATCCCATTTAACCGATCATTTGTTGAAACTCTATCCTGTTGCCAAAATTGTTTTAATCAAAATAAAAGATAAGTGTTTTTATTTCCTTACGTCAGACTTATAAGCTTTCGTAGATCGTTGGCTCGTTGTAGATGACAATGTAGTCAATCAAGTTTTTTTTGGAGAAAAAAGAAGTTAGTGAATAGTTCGGAATGGATCTTTTGTTCTTAGTGGTCAAACACAATGAAAATTCGATCTGAGCTCATGAAGTTGAAATTTCACATAAAAATTGGCAATGCACATAAATGATTTATATTAAAAACTTTCTTTTTATAGTTTATATTATTTAAACAGTAACACCGAGTCGATGCCTCCCATACATAAAGTAACCTCTGCAGAGAATACTTTCTCTTAGCAACTATAGACATATTCTCCTCTCATAGATCACCAAAATAAAAAATATACTTCGATTTTCAAAGAAATACAACACAATTAATTATTCGTCAGTTGGTTGGTAGTTTTCAGATTATCTGGCACCGTCAGCAACACGAGGGCTATAATGCGCCGAAACATTCGTCATTTGACAAGCCAACATACATTTACAAACACCCATGCCTTACACAAGACTCGAACCCGCAACCTCGCGGTCTAGAAGCTAGTAGGCTAACCACTATACCGTTAATTATTCGTCAGAATCGGAGGTTTTAGCGTTTAAATTCATACATCATTCATCAATTTTAGTTTTGCATAAAGAAAGAAAAAGTGATCGTTAGAAAGAAAAAAAAAACACCGCCCACATATCCAAGATTACGCAAGATTCCTCTCTAAACTATATAACCATGCAAAAAGCATTATTGAGTGAAGCGGCTTATGAAGAAAAGGGAAACTTTTGTCAATACTATTCCCACTTTAAACCAAGCACTCACACCCGAGAAACTGCCTGAAAGAGATCTATAAAAATAGCCTCATTTCCAATAAGGAAATGAGTCCCGCACGGCTACCCCTTTCATTTGCAGGCGTGGCGACCAACACCGCCATTTAACATCGTCAACATCAAATATCTCTTCCCACCCACACAGCATATTGGTACGAAACACAAACATTCAGTCCTGGAATGGAAACTGTGAATGTTAAACGGAGCACCCCTATCATTGACGTCTTTTCCATTTATAACACTGTCTCTCTTGGCATGTCACAACTGATAAATGACCGCTCTTTTTAGGGATCTCTAATAAATATGAGTGGATTTATTTCATAGAGTGGATCCTTATGTTAGCAGAGGTATCTTCTCGCCTGGCTGCGTCCATATATAATCAACTCTGCCGATTCGTTTATTAGGAGCAGCAGTAAAGGTCCCTGTAGTTTTTAAGGAAAAGGACTTTAGTAATTGGGATTGCATTATATACCCAGTGCGAATCCTATTTCAAATGAAATACCAACCCGTCATTATAAAATTGAAACCCAAGAGTGGTTACACTTACTGATATCACGTACGAGAACGGGATCAGATTGTTTGGCGTTTTTATTTTAGTCGTTAAGAACCGACTAATTGCACTGCCCAAATGGTGGCTTAATAGAAAGATAGTGAATTTTTTATCTCGTAATAAGAAAATTGTTTCACTCTGGTACAATTAGAAGCGCTTCAGATTTCAAACGGATGTAACTATTTCATTGTTGCAAAGTTGTGGTATGGCTGATGTCGTAAATCATAGGGGAGGTGTTTTATTATTTATAAACTACTTATGTAAGTTATAGGATAACTTGGAACTGTGTGATTTTTGGTGCGAATATTACCCGGATATGTTTAGTTAAAATTTAGCTTTTAGGTAGGTTAGTGAATTAAGAAATCTTGGCGGGTGAGAAATTGCAGTGGAAAAAGTTTTTGGGTTTGTTTCAAAAGTTCTCAAGTGTGAAAGAGTAAATGGAGGTTGCACTACGTTTACTACCCATTGTACTACTAAAAAACAACTTTTTGTATCAGCAAAACATATACCTTTTTACATTTGTTGCCCTGGGATAATAAATGGATAAAAACTTAGTTTTTTCCCCCTTTGTTGTCTATTAGAGTTTAAACCTCACTTTAAAGCAGCAAAGAGCTGTTATATATCTGAACAAAATATGCACTTTATATAAATATATGAATGAACATGCAATTTTTAGAATGAACGAATTGCTTTTTGGACCAAATTCCTGAGATCTAGAAGCATTGAAGAGTTCCGCCACAAAGTTAGTCCCAGAACATACATGTGTATTATGATGAAATATATAGGGATGGTAATGAGGAATTTTCACGTTTTTTGGTTTTATTTTTAAATAAAAGTAGAGAAAAAATCATGAAAAACAATACCATTCTTTAAAAAATTTGAGCTCGGATAGATAGTTAAAAAAATATTTAGTTTTTCACTTTGCGATTTGGCGGGAAAAAGCTAGTTTTGCATGTGACGTCAATGCGCAGATGATGAACTAGTCTAAAACCTGTTTTAGACGAAGAGGGAGTGAGGTTCCTCCTCGGATTTTCGGCGGAATCTATGCGTAACTAAGTCACGTTTTTTTTTTAATGCTTTTTTGGTCACTTGACCTTTGCTTTGATTTCAGCTAATTTCAAACTCGATTTTTTTATTAAATGAAAGCATTAAGATAAAAAATAATTACACTGCTCAACTATATTTGTTGGATAACACTAGAAAATACAAAAAATATTCATTTTCCTTTCTTGTGAAAGTTCCTCATTGCCAATTTAATTGTAATTCTAATTCTTTCACACGCTGTAATTGTGGATATTTAAAAAAAGATTATATCTACAATGACACAGAGGCAGTACCTTCAATTGGAACCTAATTTGACAAAATGGTGAGTATTTTGGTTGGTTGTATTCAGATTATCTGGCGCCGTCAGCAACACGAGGGCTATAATGCGCCGAAACATTCGTCATTAGACAAGCCAACATACATTTACAAACACCCATGCCAACACGGGACTCGAACCCGCAACCTCGCGGTCCAGAAGCTAGCACGCTAACCACTATACCGTTTGGTCTATGAGTATTTTGATTATGCAACAAAACTGATAGTGACTAACAGATGCAATTTTTATAGTGGTCCGACTGTAGTTTCAAATATGAAACTGAAAGCTTAACAAATAACCTTGATATTAGGTGCCTCAGTTTCAGTAGGAAAGTTAATACTAAAAAGTGTTCCCAAAAAAATGTGAGCCGACCAAACGGTATAGTGGTTAGCGTGCTAGCTTCTAGACCGCGAGGTTGCGGGTTCGAGTCCCGTGTTAGGCATGGGTGTTTGTAAATGTATGTTGGTTTGTCTATTGACGATTGTTTCGGCTCATTATAGCCCTCGTGTTGCTGACGGCCCTAGATAATCTGAATACAACCAACCAATCGAACATGTTGCTTTGGCGAAAATGTCTCGTGCGAAAATGTCCCTTCCAGTTTACCAGACCAGACTTCACTGGAAATGTTCTTGTATGAATACTTTAAAGATACGACAGGTTAAAGTCTACGACTACAGATAAATACGGGTTAAGTCTACGACTTAAACTCGTCATCAGTGGAAGAATTAAAAGCCATAACTGAGCAAGAATGCACCACTGCACAGCAAATGAAAGTTTGTTAAAGTTTGTGAATCCTTTATCAGCAGTGTATTGAGCAGAGCGCCAATAATTGCGAACAACAGAAGTAAGAGGAAAAAATGCACATTTAGATAAAATCTTTTGAAATTAAAATATCCATTATGTGTGAATAAAAACTAAAGTTATACTCATTCAAACCGTTGGACAACTTGCATTTTGCATCATAGCCTGTTTCACGCAGACAAATTTAAGCATGTTTAATAATATAGTAACTTCGAAATATTTTTCAAAGGGTTCAATGCCCTGCTATTTCATCCTTATCCTTAAGAGAAAACAGAAAATATTGACTTGTGCATTTTCTGTAAGAGTAAGAGGTCGCCACCCCCCTTCCCCTTTTGAGTTCACTACCCCAAAATATCACAACATAAACCAAATGTGGGCTTCACAAAACCTATAAAAATCCATTATTTTGTTCTTGTCAATGTCTATTACGTGACTTCGCAATACGTCACTGAGCTAGTCTACTGGTTTGTTCGTGTTGGAATAGACAAGTTTCATGCTTGGAGGGTGAAAGTTTTATGTGTGGTATTACTATGCAGGGAAATCAGAAACGCTTCAAGGCACATAACTCCGAACAGTTTAACCATAAGTGGTCATGTCTAAGCAATATTTCAAGACAGAAGACACACATAACTTGACGAAATAACTACGCAAATGTCGTTGGAAATAAAGTTGTAATCCAGATATAATACCAACCGTTTGTTTACGGCTTGTACTTGATACCATATTATATCTACTGATATCGAGTATATTTCAGCTATCAATTCGGATGTGGATTTAGTTCAATTTAGTAGTGTCATTTCAATACAATTCTGGCTTCGACTTTTGGGACTTTTTTCCGCTTTGTTATTAAATTGATTGTTTCAGTTTCATAAGTTTTCTCTCCAGTTCTTCGTGATGTAAATATAATCTAAATATAATCGAGTGTTATACTGCTTATGGAATACAATGTATAGGCACTAAAGGATCTTGCATTTATAACATTTGATGATAGTGTTTGACATTATGTTGATAGTTTTTTTACATTATGTTGATAGTTCTTTTTTACATTATGTTGATAGTTTTTTTTTTTACATTATGTAACATTTGAGGGGAGTTTTTTAAAACCTTAAAACTTCTTTATCATGTAATTTTTAAAATCAGATCTAATCTAAATAAAATACCAACGTTATGTTTTCACCTATGAAGGGATATAAATCCGCTCTAAAACTTCTCATGAAAACATTAAAGACGTCATTTATATTTCAAGTCCTTAAAAAGCTGTGATTCGCTGCTTAATCATTAAACTTTGACCTCTTGACAGTCCTGGATATTTTTTAAGTTCATAAGGTTTAATGTTGGTTGTTTTCAGATTATCTGGCGCCGTCAGCAACACGAGGGCTATAATGCGCCAAAACATTTGTCATTAGACAAGCCAACATACATTTACAAACACCCATGCCTAATACGGGACTCGAACCCGCAACCTCGTGGTCTAGAGGCTAGCACGCTAACCACTATACCATTTGGTCGGCTCATAAGGTTTAATATTTACACTTTTGTATGCTTAAATGATTGACATTTTGGCGTATAACAAATAATCATTAGCTTTTAATATATTTAACAAACAATATGCATTTTTTTTTTGCCACAATCACTATTCTGAAACCACATAGCTAATTATTATGATCAAGATGTTATTTAAAAGGACTTGAACTACAGATGTGCTAAAATTGCATAAAAAAATATTTATTATATTAATCCTAATATTTTTCATCATTACGGTATTAACCCATTAAAGACGACTTTGAAATGTATAAACAGTTATTTTTTTTAACCTTTACCTTGCTTATTTAGATCATTTAACACTAAACCTGTTATAGCGGTCAAATGACCGCTTTTGAGACATGAATCAAAATTGTTATATTCAAGGTTTTCATTTTTCTTGAACTTACTGCACGAATTTTTCTATAATATACAGCTCTTTAAATAGCTATATATTATTAAGAAAATCATGCAGTAAGTTCAAGAAAAGTGAAAATCTGGAATTTGACAATTTTGATTCAAGTTTCAAAAGCGGTCATTTAGCCACTCTGGTAGGTTTAATGTTAAGGTATAGTTTGAATATTTCAGATTTTTTTGGAAAATTATTTTTATGATTTTTAAAAATCACTTAGTGGAACCACAATCGCAATTTATTAGCAAAGAAAAAACTAAAATGTCGATTGGCAAATTTTCTTGCCAACCATCGTTAATGGGTTAAACAACAATTTAAAAAATATTTTAGAGTGACCTTGACCTTCTCAATGTTCTCCAACGAAACTGTTATGCCTATAGACCTTCTAAATGTTATTCAACAAAACTGTCATGCCTAGAATGATATGATGCAATCATATCCTTACAGCGTAATGCATTGTGTTCAATAAGATACCACAAGGAAATACTTGCATTATGTGAATTCGGTACATCACAAATGACATAAGTGTTTTCCTTTTCTGATAACAAAAGCATGAAATCTGTTCTCAATATCAGGTAAAGTTCCTACCACAAGGTTTTATCTTCAGTTAAACAATAGTACATTTAGTTTTAAAAGGAAGAGCATTTCTGAGCACAAGTTCAATGCAGAACCTTCAAGTAGTTCATTAGAAGACTTTGCAACTGAGGGAAAAAAGATGACCATCTTCCAAGGTTTTAATCCCTGTAAAAAAGTATTCGTACGAACAAACATAATAAGCAACAAATATGACTTTAAAAAAGCACTCTGAATGTATAAGAAATGTCCATTTAAAGATCTTACTACTATCCATCTCAATTGATTCAAAACGCATGAATGTGTATCTTTTAATACGCCTTTTCTCAATAAATATATTCAATGAATCAGGCACGCACTCAGAAGGGGGGGGGGAGGTAATGCTAGGATCCCCCCCCCCCCCAACACTCCGATGTTTTCTTATGAATGAATTATAAACACATAGTAACACAAAATAATTTAAATTGTTTAGTTTACCTTATTCAGACAGAGTAAATCTACCGTATTGCACTAAAGTAGCTATTAGGTTCAAACTCTTTGAAATGAATAACGGATTTGTGAATTTCATAGCATCAAAACATCGTTAGACATTATGTTTGATTTGAATAGGCCTCATACAAACTGTCATTTAAAAAATGTAAAAATACAGATGTCTTCGTTTTTCAAACTGCGTAAAGGGTTTTTTTCTTCTTCTTTTTTTTTCTTCTCCCCCCCCCCCCCTCCCCCCCCCCTAATAGAGAAAATCGATTATTATGTTTGATTGAAAACGCCTCCCACAGAAATTTTCTGGCTGCAGCACTGCAACGAATCGCATACAAACAAACAAATTATCACTTGTCTTATTTAGTACATAGATGAAATGCTCCTTAAATGACTTTTGTATTGATAGTAATGTATGAAGATCGACTTAAATCAAACTGATATTGTGTTTCTTTTAGATGCAGCACTATTTTTAAAAGCATTACGAGATATTTTGATATTCATAGGAAGAAGAAAACAAATTCTACAGTAATTACATTAGTTTAGGTGAACTATAAAGCATCGGTTCCCAAGCTTTTTAGTTGTGTGGACCACATATTTTGAAAAAAACACAACACTAAATTTATAGGACCACTAGTTAATAGAATACGTGCTTGCACGCGTCAGTATTCAGTAAAACATACTGTACAAGAAAGATTAAAAAATAGTTTTTTATTAAGAAAGAAACTTTGTTGTAATCACTTTTCTGCCACAACTATAAGAAAACTAAAAAACAAGTGATCAAAGTTTAAAAAAAAAAAAAGTCAATGGGAAATTGACATTGTTTATCCCCCTCGAAAGAGTCAATATCTTGATTAAAACTGGATAGTTTTAGCCATGCTGTTGAATTCACTCGTTGCACAAGCGAAGAATACAATTGAATAATTCGATTGTTGTTAACAATCGAGTCACTTGATTGTTCCCATCGCTACCCCTGAAGCTCGTATAATATTTAGCTTGGCTTAGATTCTGGACCAACTTCAACGGCCCAGTACCACGCTACACGCGGCCCATTTGTGGGCCGCAACCCATCGGTTGGGAACCTCTGCACTAAAGTATTCTTATTAAAGAAATATTATTTGAAAAAAAAAAAGACTACTTAGATTAATTTTTGAATCCTGTCAATCCAATCAATTACTTTCTTATGAACAATTATATTTTATTATCTACATTTATTTATAAAACCAGATATAAACCTAGGAAACCAATTAGGACCACAAAAAAAAATTAAGTGTTTTTAATTTATTTAAAAAAAAAAAAAAAAAATTAGATCGGATTTTCAAGAGTAGTTCGCATATTTATTTTAATACATGAAATTTTTTTTAGGTTGATTCGTTTCATTCTTTTAAGTAAAATTAGTAAAAAATATTCGTCCAAAATATAGGACATACACGATGACATTAGATACCTGTATAAAATAGTTAAATAATAAAAAGGAAAGTTTGATTTATATTATAATAATCTTTTATTTTGATTTATAATTTTTTAACAAGTCGATCATTAAAAATCGATTTTATTTAAAAATAAAATTATTAAAAAAATATTAACAAAATATTATTGTTGAAGAAATATTTAAAAAAAAGAATCTGTAAATAAAGCAATTTTACTAAAATGCCCTATTAATTAGTAGATTATTGAAAACAATTTATGATTATTTTAATGTCAAACTGAATTAGCAATTAAACTTTTTAATTAAATAAGCGGAATATAAATGCAAATAGGACCGAAAGAGTTTTACCAAAGTATGAATTGTAACGAAATTGAATCACACAATCATCTTTAGTCAAACGATTTACCAAAAACTGCAGAAACCTGAAAAAATAAAAGCTGAATTACTAAACGATCAAAGAATTTGTAACTTCCTAAAAAGCTTTCTAAAACATAAAAAAGCTAATGACCAACAGAACACAAAAGAAAATGTTGAATTTGAATATGGGAAAGTTTACCTTCTGCGCCATCTATCGCTAAACAATAGAACTATGGAAACGGTGACGTTTCTACGCGAAGACGTTAGAGTAATTGATAGCTTATTTCAATCGAGATCAAATTAACGTAGAAGTGACATACAATAATTTTTTTAAAAACCCAGTTGGAAGGAATGGAAAAGAGATGGGGAAAGAGGGGGGGGGGGGGGGTCTTTGAGCCCTCGTTTTTAGTCTTGTGATTTTAAAGGCGAGGTAGTCAAAATTTTGCAATTTTACCCATTCTCACCAAGTTGAGTTCTAACGTTAGCCGTTGCTGGTACCAATCCAAAATTAATGATATAAGTGTATATTTAGTTTAAGTTAATAAAAATAATTATTGCATTATAAATGATACTCAATAAAAATGTTCAAAGAAACTTGCAATTATGTATATTAGCATTTTTTTTTCATCGACTAAATGAGATTTTATTTATAATATTTAACTTAAATATAAAGAAAGATTATTGCCCGACAAATTTATCTAATAAAGATCATAATTTATGTTTAATATACTAACACATAAAATAGAGCTTAAAATAGTTTTTGCCTACTTAGTAATAACTAACATTTGTAAATGATACAAATTATTATCCATACACAAATATATAAGTTTCCGTTAGTACTTCATTCACAAACTTTATTAGTTTCAGAGTAAAATAATTGCTTTAACGTAAGGAGGAATTCTTACTTAAATAAAAAAAAAAGTGTAACACTGCTTAATTGAGGTTTGAGAGGAAATGAGACAAGCGAGGTAATATCCCAAACTGCCTTGTATTAATAATAGATGTTTGAAGTTTACTGGCTCAAAGGCTATACGTGGGCCAAACTTGCAACAACATCTACAACTACACCTCATAATTTTGAACTAGGTTCAGATGAAATACGCCAACATTGGATGGAGCTAGATATGAAGCTAGCGACTCGCGCTCTATATCCAAACAAAAGAGAGAAAATTTGGGCCTTGAAGAATTTTACATGCAGCAGCCACCATTAAATCTACTCACCAGTGTTTTCACACCAGTGCTAGCCACCAGCTGGCTCGATCCCATCGATCCTTCCTTCCCAGCATGAGACGGACATCTTGCTTAAAAATAACCTCTAAGGATTCCTGTACTAATCTAATAAGTTTCCTGGTGAAACACCAGGAAAATTTAAGAGTTTACTAAGGTGACAAAATTCTTGAACACATCCTAATCAATACAATTAAAGATGATTAAACCATCATTTTGTTAAATTTGCATAGTAGAATAAAAGTAAGGTGGCAGTTTAGGAGTTAAATTTAATAATTTTTAGTGATGGATAAGGAACAGATTACACCATAAAAATAAGAAAATTAGTTTTGAAGTAACATAAACAAATCAAATTGATTTTCTAAAGGAACAGCTGGTTTTCAAGACTTGGTTTTACAAATATTTACTTTAGATATTCTCTCTTTTATTATCAAATTATTAGTATTAAATTAGTATCAAAAAGTTGTTATGTAAATAAATTGCTTACAAAACTAATGATAATTAATACATTAATACATTATATATATATATATATATATATATATATATATATATATATATATATATATATATATATATATATATATATATATATATATATATATATATATATATATATATATATATATATATATATATATATATATATATATATATATATATATATATATATATATATATATATATATATATATATATATATATATATATATATATATATATATATATATATATATATATATATAAAATCTATAATTGATTTATATAATATTTATAACATGTATGGCTGCACACAAAAAGATATCAATTAACGTCATTTTAGTAAATCAAAGGCTAACTTTAATATAGCAAAGTTACACAAGTATTTCTTTTGTTTTTAAAAAAATATCAATGAACGGGATTTTAGTAAATCAAAAGCTAACTTTAATCAAGCAAATTTACAATAGTATTTCTTTTGTTTTTTAAAAAAAAGTATCTTTTACTGTCTTGTAATAAATATGGGTAAATTCCACGTTATTTCCCGTAAAAGTACACGGACCACTGCAATACAAATCTGTTATCAATTTCATAACAGTTCTTAATGGAAGTTACTGAAGGAGGTATCTGGCGTTAAAACTGCCTAATAGATGTCATTCTGTAGCGTTTCTTTCAGGATCAACAACCATGAAGATGAATGCTTCACCAAAAACTAAAGAAACAAAAATGGAGGGGGATAATATCCCACGGACCCAAAATAATAATAATGCACGCTTCGGTAGACGACAAAAATACTGTGACGGCAGATATCTTTTTTTTTTGTTTTGTTCAAAATTCACCTAGTCTCCCAACAAGTGAGCATCTTGCATGGAAAACACATAAGTGAACCATAATTAAGCAACAAGCCTTCCAGTCGTATTAATTTTATTCTCATAAACAAACTAGTTCTAGTCTTTATTTTTTTTATCATCTCTTTATTCTTTTATTGAGTTTTCCTAAAACTTGGTGTTTATCATTGCAGTAGGAATCACTTGATAAACTCCTCATTGCGTTGTTTTAGATTAGTGGTGCTACACATGAATAGTTTGCTGCTACTAGAGGACTTGGAACAAGTAAATTATCGATTGGGGGGGGGGGGGGGGGACTGCAATAGATGCAAAACAAACCAATTAAAAATTGATTGACAATTAGGTTTAAAGGAGACCCGTACCCCAAATATAGAAAAAATTTTAAAAACATATTTTTTTGATTTTATTGCATAAAATTAAGCTATATATATTCAAGAAGACGTTAAAGAATTTAAATTTCTATGGAACTTCAAACATTCGATTTTTAAACTTTTACATACCTATCTATAATGTTGTTGTATGCAAGTTTTTATTTTTAAGTTCGTTTTTCTCGAAATCTAGAATTGGCAAATTTGACTGTATTTAAATTGCTAAGGCTTTGAAAAAAATTTACTTAAATTTAAACTGTTTATATTTTTGGAATCTTGAATATCTGTTTTATAAACGTAGCGAGAGTTTATTTGCTAAATTACATTAACTTTTTTTAAAAAATAATTTTTTAAAATTTTTTTGTGAAAATTTAGAAATTTATTGTGAAAAACACAAAACCTCTTTTTTAAAATCCCCTGTCAAACTAATTTTTAAAAAAATTCTCTCCATACATCCTTAGAGTATACCTTAATATAATTAATTAGTTTTGAAATGAAAAAAAAAAAATATAAAAAATTGAAGGAGAAGTAGTCTTTTTAAAAAGGCGTGTATTTCGGCCAAAAAACACTAAAAAACAGAAGTATAAAAAATTATAAATTTAAAAAACAAAAAAAGTGTGTCAATAATTGTTTAAAAATCGATGTTTTATTTATATAAAAAAAATTGGTGCTACTAAATTCATTAATAAAAATTTTAGGTTTTTGTATACGGGTCTCCCTTGAACTGGTTATGTGAGCAGTAGGGATTCACAGGACAATTGTTACGCCCCCAATAACTGAAATGGATATTTATTTTCTTCTTGTATTCGTTTTTAATTTGATCATGCATGCAAATATGTTTTGTAATTTAAAAAAAAAATATTGTTAAGTAGTTTAATAAAATTTGAGTAGTTTAATAAAATTTGAGTAGTTTAATGAAAAATAAGTTTTAAAATTAAATAGTTTGTATGAAATTGATTAAATATTCTAATTAGGTCAGAACGTTTTTGTACTATGTGAACTGAAAATCGTTAATAATTGATTCGATAGTAACAACGAAGAAAACAATTAGGTACTAATGTAGTTCACGTACTTATGTACTCCAAAGAAAATTGAATGTATGAATTATGAAACATGATGACAATTCCTTAAGCATCCTAATCAATGTAATTATATATTATTAAGCTATCGTTCTGTTGTTTAAGGGGACTTTGTACCCTAAAAACTATTTTTTTAAATTTAAGCCTTTAAAATTTCAATAGTTACATATTTGAAAGAATTACTAGACAATAACTAAATTTTATTTACAAAAAGTTCACATAGAGCTCTAAATTTTCAAAATTTTAAAATTTTGTAACAAAATTCATGAAATTTTAAATTTTGTCTTCTTTTTCATTTTTTATTTTTAAAAAAAAAAATATTTCATAATAATACACTCTATATTACTAGGATATACTGTATATACTATTTGAATAAGTAAAATAGTTTTGGAGAAAAACAATAAATATTGTAGGTAAAAAAAAATAGTAAAAAAAGGATATTTTTCAATATTTAATTTTTTTTTTTTTAAAGTTTATATTTTATTCTAATATACATGCCTATTTTTGTCAAATATATATCCTTAGAATGGCACACAAAAAATGTTAAGTCATTTCATTTATATTTATTGGAGTTTTAGGATTTTGAGTAAGGTGAGAATTCCACTGAAAACACGGATGGAGAAAAATGCGTTAGAAATATCAGAGGAGCTATTGCAGCTATGCTGAGTTCTCCATAAAAATATAACTTTCATGCAATTGCAGTTATCGGATCAGCTCAAAAACTTTCCGAAATAAGGAGAAGGTTTCAAAGATCATAAACACACACACATAAAAAAAAAATTGATATTTTTATAGTTTTTTGTGAAAACAAGAGGTACCAAGTCCCCTTAACGTACCAAGTCCTAATAATGATAAGAGAGTCGTACTTTTTTTTTTTTTTTTTTTTTTTTAACTTTTTTTTAAAAGTTTATATTTTATTCTAATATACATACTTATTTTTGTCAAATATATATCCTTAGAATGGCACACAAAAAATGTTAAGTCATTTCATTTATATTTATTGGAGTTTTAGGATTTTGAGTAAGGTGAGAATTCCACTGAAAACACGGATGGAAAAAAATGCGTTAGAAATATCAGAGGAGCTATTGCAGCTATGCTGAGTTCTCCATAAAAAATATAACTTTCATGCAATTGCAGTTATCGGATCAGCTCAAAAACTTTCCGAAATAAGGAGAATGTTTCAAAGATCATAAACACACACACATAAAAAAAATTGATATTTTTATAGTTTTTTGTGAAAACAAGAGGTACCAAGTCCTCTTAACGTACCAAGTTCTAATAATGATAAGAGAGTCGTACTTTTTTTTTTTTTTTTTTTTTAATTTTTTTTTTAAAGTTTATATTTTATTCTAATATACATACCTATTTTTGTCAAATATATATCCTTAGAATGGCATACAAAAAATGTGAAGTCATTTCATTTATATTTATTGGAGTTTTAGGATTTTGAGTAAGGTGAGAATTCCACTGAAAACACCTATGGAGAAAAATGCGTTCGAAATATCAAAGGAGCTATTGCAGCTATGCTGAGTTCTCCATAAAAATATAACTTTCATGCAATTGCAGTTATCGGATCAGCTCAAAAACTTTCCGAAATAAGGAGAAGGTTTCAAAGATCATAAATACACACACACAAAAAAATTGATATTTTTATAGTTTTTTGTGAAAACAAGAGGTACCAAGTCCCCTTAACGTACCAAGTCCTAATAATGATAAGAGAGTCGTACTTTTCAAAAATTTGCATATTAGAATAAAAATAATTTGTCCAGAGAACAGTTTACGAGTTAAATATAAATTTTTACATCCTTAGTGATTGATGGATTTAGGAAAAAAAATTATCACAAAAACAAAGAAATTAAGTTTTGAAGTAGCATTAAATGGTGCAAATTGAATTTTTACAAGGAACAGCACATTTTCAGAAACGTTTAAAAATACAGAGAGCGTAGCACTATTCATTTCGATTAAAAATCCCCAACCCTGCTTTATTTTATGGAGGTGGGTTAGCGAGGAATAAATTAATGAACTAATTAAAAAATTTCAACTTTTTGAATGAGTTAATTGGTAAGTAACTTAATACAAGGGCTATTTGAATTATTCATCTCTCTCTATCTCGAGAAATATATATTTCACCTTGGGTATCAGGGGATATTCCGTTGAGGCTACATTTAGCAATAATTCCATTGAGGACATTTAGCACTAATTTAAAATAGCTTCAAAAAACTAAGTTTATCACTGAAGACCATTGTAATAAGATGTGCACTTTTTTAAAATACGCGATTTTTAAAATAAATGTTGTGGTATATTTTTCAAGACATTTAGTAGATAAGAGAAGAATTATTAGATATGAAATCATTTACATTTCATCGGTCCTGACAAATACAAAGATAAGTTTCAATATTGTATTAAATTTCATTGAATTTTAACTGTTTATAGGATAATTTAAGGTTATAAATATTGGATTTTAGAATATTAAAGAATTAGGTATAAATGTTATGTAAACAATAATTGTTAGAGATTCTTAAAATATATTCGTTATTTTCGTTCGATATTTCGTTATATATTCATTTTTTATTTATAGTTTTCATTTATGACCAGCAAATTTTACTAAAGTAATGATCTTTAATCATGTCATTCAACAATATTCTGCAAATGAATTCATAACTGTGTAAGCTCAAAGTTAAATATTTTTTCGGTTACTTAAATTGTAGCAACGTCTACATTATTTATCTAATGTTCATAAAAAATTTCAAGCGCGTTTTTAAATAAAGAAATACAAATATAGTTGTCTCCATGTACTTCTAAGATCATTAAAAGAATGTTAAGATTAAATTTAACGAACGAATGATTAATTATCGAAAAGTGCGCTTTAAAATAAAGAAGTACAAATATATTTGTCTCCATATACTTTCAGGACCATTAAAAGAATGCTAAGATTTAACTTAATGAACGAACGATTAATTATCGAATATAATTTAGTATAAAGTTTGATGTCTTCAATTTTATATGTCTTAATTTTCTTCACATAGATACAATAAGTATTAAACGATTTATTCTGATAGGTTTTTGTGCTTTCAACTTTAAGCATTAACTAAATATATAGATATAATATTACAAAGATTGAAATCTCAACTTTTCAGTCTTGATGCTTTGTTCATAATATCATACGCTTTAAGGACTTTAAAGTACTTTAAAAAAGTTTCATTACAAATCTTATTATTTTATAGTTCAACTTTCAAACAGCTTAAAAAAATGAACTACTGGTTAGAATGACGTAAACTTCGACGTGAACAGACGCGAAGAAAAAGGAAATGGTATGGTACATTAAAAAAGAAAAACTTTCGAAAAAGTTTTCTTTTTATCATGCCATACCTTTTCCTCCCTTTTTGCGTATATCCATATCAAATTTAAGATCATTTTGACCAGTAGTTTTTACAGCTTTTTTTTAAAGTTGAACTTTAATTATACCCACCCTGTATGGTACGAGTACAATAGCTTTTCGTACTTGGGATACATATTTAAGTTATAAACATGAAAGCTGTTATGAATGCCTATATATACCATAAAAAAATCTCCTAGAAAAAACGTATTTTTGGTTTGATCAAAGTGAAGCTGATTAGGTTTAAGTATTTTTTTAATAATAGCTTATTTAATATATTTATTTATTTCAGAAATACAATTCCAGTTTAAATACAAAAAACACTCTCGACAAAATCAAATCTTATTATATTTATTCATTTTATATTATTTCTATTTTTCTGGGTGGAGTTTTATATGTGAAGTTCCATTTTCTCCCTTTATACGAAATCAAAATCGACAAATGATTTACCAATTTAAAAGTTAAGACCTCCGGTGATGAGGAATAGCTTATTTACAATTGCCTAATTCACTCAAAAATCGAAGTTAAAAAAAAGACTCCCGAAATTCCTTGACGTTGTGATAGTTTACTGTAGATAGTAGGACTGTAAAAGAGAGGATATAGCAATTTAAGCCCGTTGAGGAAACCTAAGATGTCTTACATCTCATAGCAATAGAATATATAACTCTGATGAGCCTTTAAAAAGTATTTTCTGTAAGGAATATTAAATATACGCAAGCTGCGCAAAGGCAACTTGTTTATTTTTGTTTCAATCCTCACAAAACATACCACGTGGGTCAAATGACTTTAAAGGTTTTTTACGTAAGAAATATGGGGTAATAGTGTCAAGTTTATGGTGAGTTTAAAAAAATCGAAACTGATAATCTAATGTGTCAGACTTTGTTTTGAAGGTTGGCTCTGGTAGCTATATAAAATTTAAAAAGGGTTATTCACTCTATGTAGTAGGTTAAGTGTTAAAGATATGTAAAAGTAAATGAAAAAACTCAGTTAACTTACCGTAGCCATTTCATCCGACTAATGTTGTTTCAAAGTATTTTTTTTTTAAAGCTTTAGTTACTTTCAATTTGTCCTCATCACATCCACAATAATCCATCAATACATATATATCATTGGATGAGTTCCGCAACGTTAAAACAATTTAGTTACCAAGTTGTAGTACTGGTACGACAACATACTGATAATATAAATAACATTAGATCATGCATATATATAATATATAACATATATACTATATATAATATATAACATATATACTGTATATAATATATAACATATATACTGTATGTACTATATAACATATATACTATATATAATATAAGTGGACAGACGAGCAGTGACGTGCATTTAAGATAAAAGTTCATCAGAGTTTGATATTCTATTCTATTGATGAGAGATGTAAGATTCCTTAGCTTTTCTAAACGTGCTAAATGGCAATTTCTTCTTTTAAAGTGTGGTTCCACCTGCTGTATACTGTCACAACTTCCCAAACATTTTGAACTATTTTTTTTTTTTACTCTGATTTTCAACAACAACAACAAAATAACTCAATATGCAATTGTAAAACTATTTGTCAAAAGCAGAAGTCTTAGCTTTTAAATTGGCATATCAAGTTTGGTTTTGTATTAAGAGAGTTAAGTTTGTAATCGTCACAAATACTATAGATATATATAACATACAACATATATGTATATAACACATATACATAACATATATACAAAGTAAATAATATATTTAAAAAACAAAATTTGTACATTAAGTATATGTATCATAGAGAAAAATACATTTAATGATGCAATGACTCGAAAGAACTGTGTATGTGTATTTTATTTTTTGTTTTAAATAATATCAATCCAAACACGGTAGTATACCTATTATCAAATAGAGGAAAGAAATAACGATTTCTAATCTGAGTGAAATGAAAGTAGAGGACATTACTTTAATCTTCAAGCAAGAATAACCCTGTTTTTAAACCACGGTATTTTGTAGTACGAGTTGAGCAGTTTTTCGAACACTGCTATGAACATGAACAACCCTGTTTTTAAATCTTCCTGAATAATTACTGAAATATGAATACATCCATTATAGTGGGCTGTGGTTCATTTTTAGACCTTCAGCAGATTATTAATGGGACACGGTGTGCAATTTCCTATTTTTCCTTCCTATCCAACAACCAATACATTTAATCTGATTGATGAAAGGTCTATAAATTTCTCGGCTCTTTGATAGATTGAGTGAGCATTTCGCTGTCTTTTACACGATTACACTTAAAATGATGAATTTGCATTCCATGGCTAATAATATTTTATCGAGATCAGGAAAGAATGTAAACGAAAGAGAGAGAAAGAATTTAAGATAATTTCATGAACAAATACATACATTCAATTTCCGAAACTTCCAACAGAGACAATGTATAATTTTGTCAGAAGACTAAAGAAAATGTCTCGAATATCTCCGAAAAGAACACAATTCATTATCTTTTATAATATTGTTTCTCAATATGAGCATTTAACTAATAGAAAATTATTATTAACCATAAAAAAATAATGTAAATAAGATTTTCCCAATTGTTTGCAATTTGTTTATTAATGTATGTAATTAATAAACAAATTAAAGAGGGCAACTGCACATAAGATTTAAATGTAAAAATGCCTCTTTACTCTAGTCAGTAAAATTTAACTTCGTATTGTGGACTGTGAAGGATATACTTCAGATATTCTGTTAACACGAATCATTCTTTTGTATTACTAATAGGGCCAGTTTACAGCCTTCACATGTAATCAAAGTTAGACACTGTATTCTGTTACTGAGATATGTAAGATTCCTTAGGTTTTCCGAACGCGCTTAAATTGGTATTTTCTCTTTTCTATAGTGCTGCCATCTATAGTATACTATCATAACTACCCAACAATTTCGTACTATTTTCGATTTTTTTTTAAATCGGCTCAAATACAAATACCACAATATTCAATTGCAAATAAACTATTCCTCAGAAGTGGTGGTCTTTGCCTTCAAATTGGTATATAATCCCTAATAGCACACATCCTCCCAGGAAGGTCCCTGGGAAGTCATTCGTAGTCCCGGGGATGACTGGGGACTTCCTAGGGACCTCCCTGGGAGGATGTGTGCTATTAGGGGATTTATCAATTTTAGCTTTTTTACAAAGGGAGAAAAAATCATCATCACAACCGTCAGAAATAATTCATAAGATTCGATGTTATCGCCTGCTATAAAGAAGTTGCTTGAATGCGCAATGAACGCGTTCATAACGACTGCCTTCAAATTGTTTGGTATTCAAATAGACTGCATTCATTTTATAACGACTGTATTCAAATAGTGTTTCTCGACACTAACTGTAGTTATCCTAATACAAAGGTTTTATAAATTTATGTTTTATTTTATTAAAATCCGATTATTATTCCAAAACTTCAGATTTTACTACAGATTAATTACAAGTACAATAAAAAAGGGAGGTTTTCAACATAATTTCAGGGATATGTAAAGCATAAAAGTAAAAACGGGTGAGAAAGTACATAGTCTCATATATTTTGATTTATTTAAATTTAAAAATAGCGTATTAATACCTTTAAACCTTTACAAAGTCAGAGCATTGAAATTTTTGCATTTTGCAAAATTTTCATAAACAATAATAAAGCAAATTCAAAATAAAGGATCAATGACATGAAAAATAAAATTTCAATTGAATTTTGTGTATGAAGTGGTATCATTGTACCTTTACAGCCTTGGATAAGGTCAATTTATTTTAACTTGTTTTCGTTTATTACATAAAGCAGTTGCTTGAATGAACTATGAATTCATAACGACTGCATTCAAATCACTTTTGTTTGTTAATAATTGCAAAAATCTCTCCGAATACAAATATTTCTCACAAACGAAGAATGTCACTAAAATACTTTCCAGTAATAGATTAAAAAAAAATTTCACGTACTTCAATAAATATGAAAACAACCAATAAAATATATTTAAAATTCACAAAGTTTAACGTAGCCTCAAATGTTACCTTATTTAGTTTTTAACGAATTATTACTATTTATTTATATTTTATAACTATTGTTAATCATTTAAATATAATTGTTTATATTTATTCTATAATTTTATTTATTTCATTATTCTTTGATTATAATTATTTAATTATTTTTTCTTATAATTATTTAATTATTTTTCCTTATAATTATTTAACTATAATTTATTAATTTTTATTGTTGAATAACTAATTATTCTACTTTTATTATTATGTTATTATACAATTCTATTTTCTTTGAATCAAATATTTTAGCTATAGTTTAAAAATATTCTCATATAACTAATAGTTCATCTTTTTAATTCAAAGACAAAATTTTTAGGAACTGAAAGGATGTTTCAGAAAATTTAAAAATAAATTTTTAAATAGTAGAACGTTTGCTGCCACTAGTATATTAGGGTATAATTGTAACAACATGCCAAGTGTTCTGCATGAAAATAACCTGGCTTTATTTTAAGACAAAACTTTCATTCCAAAATATACGCCTGAATGCGTACTTACAAATTTCAATTAAATCTGTTGTGCTTATTGGCACGCATGTTAAAAATTATGTTCTAACACCGGCAGGTGATTTTTTTTAAAAATCAAATTTTTCTATTCCTAAAATGCTTTAAATTTTAATTATCTAGTATACGCCCAATCAACTTTTATTCTCTTTTTAAGGTATACATATACAATTGAGATGACTTTCTTTAATTTTTATGTTATAATTTCAAACTTTTTGGCAGTATATCAGAATAAAAAATGGTGCATTTTTATACAAAAACTTTTTTTCGTTAATTTTATAATTAGCTAATTGCAATTTAAATGATTAATTAGGACATTATTAGAATGGACATAAATAAACTTGTAATTAACTTAAAGGTATGATTTTTATTGCAAATAAAAGATATTATATTGACGCATGTTTCATTAAAGAATTGTGAATTTGGCTTCACTATTTATTTAATTACAAGTTTTTAAATAAAAAGTTTGAAAAAATACATACTTTACATAAAAAAATTAAGATTAAAATATATATAAAAATTTGTTTATAACAATATATATTAGATTTTAGTAGGAACCACATTCACAGCTATTGTCTACAAAACAAAATTAGAATTTTGTAAATAGGACCATTTATAATAAAGTTATGACCTTTGGCGTAAAGTCATAAAACACCAAAATGTCATTCTACAGAAAACGCGTTTAAAGTTTACTTCACTAATTAATGTGATACAAAACAGGTTCACAATACCCACTGTAATTTAAAAAGTAATTTGAGTCTCAGAAATTTATGAAAAATATTAGTGTTAATATTGAAATACCAAGTTGAAAGTCTTCAATAAAGAGCCCATCTGGCTAAAATTTTCTATGTGATTCGGACCCTGAATGGTAATTCAACATTTCTATCATCGAAGATGAAAAATATGGTATTAAGTATTTGGAACGGCTCTTAATTCTGAAATTGAACTTGACAAACTGAACAAGATGCTTCAAGTCTCAAAGATTTTTTTAAAAAAAAGTCGTCCTTGAAAAAGATTTCTCATGCATGTCATACATCGACAAGGAGGAGTTATGACGCAACTAGGAATGCAATTGACCATGTGTGACAAAAGACACGTCCAAAGACCTGATAAAACAATGGACAACAGAAAAGACAGACGAACCAGCCTCTGCGTACGTTGTTCCAAGCCACTGGTTCTAAGAAACTTCATCTTTTCTTAAACAAGATCGCCACATCCTAGAAGCTGGTTAATGATTATGAGTTTATTTCATTAGTTTAACCAAGAAATTATTTTAACCATATAATTTATCTTATGGAACACTCAACAGCTTCATATAAAGGTTAATTAGCATGGTTCTTTATTAGATCCAACCTAATTGAAGCAACTGGTTTATAGAACTCTTCCCCCTCTAACTAATACACTACTCAATCTCTCAACATACACACTAATTTTTGATGCTGTGTTTACTAATATAGTTTATAATGATATACAATATGACTAAAGACACTAGTTTTTTAGAAATCTTCCATCTTCCACTACCTTTACACACTACCCAACTTCTAACCACACTACAACCTATTTCGATGCTGTGTTTTCTTACATAGTTCATAGTTCAATCTAATAAGACAAAAGCCACCAATTTTAGAGATCTTTATTCTTTCCTCCATTTTGACTATGGTGATTCAAAATCTAAATAGGTTACACACTTTTTTTAATACTATATCTACCCAAGCGTAGTTACACTGATTATTCGATTAATTCAATAACTTTTTATGCTAAACCTTGATGCCAACTGTTTTGATGCTCTGTTTGCAAATAAATTCATAACTCAATCCAATAACCTTCAATTTTTAGAGAACTGTATTCTTCCTTCCATTTTGACTGGTGATTTCTCAAAACCTAAACAGAATAACATACCAACTATTTTTATACTATATCTTCTTAAATGCAATTGCTGATATTTCGATTAATGCAATAACTTTAACCAAAAAATAATTCTTGAAATTATATCAAGAAATAAGATTGATAAGACAAATATTTGTTCTTCTCATCCCTATTTGCTTTAGCTCAATTTAAAATATCGGACATATATAAAAGAAATAAGCTAATACGGAAGTAATCTGCAAAATAATAATGTCTCACTGAAGAAAATGTAATACAAAGGATCACAATCTTCCAGTATAAAGCATTGCATGATAGCGCAAGAAATAACATTAACAAGACAAATAGTTATAAATTGTGTGACGAGTGGCATTTAGAGCGATAAACGCATTGCTATTAAATCAAATAAAAGCCCTCTATTATGACACCGATTCATAGCGTATCATATAACGGTTACCGTAACTCAAAAAACTACCTTTTTACCAATTGATCCTAAACATGGAAATTGGCATCTACTACAATATGTATTGTCAGCTCAGAGAGACTTTATGAGGGTCATCCGTGCTTGCAAATATCATATATTAGATTTTGTTAAAGTGGCGTCATTTTTAGGGGATGTCGTGGTTGAGGGGGGGGGGGGGGAGAAAGATCTTTCTTTTCTAGTCGGTGGCTTTCCCCCTCAAAACTCTCTGCTGCGCTGATGGTTCTCTGACAAGCATGTCATTCAGCGAGATGCCTGGAAAAAAACAGGTTCACCAAGGAATGACAATCATTATTTCACAAATTATAGACTTCTTGCTTAGATTTCCGCTGACTTAGAGAGGTCTGAGTTTTGCCTTCTCCCCCCCCCCCCTTTCCCTCCCTTTTCTAAGATCTCTAGAGTAACTTTACTTTCGCTACCATAAAGGTGTCCCCCTCCCCCTCCCCGCAAGCAAAAAAAACTCGGGTTCAGAAATGGAAGAGAAGAATAATAAAAACATAGAAAAAGAAATTGCCTCCAGAACGAGAAGGGAAAGGGGGTCAAGCAGGGAACGAAGTGGGCAAGAGAAGAAAAAAAAAGGATAAAGGCAAGTAAAAAAAAATGAAGTCCGCACTCGTAAACGCTTATTAAGAAAGGCGGACAAACAGACAGACGTTGTGCCTGCGTAGCTGGTAGTCCATATATACAGACAACAGGAAGCTTAAAGCAAGCCTCCGAACTGTAAAGAGAAATCGTTATTTTCGACTTTCATTTTTAGTGCGGTTCTTCGCTGTGTAGCTTAGGGCAATTTAGCATGTTATGGTTGGCTAAATGTTCAAAAACACTACATTTGTGAATGGTCGGAATTCAGGAGAAATGGTAATAACATCTGTTATTAAAAATTGAAGGCCGATCTTTGGCAGTATTGGGAATTCTTCAGGAGTAGCAACTTTCAAACAATAAACTACTTTATGAAACATAATAAACAATACATTCTTAGTGGTCTCGGTTTCAGGAATATTAGTTTAGGTGCAGTCTCGGAAGCAATGTTAGGGTTGGTTGACTGCTTGTACATAAACATACAGTTCACCAGAAATTGCAATATGTAATTGAGATCGCACTCAAACATACTTACAAACAAATGAATGAATTTCAGTACGTACCAAAACTTTTTCACCGGTTTTTGTGTAAACAGGATACAGGGTTGTACTTGTTTAGAAAGAGAAGACATAACAAAATAAGTAGTTAAGAAGACGATACCAGCAAGTGGTAGCATGACTTGACAGAATTACCAGTAATCAAATGACAACATTCTATTACCATATCGCTTCATAGAATTTCCACTTACAAAACAGAGACGATGACTAAAATACTAGATTAAAAAGTGTAGCGAAAATACTGCAATTATTAAAATTAGACATTACAACATTACCGTTTATTCATGTCGTAGGGGCATTCGTTATTTTAAAAAAAATTCTGGATATCAGAGAAGAAATTTTCTTCGAAACTAAAATATTTAAGCAAACCAAAATACTTTTCTTAAAGCTAATCAAACTCCTGTAAACTTCTATTGTCAGATTTTTCTGTAGAGTAATTATATAGATAAAAGTAGAGGAAATTTGGTATTCTTACAGTTTTTGGTAAAGAAATTTTAAGTAAACCCTTTATATTTTAAAAATCCTCCAGTCAAAAAATTTTATCTAATCCAATTTACTTTAGCCCTTCCACTACGAAATAGAATCTAAACACCAGTGGGATTTTAGTAATTCTAAATCTCATTGAATATTATTCCACTGGTTCAGCGCATTTTCTGGTATTTTTTTTTCTTTTCTCAGGTAGTAGAATACCAGTGGGACCTAATGATCCGAGCTAGAAGTACCAGTGGTAAACATTGCCTCAGCTCTCTAAATTCCTAATATGATTATGGCCGACCAAACGGTATAGTGGTTAGCGTGCTGGCTTCTAGACCGCCAGGTTGCGGGTTCGAGTCCCGTGTTTGGCATGGGTGTTTGTAAATGTATGTTGGTTTGTTAAATGACGAAATGTTTCGGCGCATTATAGCCCTCGTGTTGCTGACGGCGCCAGATAATCTGAATACAACCAACCTAATATGATTATGATAAAGTATGACTAACTTTAAAAGAGCTATGCAGCACATTTTTGTTAAAGAAGGACTCACATTTGAAAAGATTTACAAAAAAAAAATGTAAAAAAAAAAAAAAAATGGTAGTCTAAGGTTAACATCATAGTCTTAATTTAAACATAGTATAAACTATAGTATATGGGGGTCATTCCATGTGAAATCAACACAAAAAAGTGACATTTTCAACCCGACCCCTTCAGAATTAAATAAAATTTTGCTCACTTGTTGGGTTTATAGAGAAAAGAAAAAATGGCCAATTTTAGGTTTGAATATCGTTTGGTTTCTGAAATGCGGAGCTTCAAAAATGGGCCAAAAGGTCAAAATTTCGCATTTCTTGCTTTATATATCTGGTTATAATGTTGTCCCTAATTATCATAAAACATTGATTTTGGTGTCAAAAAAAGATAAAGATTTGATCTTTCTAATGATGTATTATTTACGGATATTTTTTTAAATTTTCATTTTAAGGTCAAACGATTTGACCTTTGACCTTGACTATCTCAAAAAAGCGTATTTTTATTTTTTTCAAAAAAATATGTTATTCTTACATTAATTCTCTACACAAATACGTTAGTTTCATAATGGTACCGCAATGGGATGACAAAATATAAATCCAAATGTGAACTCGTGTCCTTAATTTCACGCAATAATCATCTTTGAGTGCAAACTGAAGAATCCCATATTCGCATATCCTAATGTAGTCGAATATACGGGGAATAGAGTGTAATTTGACTAGTTTTCAAAAGGAAGGAAATGGTGAAGATTTTCATCTTGGTTCTTTTATTCAGTGGCGCAGCCAGGGGAAAATATATGAGAATATATCCCCTCCCGAAGTTTTCTGCTAGATATTAGAACGCAAAAATTAAAGGATTGTTTTTTAAATGGTAAATTTATTTCAAATGCTTTTAATTTTCTAAACATATGTAGAAAAAAATACCTGTTATATGAATTACTAAGCATACTCCGCATTACTAACTAAAAGGATTATAATGATGTGATTTTTCTGAAAATTACTCCTTTATTCTTCAAGATGCAATTCAAGGATTCCACTGGAATATTTCGCAAGCGACAATACATCCCTTTGCGGTTTATTATAGAAGAGACACTGACCAAGTCGTAAACAATTTTAATTTCGTAGTAGTTTCTGACTATCTCCACCATGACGCAACAGCAGTTCACTTATTCCAAAGGCATTTGATCGAATTCATTGGAAAAAAATTCAATACCTTACAAACTTTTGTACTTTTCTGATGGTGCAGCTTCTCACAACAAAAATCGAAATTTTTTTATAAACCTGTGTTTCCATAAAAATGATTTTGGAATTCAAGCAGAATGGATTTTTTTTGCCCCTGCCCATAGTAAAGGAGTTTCACATGGCATTGGAGGTACCATAAAAAGGCTAGCAGCTCGTGCCAGTTTGCAGCACCTATATAAAGATCAGATAATGACTTCTCGACAGTTATTTGAATAGGCAACTGCCAATATTGAAGGAATGCAATTTGCATATGTAACTTCCTTACAGTATGAAAGAGAAAAATATTCCTTCAGAAACGATTCTTACCCTCCCGAACTATTCCAGGTACTCAAAAATTTCATGCATTCAGTCCCATTTCTGTCAACCAACTTCTGTGCAAAATGTATTCTAATTCCATGGTCGAAAAAAAGTCAAACAAAAAAAGAAATTATAAAATCAATAGTTACATATGCAATGAATGAATCAAGTGAAAAAGAGTCACAATAATTAATAGAAGTTACATATGTACGGAAGTTACTTATGCAACTGATAAATTAGTTTCAACAATAGTTTAAAGATAATGTATCAATAGAAAAATTTTAAGTATTTCTGTTTTCTAATTTCGAAATATGATTTTTTCCAAATAATTTGTATGTACAAATGTTTCTGATTGCATGCAACATTCCTTTTAAATAATTATCTCAAAAGCTCATTATTACCAATTATCTATGTTATGTTTTTTAATTTTACTGCAAACTATGTTTGCATACTTAATGCAATGCTGAAAAATGTAATTTTTTTCAATGTATAAGTAAACAATTAGTTTTTGCTCTTAAAGTTAATAAGTTATAACAAATCAAAGATAAATAATTATAATTTTTAGCTAATAATTAAGGCTAAAGTTTTATTTACATTATATGTATATAAAGAGATTCTAAAAGGAAAAGCTATTTACATATAAACAGTTTTTGTAGGCTAAGAGTGAGACTACAGTTACGATTGAAATTTATAACTTGGCATCCCATTGCGATCCCAAAATGAGACTAATATATTTGTGTAGAAAATGGATGTAAGAATAATATATATTTTTTTGAAAAAAATAAAAATACCCTTTTTTGAGATATTCAAGGTCAAAGGTCAAACTGTTTGACCTTAAAATCAAAATTAAAAAAATACACGTAAATGATACATCATTAGAAAGATCAAATCTTTTTCTTTCTTTTGACACCCAAACCAATATTTTATAACAATTAAGGAAAAAATTATACCCAAATATGTAAAGCAAAAAATACGAAATTTTTCACTTTTGGTCCATTTTTGAAACTCTATATTTTGGAAACCAAACGAGATTCAAACCTAATATTTGGCATTTTGTCTTTTCTCTATGGAATCTAATAAGTGAACCAAATTTTATGAAATTCTAAAGGGGTCGGGTTGGGAGCCGTGTTGATTTGACATGGAAATGACCCATGGATTTTTTAAGACGTTTATTTCAAAACCCAAATTTTAGGTTGCGGGTTCGAGTCCCGTGTTAGGCATGGGTGTTTGTAAATGTATGTGTGCTTGTCTAATGACAAATGTTTCGGCGCATTATAGCCCTCGTGTTGCTGACAGCGCCAGATAATCTGAAAACAACCAACCAACAAAATTTTAGGCATTTGACCACTATTTTAATTTTTAAATGTTGTTTTATGTCTCACTTTGGGAAGGTTTACACCAACTATGCGACACATCTTCTAATCAGTCTCTAAATTATTAATTTTTTAATTTTTTTTTTTTTTTCGTATGACCAGATGAACACAATCAATATTTAATTACCTTTCATGTATTTCTTGCTTTTAAGGTACGAAAAGCTGGAAAAACTTTTGACGTATTAATCTTAGACGTTATGCAGTTTAAATCAGTTCTTATGGGGCCCAAAAAAGGCCGTATTTGTATTGAAAAAATGCAAATACAACCAGTTTTTTTTTACATATCGGAATCAATGGCTGAAATTAGTATTTGTCATGCTGCCAGCCTTCAACAAGAAATAGTAGGTAAAGAGCAAATAAGAGAGCAGATTAATATTTTAAAAAGCGAAATGCTGAAAGAATCTTGCATTGAGAGTATTGCTGTTGAAGAACATGATACAATTCAATGTAGGAAGTTTATTTCATATATGGAGTCCATTTCTAGAAAAAAATAATTCTGAGGAGTGTGAAATGCGCGAATGAATATGATGAAGATAAACTTTTGTGCTTTTCTATTGATTATAGAATGAAAAATTGCTTATGCTAGAACGTTATCGGAAGACATCTATTCTTGTAGCGAGCAGGGGGTGGAGCCCTTTAGTTGCTAGCAGGTGGTTCAGCAACATTAAACGATTCAAGGTCCTTAGCTTTTTGATCCGGATATAAAAATCTTAATCCGGTCAACATCAAAAGTTACTTTTAGAACACAAAAACCTGCTTTAAACAATCCTTGCCTACTCACGAAAAGGAAATACAAGTCGAGTCATGGCCCGTTATTCATAAGATGAAGCTCATCAACACTTAACCACCTCTTTGGTGATTACATCCAGAACGGTATTGTTACTCAAATTCCTCTTCGCAGATTCGTAGGGCGGTTCTGGCTTACAACACAATGTTCAAGGGGTGTTGGGATCAAACACCAGGTGGAATAAAAAAAGGTAACAGCCAATGAAATTTCATATTATCGGATCCAGCTAATTGGTTAATTTGGCATTCAACGCGGGTACTGCTCAGTAAGGTAGTTTGGCATCCCCTCCCTTTTTATTTTCATTCCTGAAGCCAGTGTTTATCTATAAAACCCGTGACCCTGAGATTGTCCATCAGAGCTTACTTCTGGAGGCTTTTGTTGTCGGAGTCTCAGCACATTTAATTGGATGGCAGCAGACTGGAATTTTTTGAGAAGCAGAGTGTTTTGGAGGATATTGAGAAATTGGATGAGGAAAAAAAAAAACCACGAGAAGATCTACTAGGTGGGTGGTCATCTTAATTCTTCTGCGAGTAGTCTCCATGTTATTTAGTTTATTTTTTAAGTAGTATTGACGTAATAGGGGCTGTATATCAGTTCATAGGTAACTTATCACCATTGCGCCAAAGGACAGACAAGTTTCTTTAAATATTTCGAAGAATAATAATCCATATAATAAAAAAATACACGACATTTTATGTTGTTTTGTTATTTCTATTGTGAGATAATGATAGTTGAACTGTATTGTGGTTCAAAATAAAATGGAGTCGGGAAGTAAAGATAAAAATGTCTTTCGAATATATTTCTGACTACTGGATAATTCATATTTTACTCTATTGCAGTGGAAGGGTTATAATTTGTATAAAATAGAAAACATAGCCGTTATTTTATTCCTGTTAAAGCGTTTCGCAAAAAGTACGTGCAGAAGTTTCAGGATCATAGAATATCGAATAATTTTTTAAACAAATAAAACATATTCAATATTTGGTTGTTGTAAAACCAGGTTTTTCGGTTCATCATCTTAAGGTTAGTTTATTCCATTATAAATGAATAATTTGGTTCAAAATATGCCAAACCAATTAATTTTGATTACAAGAATTTGATATACTTGTTTGGACTTCAATAAAATAAAGGTAATCAAAATTCGACCTAAATATTGTTTATGGATTTGATCTAAAAGTAATTTTATTTATAAACAAGAGAAATTTCAAAATTTGAAATGGAAAATTTGCACCAATTACCACAGGACAACTTTTAACATTAAATATTATATACGCTTATTTGTGGTATGCTTTTAAATATTGAATGTAACAACAATACTCGGTATTCTATATCACATTACTTATGTTTAAAGTAAAGAAATTTATTTATAAACAATACAACTAAGAATAAAATTCATCTGAAAAATTGCTAAATAAATAAAATGCTTGAGGTAATAAGTTTAACGAGAACTTCCCTTGAACTTTCTTTTATATGGAATTCATTTCTTTGAAGTCAAAAAGCTTAAATGTATTTTCTCAAAAATTGATGAAAATATATTTATTTACACTGTGAACTATCGTGTATTTTTTAAACCCTTTGAATAACTTAATCAAAAATTTAAAAAAAAAAAAATTATATTCATAAAAAAATTAAGTAACTTTGATAAAATGTAGTGAAACATCTGTAGCTAATACAGTTGTTTCACATTTTCAAATTACTGCATTTGAAATTATCGTAAATAATCTCTCTGCATTTGGAGTATTTTACATATTTCCAAGTACTATAATAGACGAAATATTACTAGCCTTTCAAAGCTAGCTTTTTATATTATTTAAACTGTATATTGAATGAACTTCGAGTGGCATTAGAAGTTAAACTTGCATATAGTAAGAAACATCGATTTTAAAAAACTGTTGCAAAAAAGGCGAGACAAGTAAACAGAAAAAACGTAGTATTTAAGAAAAAACACTGAAACTGAAAGCAAAACTAACACGTGGACACGTGGAATCGCCAAAGGTGACATTGGATGCTAAGAAAACTACAATTCGAAGCCTACTAAATAAACTTTGAAGTAATAGAAAAATAAAAGTTCGACGGGAAAAGAGGAAATTGAAACAAAATCAACAAGAAACTTGCAACAGTGTAAAAAAAAAAAAAAAAACTAACATTTGAGACGAAAACTAACAACCAAAGCAACAATTTAAGTAAACTCTTTGAAAGAAAATTACTTAGTAGTAGACCTTGGGAAGAGAATAAACATCCTTATAGACTAGCCGACTTAATTTGACACTTTCCTATATATATAAAGTCACAGTTTATTTACAGCACTCTCCCTAGTCTACCGATCGGTGGTTTTCCTTTTAAGTCACTGGCGCCTTGTTTTTTTACAGGGACAAACTCCCAAACAAAGACAGCAACCAAACATCGCGCCAAGAGTCACATACAACAACACCCCTCATCCCTAAAAAAACACGAGAAAGAATGGGAGAGGGATCTCGTGATCGAACGTTGGGATCAAAAGGGATTCTCAGAGGGAGATACCCTCCCCCCCTAGAAGACAGGGGGGGGGGGGTTATACCCGGGAAATGTGATCCGGGGGGGGGGGGCTTTTGCGACACGCCGCTATCGACACGTAAATGATAGGCGAGCTTTCATGATTTATTGCGATAATGGATATGATGGAGAAAGTGTCCGAGCACGCTCGCGCCCCCCCCCCTGACAGGATTGAGCGCCCCTCGAACCCCCCCTGTTATTTGAAAGACGAATGGTTTTGTTCGTCTCTATCCGACGGTGCTGTGAGGCTTGTGTAAGCAATTAAAGTCATTTAGGTGGAGCTCCCGACGCCGTTCTATAGGGGAGGGGGGGGGGGGGGACTGTGAGGGGGGGACGTTAGTCTGCCACGCCCAAACATGAGTTTCTGCCCCCCCCCCCCCTCTTCTTTCCCTCCCATTTTCATTTTTTACCCCCCCTCCTTTAAGTTTCAGTATGTATAGCATCCGTTCAGTACGTAATACGTATAGCTGAGGTTGGTGCAGAACTTTTCGCCGCGACGTGGGCACCCGTTAATGGGTTAAAAAAGCCCCTCCTGGTGTTGTGAATTAAGAATTATTAAAATTAATGGTTTCGTAGGCCGTTCCATGTCTGTTTTTTCGTAACAGATTTATGGAGATTCAGCCTGCGATAAATCTGAGAAGTTAAATCAAATCGAGAGACTTATTTTGGCAAGGGCCAATCTAGTTTGATGGGGAAAAAAGGTGCTGCGAGTTCGTTAGTCTTCGTTGGCGTTCAGAAATGATACGTTGTGTTACAAAATGCATGGGAGGGGGAGATTAACATAAATTAAGGGTTATCTAACATTATAAACATAGTTTGGTTCAATCTGATTATTTACTTTTAAACTTGGTGTTTCGGATATTTATTACTGTTATTGTGTCGCAGAGTATTTAAACTAGTTGATTTAAATATTACTTTGAATGTAAATCTACAGTTGATCTAAGTGAATATTTTCAATAAATTAAAATCGTTACCGTAAGCACACATAGTTATACCTTACATTTGGGCAGATGTTTACATTTGTAGACTTCCATAAATTAAAGATAAAAAAAAAACTACTTTACTACTTAAGATTCGACACTAAGATACATAAGCAAATTTAAATTTTACACTGAGCCAGTGAATATAATAATCCTGAGGGAAAAAAAAAATACTGAAACTACTTTTCATCGTAAACACCCAAGAGATGAAGATGGAAACATTCTGTCAATATTTTCAACAATTAATTATTACCGCTTTTTTTTCCCAAAATGGCTGTAAAGTTTCTATACTATTGTCGATATATACAGTGGTATCATTTTGTATCAGTGTAAATATATGATGTAACATGCTGATTGTTATAACGCTTTTTAAAATTGCTAAACTAAATATCCAATTGCAATTTAACTGTTTCTTCACTTGTACAATTTACAAATGGACATTGTTCAAATTTATTGAATTGAAGGACTTCTTTGGAAGGAATTTCAAATAGTAAACGTGTTTGCAACCATGTGGTTTAAATTCTTCAATTACAAACCCTCCCCCTCTCCGTTAATTTGGGCTAGACAATAGCAATAAACGATTATACCCACGAACAGGAAAAGTTGTTAAGTACTCATACCTAAAATTTATTAGGAAAGAACTTTAATATTATCATTTTGATGTCTACCCGTTGAATAAATAAAGTAAGCAGCTAGCGTTTGGGGAATTTTGGCATGCAGCTCAGGTAAAGGTAAAACAAAAATTCCAATACTTTTCGTTCCGTAATTTTACTGCAAAAAAAACAACATACAATTATATTGTGAGGGAATTAAATGAAATATATTCATAGAATTTTTTAAGAAGAATCGTCTGCCTGTCCCTGCCCTATATACGCAACACTTCATTTTTTTACCCACAAAATTTTTCGAAGTATTAGTTTAAAGCATACGAAATTTTACGCCAAGTATAATAGTAATAGAAGATCGACAAAATTTGAGGAAAAACAATGAGTACTTTTTGCTATTAATTTTCTATAAGTTTTTATAAGCTAATTGAGCGGTATCCAACTCATGGGCCGCGGCCTACAATTGGGCCGCGAGTAACGTGGTACTGGGCCGTGGAACCTGGTCAAGAATCTAGGCCAAAATAAATATTATAGGAGCTTCAGGGATAGAGATGGGAACAACCAAGTCACTCGATTGTTAGCTACAATTGAAATATTATATCGAACTTTTTGATGGTTTAACGAGTGAATTCAACAGCATGGTCAAAACTATTCAGATTTAATCCAGATATTGACTCTCTCGGGGGGGGGGGGGGGGGGTACAAACAATGTCAAAAATCATTTTTTTTTTTTTTTTTTTTTTTTTTAAACTATGACCACCTTTGAACACTTAGTTTTTAGTTTTTTAGTTCTTTATAAAAAAATCTACACTTTTTATATTTTTTTTAATCCTTCTTGTACAGTATATTTTATTAATTACTGATGCACGCACATAGTACATATTCTATTAGTTAGTGATCCTCAAAGGTTTTTTTTTTTTAGCAAAATAGGTAAGCCGCACGATTAGAAAGGTTGAGAACCGCTAAGCTAGTTTATAAAATCTTTTTAAAGTAAATAAATAAATAAATAAATAAATAAATAAATAAATAAATAAATAAATAAATAAATAAATAAATAAATAAATAAATAAATAAATAAATAAATAAATAAATAAATAAATAAATAAATAAATAAATAAATAAATAAATAAATAAATAAATAAATAAATAAATAAATAAATAAATAAATAAATAAATAAATGCTTATTTATTTTTCTTTTAAAATTTGTTAATAATCTTTTATTACTGAAGTTATACCTGGTTTAAAATTCATAGATCTCAAAGAAATGCTTTGGCAGATAAGGAGGGAAAAGGAAAATATTAGGTCGATTGGAAAGTGGCAGGCTAACGATTCCTCTTAATTATCATGCAACCATTTGAAGAAAGACGAAGACCAAATATACTTGCTATTGAAATTGCCCATTATAGACTTTTATTCAAAATTTTAGTTTTAGGAGTGATTTAGTTTCCTCCTAATTTTCATAGTAGCTTTTACAAATGTAGACTTTCACAAATAAAAAAACTAGTTTACCACTTAATATTACAGACAATGCTGACTCCCTGTCAAATTGAAACCTTGTATTTTAAAGTATAAACTTTACTTTTATTTTTAAAACATTTTTTTTATATTTTAGGGTGGTAAATTTTAATATCTAAAAATATTTCACTGTTTTCAAAGAATAAAATTAATTTTTAGCTTTTTCATAAGAATTTTAACTTTACTACTTGTGACCATCTCTTACTTATTTTATTTGCATTTCTGAAACTACAGTTCTCAACGTCTACAAATGCATCGATAAAAAGCCAGCCATGTTTTCATGATTACATCAAACAATTCAATTTTTGCTTTTTTATTATTTCTGAAAGAAAATAAAATAAAATTTTGAAATATTTCTTTGAAACATTGTACTGGGAAGACTGTTGAATCTGGAAAGTACCTCAAAATTTTGGGGTGCTCCTAATTTAAATTTTTCTCCAAACTACTCACTTCAGATAGTAACAGATTTTCTATAATCTGCAACAGATTTTTAGATGTCAATAAAAACTCTCATTTATATTTTGAAACAAATTTCTTTTTCAAATGATAAACTTAGTGAACTCAGTTCTATGTGATACCTAAGAGTTTTAAAGCGCAGTAATTATTCATTCAGTGTGTGAAGACTTATTCATTTTCATATTAAACTCTAGTGGTGATGTATTTAATTCCTCTTCAGATAGTAACAGATTTTCTTTTAACTGCAACAGGTTTTGAGGTGTCAATAAAAACTCTCATTTATATTTTGAAACAAATTTCTTTTCCAAATGATAAACTTAGTGAACTCAGTTTTATGTGATATTAATTGATTAATTGTTAATTGTTTAATGTGATTTAAGGCGCAATAATTATTCATTCAGTGGTAACTTATTCATTTTTAAATCAAACTCTAGTGGTGATGTGTATTTAATTCCTCTCTTTGAGTATCGTGATGAAACAGGTAAGAAAATCTTCATGAAAAATTTGAAATAAAACTAGATTTCTAAAAAAAGTCATAGTATAGATTGTTCGTAATGAAGATTTTTAAAAGATTATAATGAGTTAGTATCTACATATAAATGCATATTCTGTTGTAAAAAGGCTCTGTTGTAAATTATGCATTCAGTGGTGACTTATTCATTTTTAAATCAAACTCTAGTGGTGATGTGTAGTTAGTTCCTCTCTTTGAGTATCGTGATGAAACAGGTAGGAAAATCCTCATGACAAATTTAAAATAAAACTAGATTTCCAAAAAAGTCATAATGTAGATTGTTCATAATGAAGATTTTTAAAAGATTATAATGAGTTAGTATCTATATATAAAAGCATACTCTGTTGTAAAAAGGAAGAATCTCCACTTGGTAGAAATTTTAAGATTTTTTTAAACGATTGAATATGCTTAGTTATGAACTGACTCGAGCTAAGACAAGACAGCTTCATGTATTTGTAAAGTTCTTATGAAGGACAAATGCAAATTTACCCACTACTTGCCTTTTAGGTAAGACAAATACGGTTTTATTCACTGATTTTTTATTTAACACAATGCGTTCTTATACACTACTTGTATGTATTTTTGTATCTTCAAAAATTTATGATTGAGTTGCCGCTTTTAATACTAATATTTCAATTACCATTTGCGGATGCAACTTTTCTTTTTAGGGATTTTGATTGGGTTTACTTCACAAGCCAACTCAATCAAAATGTCAGTAATGCAAAAACAAACGTTCCTGATCCTCAACAGAAACATGTTTTTGCAGTTTTTTCCCTAGGATTACTTTAAAAGTCAAATGATCGATTTAAAGATTCAAATTATATGACTATAGCATTTCAGAAAATCGCTGGCAAAATATGGGCTTGTAAAAGTTTAGTTCAATGCCACCATTTGTGACTACTTTTGCAAACCAACTACAGAGCTACTGTTTAGAGGCTTTGCTTAGCGTTATTAGACAATGCTAATACATAATATAGGAAATTAAAGGCTGGTTTACACGTTACCAGTGGCTAGTATCCCAGCTAATAAGTTGCTTCGAAGACCACTCACGTATTGATTGGAAGTCAGCTACCTGTTTACAAAGTGGCTTGATTGGAACTATCTAGGTATTGATCGAACATTACCCCATCAGTCGGTGTCCACAAAATGGAAGTTGACGGCCCCAATAATTTTAAAATGTTCTACTGGAGCTGGAAGTTATTGGTGCATAAATAAAAAACTGGATTCTTTAGTGACTGGCATGTAGGGTTTACAAGTCGCTAGTCGCTAGCATCTAATGACTGGTGACCTCAACTGGAACGTCAACTGGTAATGTGTAAATCAGCCTTAAGGGAGACCCTACTTCAAGTATTGAAAAAAAAATTAAATGGGTTTTATTTTATTGCATAAAATTAAGCTTGAATTCATAAAGATTTGCCAATTTTAACTGTGTTTAAAATGCTGAGGTTTTGAGAATAACTTACTTAATACAAAGCTGTTTATATTTTTTAAATCTTGAATATCTGTTTTATAAATGTAAGGAGAGGGTTGTTTTTTAGGAAATTGTATTAATTTTTTGAAGAATTAAAAACATAGATTTTGTTTGTGGAAATTTAGAAATTTCTTGTGGAAAAAAAAACAATACATAAATAAATAAATATATATATATATATATATATATATATATATATATATATATATATATATATATATATATATATATATATATATATATATATATATATATATATATATATATATATATATATATATATATATATATATATATATATATATATATATTATATATTATATATTTATTTATAAATATATAATATATATTATATATTATATTATTATTATATATTTATTTATAAATATATAATATATATTATATATTATATTATTATTATATATTTATTTATAAATATATAATATATATTATATATTATATTATTATTATATATTTATATATATATATTAAATTGTCTGTCAAATAAATTGAAAAAATCCCCTCCTGCATTTTTAGAGAATACTTAAATATAATGAATTAGTTTTGAAATTAAATAAAATATTAAAAAATGAAGGAGTAGTCTTTTTAAAAAAAAAAGATATTTCGGCCAAAAAACACGCTAGTCGCTAGCATCTAATGACTGGTGACCTCAACTGGAACGTCAACTGGTAATGTGAAAATCAGCCTTAGGGGAGACCCGTATCCCAAATATTGAAGAAAAAATATTAAATGGTTTTTATTTTATTGCATAAAATTTAGCAAGAATTCATGGATAGAATTCATTTAATTCATGGTATTCAAGAAAACATGGAAAAAATTTCAGAATTTTAGGGAACTGCAAACATTAAATTTTTTTACTTTTACACACCTACCTACTGCGAAGTTTAAAGCAAGTTTTTATTTTTAAGATAATTTTCTCCAAATCTAGATTTGTTAATTTTGACTGTGTTGAAAATGCTAAGGTTTTATATATATATATATATATATATATATATATATATATATATATATATATAAAACCTTAGCATTTATATATATATATAAAATATATATATATATATAAAACCTTAGCATATATATATATATATATATATATATATATATATATATATATATAGCCCCCCTACATTTTTAGAATACACTTTAGCATAATGAATTAGTTTTGAAATTAAAAAAAAATATTAAAAAAATGAAGGAGTATTCTTTTTAAAAAGTGTGTATTTCGGCCAAAAAATAGTAAAAAAAAAAAATAGTAAATTAAAAAAAAAATCCATTAATAATTATTTAAAATAGATGTTTTACTCATATAAAACATTTGGTACCTCTAAATTCATTAATAAATGTTTTAGAGTTTTGATTATGGGTCTCCCTTAAAGGACCATAATCCAAGAAAAAAAATTAAATATAAAATGTACTGCTATTTAAAAAAATATGCTTTTATATATCTGCAGCCAAATATATAATATCTGTTCCATAGCCACATGAATGCAAGAATAAGTACATGAATATAAATTTAGCTATTATGACAAAAATTTGTATTGGTTGGTTGTTTTCAGATTATCTGGCGCCGTCAGCAACACGAGGGCTATAATGCGCCGAAACATTCGCCATTTAACAAGCCAGCATACATTTACAAACACCCATACCTTACACGGGACTCGAACCCGCAATTTCGTGGTCTAGAGGCTGGCACGCTAACCACTATACCGTTTGGTCGGCAAAATGTGTATTGGAAATGAAATTAAAAAAAATAGTACGGTTTTTTTTCAATCGGTATTTTAAAATAATATGTTCTTTTAATTAAAATATAAGTGAGTACAAAAAATGCGTACACTCTGTATAGAAATTTAGTTTCGCTTAAGGTTAGTATTAAGATTAATTTTGCTTTTAAAAATAAATGCTTATCGTAAAATTGTTTTTTATCGAAAAATTCTGTGAGTTCCTGATATATTTCATAGTCTAAAGTATGCCTCGTATCTTTCAAGTTTCAAAAACTTTACGAAAAAATCGTTGTAATTGGAATTTATGAAAGCTCTCTTCCCTTTTAATGATTGTCTGGATACTGGGATTATTTCATCTGATCCAAGTACAAGTAAATTTTATTGATAGGTAAATAAGTATGGTAATTAGTTAAGGCTCCTCCAGGGATTTGTTAATTTTTGGGGTTTGGTACCTCATTATAGCAAACTGTTACTGCACAAATATTATTGTAACTTGTATCCATCTTAACTTGTACCTATTTTTACTAGTACCTATTTTAACTATTAAAAATCAGCATATATTCTTATGTTGTGGATAAAATAGGAAAGATCTTCAGTTAACTATGGACTCCGAACTCCAACAAACATAGATGCTTTCTTATGATTCGAACTCTTGTACGTTTTACATAAGAGCCTAGAGATGAAATGAATGAAAATTCAGTTAAGAGTCCTGTAGACTGTAGGGATTTGTTAATTTATGGGGTTTTGGTACCTTATTATAGCAAACTGTTATTGCACAAACATTATTGTAATTTTTATCCATTGTAACTTGTATCCATCTTAACTTGTACCTATTTTTAGTAGTACCTATTTTAACTATTAAAAATCAGCATATATTCTTATGTTGTGGATAAAATAGGAAAGATCTTCAGTTAACTATGGACTCCCAACTCCAACAAACATAGATGCTTTCTTATCATTCAAACTCGGTACCTTTTACATGAGAGCATAGAGATGAAATGAGTGAAAATTCAGTTAAGAGTCATGTAGACTGTAGGGATTTGTTAATTTTTGGGGTTTGGTACCTCATTATAGCAAACTGTTACTGCACAAATATTATTGTAACTTGTATCCATCTTAACTTGTACCTATTTTTACTAGTACCTATTTTAACTATTAAAAATCAGCATATATTCTTATGTTGTGGATAAAATAGGGAAGATCTTCAGTTAACTATGGACTCCGAACTCCAACAAACATAGATGCTTTCTTATGATTCGAACTCTTGTACGTTTTACATAAGAGCCTAGAGATGAAATGAGTGAAAATTCAGTTAAGAGTCCTGTAGACTGTAGGGATTTGTTAATTTATGGGGTTTTGGTACCTTACTATAGCAAACTGTTATTGCACAAACATTATTGTAATTTGTATCCATTGTAACTTGTATCCATCTTAACTTGTACCTATTTTTAGTAGTACCTATTTTAACTATTAAAAATCAGCATATATTCTTATGTTGTGGATAAAATAGGGAAGATCTTCAGTTAACTATGAACTCCGAACTCCAACAAACATAGATGCTTTCTTATCATTCAAACTCGGGACCTTTCACATGAGAGCATAGAGATGAAATGAGTGAAAATTCAGTTAAGAGTCATGTAGACTGTAGGGATTTGTTAAATTTTTGGGGTTTGGTACCTCATTATAGCAAACTGTTACTGCACAAATATTATTGTAACATGTATCCATCTTAACTTGTACCTATTTTTACTAGTACCTATTTTAACTATTAAAAATCAGCATATATTCTTATGTTGTGGATAAAATAGGGAAGATCTTCAGTTAACTATGGACTCCGAACTCCAACAAACATATATGCTTTCTTATGATTCGAACTCTTGTACGTTTTACATAAGAGCCTAGAGATGAAATGAGTGAAAATTCAGTTAAGAGTCCTGTAGACTGTAGGGATTTGTTAATTTATGGGGTTTTGGTACCTTACTATAGCAAACTGTTATTGCACAAACATTATTGTAATTTGTATCCATTGTAACTTGTATCCATCTTAACTTGTACCTATTTTTAGTAGTACCTATTTTAACTATTAAAAATCAGCATATATTCTTATGTTGTGGATAAAATAGGAAAGATCTTCAGTTAACTATGGACTCCCAACTCCAACAAACATAGATGCTTTCTTATCATTCAAACTCGGGACCTTTCACATGAGAGCATAGAGATGAAATGAGTGAAAATTCAGTTAAGAGTCATGTAGACTGTAGGGATTTGTTAATTTATGGGGTTTTGGTACCTTACTATAGCAAACTGTTATTGCACAAACATTATTGTAATTTGTATCCATTGTAACTTGTATCCATCTTAACTTGTACCTATTTTTAGTAGTACCTATTTTAACTATTAAAAATCAGCATATATTCTTATGTTGTGGATAAAATAGGAAAGATCTTCAGTTAACTATGGACTCCCAACTCCAACAAACATAGATGCTTTCTTATCATTCAAACTCGGTACCTTTTACATGAGAGCATAGAGATGAAATGAGTGAAAATTCAGTTAAGAGTCATGTAGACTGTAGGGATTTGTTAATTTTTGGGGTTTGGTACCTCATTATAGCAAACTGTTACTGCACAAATATTATTGTAACTTGTATCCATCTTAACTTGTACCTATTTTTACTAGTACCTATTTTAACTATTAAAAATCAGCATATATTCTTATGTTGTGGATAAAATAGGAAAGATCTTCAGTTAACTATGGACTCCGAACTCCAACAAACATAGATGCTTTCTTATGATTCGAACTCTTGTACGTTTTACATAAGAGCCTAGAGATGAAATGAATGAAAATTCAGTTAAGAGTCCTGTAGACTGTAGGGATTTGTTAATTTATGGGGTTTTGGTACCTTATTATAGCAAACTGTTATTGCACAAACATTATTGTAATTTTTATCCATTGTAACTTGTATCCATCTTAACTTGTACCTATTTTTAGTAGTACCTATTTTAACTATTAAAAATCAGCATATATTCTTATGTTGTGGATAAAATAGGAAAGATCTTCAGTTAACTATGGACTCCCAACTCCAACAAACATAGATGCTTTCTTATCATTCAAACTCGGTACCTTTTACATGAGAGCATAGAGATGAAATGAGTGAAAATTCAGTTAAGAGTCATGTAGACTGTAGGGATTTGTTAATTTTTGGGGTTTGGTACCTCATTATAGCAAACTGTTACTGCACAAATATTATTGTAACTTGTATCCATCTTAACTTGTACCTATTTTTACTAGTACCTATTTTAACTATTAAAAATCAGCATATATTCTTATGTTGTGGATAAAATAGGGAAGATCTTCAGTTAACTATGGACTCCGAACTCCAACAAACATAGATGCTTTCTTATGATTCGAACTCTTGTACGTTTTACATAAGAGCCTAGAGATGAAATGAGTGAAAATTCAGTTAAGAGTCCTGTAGACTGTAGGGATTTGTTAATTTATGGGGTTTTGGTACCTTACTATAGCAAACTGTTATTGCACAAACATTATTGTAATTTGTATCCATTGTAACTTGTATCCATCTTAACTTGTACCTATTTTTAGTAGTACCTATTTTAACTATTAAAAATCAGCATATATTCTTATGTTGTGGATAAAATAGGGAAGATCTTCAGTTAACTATGAACTCCGAACTCCAACAAACATAGATGCTTTCTTATCATTCAAACTCGGGACCTTTCACATGAGAGCATAGAGATGAAATGAGTGAAAATTCAGTTAAGAGTCATGTAGACTGTAGGGATTTGTTAAATTTTTGGGGTTTGGTACCTCATTATAGCAAACTGTTACTGCACAAATATTATTGTAACATGTATCCATCTTAACTTGTACCTATTTTTACTAGTACCTATTTTAACTATTAAAAATCAGCATATATTCTTATGTTGTGGATAAAATAGGGAAGATCTTCAGTTAACTATGGACTCCGAACTCCAACAAACATATATGCTTTCTTATGATTCGAACTCTTGTACGTTTTACATAAGAGCCTAGAGATGAAATGAGTGAAAATTCAGTTAAGAGTCCTGTAGACTGTAGGGATTTGTTAATTTATGGGGTTTTGGTACCTTACTATAGCAAACTGTTATTGCACAAACATTATTGTAATTTGTATCCATTGTAACTTGTATCCATCTTAACTTGTACCTATTTTTAGTAGTACCTATTTTAACTATTAAAAATCAGCATATATTCTTATGTTGTGGATAAAATAGGAAAGATCTTCAGTTAACTATGGACTCCCAACTCCAACAAACATAGATGCTTTCTTATCATTCAAACTCGGGACCTTTCACATGAGAGCATAGAGATGAAATGAGTGAAAATTCAGTTAAGAGTCATGTAGACTGTAGGGATTTGTTAATTTATGGGGTTTTGGTACCTTACTATAGCAAACTGTTATTGCACAAACATTATTGTAATTTGTATCCATTGTAACTTGTATCCATCTTAACTTGTACCTATTTTTAGTAGTACCTATTTTAACTATTAAAAATCAGCATATATTCTTATGTTGTGGATAAAATAGGAAAGATCTTCAGTTAACTATGGACTCCCAACTCCAACAAACATAGATGCTTTCTTATCATTCAAACTCGGTACCTTTTACATGAGAGCATAGAGATGAAATGAGTGAAAATTCAGTTAAGAGTCATGTAGACTGTAGGGATTTGTTAATTTTTGGGGTTTGGTACCTCATTATAGCAAACTGTTACTGCACAAATATTATTGTAACTTGTATCCATCTTAACTTGTACCTATTTTTACTAGTACCTATTTTAACTATTAAAAATCAGCATATATTCTTATGTTGTGGATAAAATAGGGAAGATCTTCAGTTAATTATGGACTCCGAACTCCAACAAACATAGATGCTTTCTTATGATTCGAACTCTTGTACGTTTTACATAAGAGCCTAGAGATGAAATGAGTGAAAATTCAGTTAAGAGTCCTGTAGACTGTAGGGATTTGTTAATTTATGGGGTTTTGGTACCTTATTATAGCAAACTGTTATTGCACAAACATTATTGTAATTTGTATCCATTGTAACTTGTATCCATCTTAACTTGTACCTATTTTTAGTAGTACCTATTTTAACTATTAAAAATCAGCATATATTCTTATGTTGTGGATAAAATAGGGAAGATCTTCAGTTAACTATGAACTCCGAACTCCAACAAACATAGATGCTTTCTTATCATTCAAACTCGGGACCTTTTACATGAGAGCATAGAGATGAAATGAGTGAACATTCAGTTAAGAGTCATGTAGACTGTAGGGATTTGTTAATTTTTGGGGTTTTGGTCAGTGGTAGAAGTGGGAAAATAAAAGTGGGGGGATGCCCAGAAGTTGGTGACAAGTGCATCCCCCCACCTCTCCCAACGATAGATGTTATAATTTCGCATTTTATAATAAAAATATTAACTAATAAGGAGTACATACTTATTCTTCCTAACACTACCATTAAACAAGGATCCAAACTCAGCATAGAACAACTATATTATTTTAATAAATATTATGCGACTTAGTTTTTTTTTACTTGGAAGTAAGAGATAAAGTGAAGTAATATTTCCATATTATATACTTCTTTTATTTTAGATTTTATGAGTTCATTTGAATTTAAATAGTCCTTCTAAATGTGCATACTTTCATGAAATTGAATTAATAGAGAACTCTAGAATGTTTTTTTTTAAAAAAACAATAGTTTGTCTATATGAAACAAGAATAGACATTTTACTTTAAAATAAGTTCCTCTAATGTTAAAAGTTGACACAGTTCTTGTAAATAAAAATACTTATATCTTTATACAAAGTAGTATAGTACATTTTTATAATAGTATGATGTATACACACCATAAATAGCTTTAAAGTTTTCGAATGTAAAAAAAGGTCACCTTTCCTCAGTGTCACTACAATCAAAGGTTAATGTTATTTTTCTTTAGTTGTTTTTTGAAGGATTGAGTGTTTTTAAAAGTGGGGAGATGGATTTCAGTGTTTTTAGAAATGGGGGAACGCATGGGTATTTTCTTGAAAAGTGGGGGGACGCGTCACCCCGGGTCTACCCACACTTCTAGCACTGGTTTTGGTACCTTATTATAGCAAACTGTTATTGCACAAACATTATTCTAATTTGTATCCATTGTAACTTGTATCCATCTTAAATTGTACCTATCTTTACTATTACCTATTTTAACTATTAAAAATCAGCATATATTCTTATGTTGTGGATAAAATAGGGAAGATCTTCAGTTAACTATGGACTCCGAACTCCAACAAACATAGATGCTTTCTTATGATTCGAACTCGGTACCTTTTACATGAGAGCATAGAGACGAAATAAGTGAAAGTTCAGTTGGGTTTGTTTCAGATGGAAGAATTTGCCAAGGAAATTTCCATTTTAAATTGTTTTAACCGAATGTTTTATACAGCATTTTGAAGTTGTTAAAAAAATCATGTCTTTATGAAAGCAAATGTAACATAACTTTCTGAAGTAATAAAGTACAATCACAGTTAAATGAATACCTTATTACACAATTTAATTACCTTTAGTAAGGTAACTAAACCCTTTGATTCCGAAAAATAACAATTAGATTATCCAATTCCGTTTTCTTTGTGGGAGAACATGCGCAAGGTTAAAAAACTTTGATTTTGGACTAAATCCGTATCTTTCTTTTTCTTTGAAATTCTTTCTTTTTCAGCTACCTTACTAGAACCCAAAAGTAATTATAATGAATAGACCCGATTGGCCAGTAGACCGTGGACCATGGAATCCCTTACAACCAATCAATCCACCACGTGGTTTGACCCTCCCACCATCTTTTCCTCCCGATAACCTTTAGCATCTAAGATGGGAAGAAAAAATACAACTAGATCAGATAAACAATATCCGATTTTCATCAACTGACTTCTCAAATGAAAGACCCATTAAGAAATAATTAAGACAAGATGTTTTGGAATAAACACTATATTAGCTGGAAACAGGAAAGCCCTTAGTAATTTTATTTTTGTGACTCTTATGCTAACCGGTTCTTCAGAGACTGTCAAGTTCGAAAAACTTAATGCTTAGTAATTCAAGGTTAAAAAGGTAATCTATAAAAACAAAGTTTTTATATAATCCTTTATATGGGCGATTCGGAAATTAAAGGGAATTTGAGGAGATTAAAAAACATAAAAATAAAAAATAGATAACAAAATAGAATTTTTACTCTTAGAATTTTATTTACAAAACTAATTAATACCTCTACTACTTAAAAAAAAAGGTCAAGGAAAAAGATATTTTTAAAAAAAAACCCACAGTTTTCTAATTTTGCTGGTAACCTCCGTGATTAACACAACCCATGGAGGTCATAAATAAGTAGAAATAAGTAGATTGCCTTGCTTAAAACTTAACCTAAAAAACTGAGGATACACTGGCTTTGCTTTTAGAGAAAAAATTGTCTATTTGATAAAAGTTAACGCCAGAAGTAGGCTTAACACTATAAGGAATAACATTACTGAACATGAAGGTTACATGAATAAAAGAGCTCACCAGATTTTAGAGGATTGGACAGCTGTTTCACAAACAATATAAAACTATGCACATCCAACAACATCACCTGACAAAATAGTTGAATTGAGCTTCACTTCACCTCTGGTAAGGAAAACTGTATTTCTATCTAGTAGAATTTTAATCAAATTTAAGATATTCCATGGAGGTTACCTCAGCACCCCAGTGACAAATTTTGTGCTTAAAATAAAGTGATAGAATAAATTAAAACTTATATTTCTTTGTGATTCATTAATTATTTATTTAATAAATAAATGTTTAACCTAGATTTTTCCACAAGTATATTATTAATCAGGTTTACTTCTTCAGTTAACACTAAAAAAACACAGGGTTGGGGACATTCCATGGAGGTTACATTTCCTATACTTAAGATTAAAAAAAAATAATAATAAACAAATATGTAAAATAAAGACTGAAAACATTAAATGTAAACTTTTTCTACTTAATACTAATTTCCTCACTAAAAGGAATAAATATTAAGCCAGTAAAATCACAGGGACTGAAATTTCCCTTTATTTTCAGAATCGCCCATATGCATCATATATTCATTTGCATATAAATCCTTGGTATACATGCCAACTTTTATGTATGCAATTTTAACTTATTTAAGCGATTTTGAGCTCAGATTGACTTTACATAGGATTTGATTATTGCGAGGAAAACCATTGATTAAAAGTTAAGTCCATTAGTCCATTCCGTACTATGGACTATTTTTTGTGTTGTCCCCAAAACTTGCCGGAATATGTTGTCATCAACAACGAGTCTATTAAGTTTCAGCTCGATTGGATGACAGCAAGTTCGTAAATTAGCTTGCGAGAAGTCAATAGAAGCTTGTGTAAAAGCGCTCTTTTAGTAACAGCCCGCAAAATTTAATAGAAGGCATTTTCATCGACAACAAATCTATAATATAAAGGATGGAAAAGGAATTGTAGAGTGACATTCATTTTGATAGCAAATTCATGATAAATACTTTAAGTACATACAAAGAAAATATTCATAAAGGAAAAGGAGCCAAATAAGGCCCACTTAAGGCTTGAGAATTTTTATTCTACAGCTGCTCACTCAATTTACTCTAAATTTAACATAAGCTTAGTTGTATTTTTAACTACATGAAAATATTATTTTGGTATGTTTATTCATTTTAGCACATTTAAAATGAATTTTTCTAAAACTTTCAATTGAAATCCAACACCCCAATAAAACTAATAGTATGGAATCTAAAAACGTTTTTAAAAAAGTTTCTTTTTCAATAAAAAGCTCTATTAAATTATGAAACAATCAAGGTAAATGTATTGCATTTTTGCCAACTCCTTCCCTCAGCTCATTTGCTTAAAGAAACCTGAAAGATGAACATTTGTTTTCATAACAAGATGGTTGCTTTGTTTGTACGCTCAACGGCCTATTTTTGTGCACAATAACGGCTAATCAGGTCAGGGACTACAGCTTAACGTGGATTCCGAACCACAACGAACATCCATGCCTAACCCAGGATTCGAACCCAGAACCTTTGGCATGGGAGACCAGAGCGATAACCTCACAGCCATCAGGTTGACCCATGGCCGCCTTATTTGGCTAACTATACTTTCATTCGTTATTGGCACCCGGCCCCCATACTACTTATGTATAAGATACAAAAATGATTAAATATTTTCAAGCCCGATTAAAAATGCTTCAAAAATAAGTTAAATTCATTATTGCAGTCATTCATCAAACACTGAATTGCGAACAAAGCAAATTTACCTTGACTGCCTAGTAGACACTCTCAATCTTGGAAAAAACACTCGTTTACTCGATATCCAGAGCTGGCAATTGCTTCATTATTTTTTATAAATTACTTTCTTGAGTTCCCGACTCGGATTAGATTGCTGTAGCTCGGAGTCGTCACGTTGATTCAGCCATTTGCGAAGTATGAGCTTCCACCCTTTCAACCCTATCCTCAACTTTCCCATCTTAACCACAAAACATCGCAATGAAATTGCATTCCATATAATCTTGATCACTCAAGATACAATAAAAAAAACAGTTCAAATTGATTAAGTAGATCTGGTTATGGTCTTATTCTCTTTCACCCCCATCCTCGATTTTACCACTTGAACCACAAATCATCGTAAGAAAATTGTGTTCCCGACAATCTAGATTATTCAAGATATACTTAGAAAAAAAAAGGTGTTCAAATTGGTTTAGTAGTTCTCAAGTTAAGACCATACCAATAGTGAGGTTGGCAAAGGGGATAAGGATGACGTTTCTCTTGCTTTGGAGATCAAGTGTGAAAAATGTCATTGAGATTGGGGTAAAAAAGCAAATTTCTATAAGAACAAAGAACACAATTCTTTTTATAAATCTGTACACCGGAGGTAAAGGACACCATGTCACATTTTTGTATTTGTTCAGGAGAGCCAATTTTCCATAACTTTGAGCTATTAAAACAGATGGGATTTTATTTCCCCCTGTCTTATCTTCGTTATTTATGGGAACAGGACATAGTACCCTATACCATTGTAGAGATAAAAAAAAAATCCACATTAAAGACATGGTGTTAAGTCAATTTAATAAAAAAAATGGATACGGTATCCTTTACCTCCGGGACACAGAAATATACTTCAAGATTGCTTCTATCAAACACATAAGTACTACTGGTTAGCAGATTTTATGAACAGTTTTGCAATAGTAAGTTTTGGAAGAGTTTGCAAGGAAGTGTCCGAGGTAGTGTTTGTTTTAGAGTTTTCTGGATTAGGACTGCCACATTGCCACATAATACTGTAACATAAACAATCAATGAGACTTCGAAGATATAACATGAAACTGTTAATATTGTACCAGCGGCTGCTATGGCAGCGCTCTGGCTCGACCTTTTGATCATATGACCTACTCTTTATCTAACCGAGTCACTGGGGACACGTTAGACAGAAATTGTCTGATTGGGACCTAGGGCCTTATTTCCTCCATTGCAAATAAGATTTAAATGCCCATCTTTGTAGCTTAATTTTAACTTTTAACTCATACAAATCTTTAAAATGCATGTTTGATTTCTGATCACTTCTTTTACAAGTTGAATTAAATTTTTATGAAAATCTCGGTTTATAAACTACACATTGGATAGATTCTGTCTTTTTTTTCCTCTCCCTTCTTTTGTTAAAAATTTGCATCCACTTTCACCAAAAATTGGTTCCCAATTAGCTGCGATCAACATTTGGTGCTTAGTTTTACGATTTAATGGTGCTACCTAGGACCATTTTAAGCAGTTTTTTAATAATTAATTACTAATTAATAACATAAGTTTTAAATTTTTTAAAAATAGAAACATGAATTTTTTTTTGTTTTTGTTTCCATTAGAACTATCATGATCTAAAACTCCTCCAGTATTTTTTTCATTCCATTTTGACTTTTGGTTTTCAGTATTTTAACCAAAATGTAAAAAAGCGCACATTAAAGGACCGTGTAATAGATTACGTCTTGAGGCATGCAAAATGTTTGCTTCTTCCAATGCTTTAAAGAGATTTGCCCTCAAGATCGATCAAAACATTTTCACTCAAAAGTGACGTGTTTCTCAACATAATGAACAGAAATGTGTTATCTATGGTAAACGAAGTATTCTAAATCGAATGAAAACATAAAAAATTGAGGTTCGTATTGAAGTTTTTAAAGATTGAGTTAAATTTACTTGGCATACATCCCCCTAAGAACAAGTTTTTACATCAGACATATAGAAAATCGTAAACAAAAAATTTTAGTGCAAACCGCAAGATTCTACGATTGTTAGAACCGAAAATATAGCCATCGTTCGGATTTTTTTTTTTTTTTTTTTTTTTTTCGTACTGTACTATAAAACATTTTCTGATTAAATCTTTCCAAAAAAAGAAAAAAGCTACTAAATCATTAAAAATTATCCTTTAATTGAGGCGTAGTTATCCATTAGATAAACCACATTTGGTTCGTTTTGGCATGAATGGTTTTGGAAAATCGGAGTAGAAACAGCACAAATTATATCGTGTGATGGTCCGTTCTTGCGCTCAACGCTTCAATTTAGCATCCTTTGTTGTCTTACAGATACTTCATTTATACTAATAATCTTCATCTATTATGACAATCAATGTCATATCACAGCCTTATATGGCATAATCTCTAGTATAATCTCGCAACAAGTCCTCTTAACATTCCCCCCCCCCCTCCCTCAATGTATTAAGTATTTAAAGCCTGCTTGTGTGACTATTATTTCGAGCAACACGCATGTGTTAGGAAAGTAGAATAGAATTGGCAGAATAGATGAAAGGCATAAACCTAAAAGGACTTTCCAGTCTTTTAAGTAACAATTTGTATATTTTAACATGCCTTTATCACGCATATAGCATTCATATGGTGTATTAACAAAATTCCTCTTTTGTTTACTATTTATTGCTTTTGCATTGTTAGTGTACACTTTAAACATGAATACATATAATTCTTAATTCAGTATGGATCGGAATGAATGGGAATAATAACCTTTTCAACCAATCCCTACGTTATTTATAAGTTATAACACATACTAGCTGAATATCCGTGCTGCATTACAAGTTTTACCATGTACATTTTAGAAATCAAAAGATATTCATTCATGTTTTATTTCTTTTTTCTTGCCATTCCTACTTTAAAGGGTGGTGATTTGAAATTGTGATAGATTTCTTTTTCAATGTTTTTTTTTTCTCGACATCTTTTATACCAATTTTCAGCATCCTGGTTTTAAGGGAAATTGCAATATTCTAAATTTGAAACGTTCGACTGTTTCGAACCCTAGTAATTGCTTTATCAAGTATTGCCTAGTAATTGCTTTATTGGAATTGCTTTTTCTATACTTGCTTGCCCTTGTTGACATTTGTACCAAACTTCACTACTACTTTGAAAGTAGACATTAGGATGTTCCGCGTTTAGAATCTATGACTCTTTTTCGACCCCTTAAAGTTAGCTGAAATTGTAATAGAGTATTATTTCGATGATTGGTTTTGTTGACATTTATACTTAACTTCAGAGTTGGAGTTATATGGGAAGTGAGAGAATTGGAGAATTAATGATGAGTTGGTTAGTGAGAGCTTTGGCTATTGTGTACTAGGTGCGTCGCTCCGGGTTGAGAAATGGCGCAGCATGGCCCTAGTGAAGCCCTTGCGCAATAAAACCCCAGCCAACCAACCGTGTTGAGAAGATCTATCATTGGGTGTAGGTCCCAGCATTTGACTCTGCGCAAACTAGGCTTGCTTAGCTTGCTAAAAGATTCATTGCTACGTAAACCCTAGTTATTAGACCCCTGTAGAGAAACAAAAAATGTCCCCGTTAATACAATAATACACCCCCCTCCCCCCACTCCTCTGAATTTTTTTTATGAACTCTTACGTCCCCCATTCCTATTCCTAGAAACACAAAGATCAAAACTACTTATGTTTAAAATTTCAGAAATCTATGCTCATTGGAAGTCACTTTGCAAAAAAACCCAACAAAACTTTAAATATTAAAAAAATTAATATAAAATAATTAATTTGTTAACATATAAAGCATACAAGATCATAACTAATTATGTTTAAAATTTCAGACTTCTACGCGAATAGGAAGTTAGTTCATAAAAAAAAAAATTAAAAAGACTCATTAAAACTTTAATCTTCTGTTTGTCAAATATTACAATTATAAAGCCAAAAGTACTTATGTTTAAAGTTCAAAATCTTACGCATATTGGAAGTCACTTTCTATAAAGCCACAAGGATAGAGCCATAGACCCACAGACCCTAAATACATAAAGAGTTAGCTTTCAAAGTGGGTCATAAATCTTTATGTTGACCAGATCCAACTTTTCTAAATTAGCAATATACGTACTTACTATAGTAACATTTGTCTTAAAGTATGATTAACATTGATTTTAGACAATAATATATAATAGTACTTTAAGACAAATTTCCCCAGGATAATTGCAGGTAACAAATTATTGAAAATTTTGAATAGTTCTAAAATGAATATGGCTCAATTTGAACTCGAACTTTACAAATGTTTTTGTTATGAACTATAAAAATACAACTAGATTTCTGAGCATAAAATCGTTGAGCATTCATAAATGTGTAATTGCTATATTGTTTATATATTTTAATTACATTAGACATAAGAAATTTAAGAGAGTCAGTTCCAAACTATATATATATATTTGGACCACATAATTTATGAAATCAATGCAGGTATAAATGAACTAGTTTTTAAATCAAAAAAATATTCTTGCTTATTATCATTATTTTTACAAGAAACTTGTTCATTTTATACTCTATCTCCTGCTAAATTTAACATTGTTTTGTAAAATATGTAATATATATGGATATAGAGCTTTCAGGATTAAAAAAAAAAAAAAAAAAAAAAAAAAAAAACATCGATGACCATTATAATGTTTTTAAGTCACTATTACGTAATTATAAAATGTATCTTTCATAATATTTACAATGTTTTCAACATGGTTCAATGAAACTTTTGTTAACTAAACAATTATAAAAAATAATTTTTGACAATATTTATCGAATATTTCGTACATGTGTTTGTAAAAATTTTCATTTTAACTTTACTGCAAGTTTGTTAATTAAGAGAGATAATGTACTTGTTAAGGCTTTGTAAAAGTCTATTATATCGGCATTAATTTTAAAATGTCCCTTTATTACTCAAGAAATCTTAAAACAAAATCTTAATAGTTGAATAAAAATCATCACACATGTCAAGGAAGTTAATATTTTAAATTGCAAATTCTGAGGTACCATAAAACTGATTAAATTTTTCCAAAAAAAAAATATATATATACTAAATCATTAAATTATTTTTGAATTGAGACGTAATGATTCATTAGATAAACCACATTTGGTCCGTTCTGACATGATTGGTTTTGGAAAAAAAAGGGGTAGAAACAATTTTTTTTATTGTGGGATGGTCTAATCTGGTGCTCAATGATTCAGCTATCCTTTAATAATCCTTTAATTACTATTCGACTACAATGATATTGAACTAAATTTTAACTCAAAGGAATTTTTTTCCCTAAAAATATGTTCTTGCAATTATCAGAAATAAAAACTTGCAGACTATTTGGCCACAATAAATGATTAATTATTGCTTTGAAACCTATGAATTTTTTACATCAGGCATAAAATCTGTAACGAGAGATCATTTACGATATTTGATGGAAAAATAAATAGTCATCTTAGGTCTTTTATTACTGATTTCTTAAATGTTTTTATAAGCAGCTTGTAAATACATGCTAAAGACCCCCCCCCCTCTATTATTTTCCTTCAATGTTTGTTAATGAACTTTTTAAATCCTTTATATTAACTTCGATTTTGTATGCTTGCCTATGGCGGGCAAATCTGCGGACGCCTAATTAATTCCTTTGCCGTCTTCCAATCTAGCTGAAACTTGGCAAATGTATTCAATGTCTATGACAGTTCATTCTATAAATTTTGATGGCTGTCACTGTCAGTAAAAGGTCATTTTTACGGGATACTAATAAGCCAACTTTCCGTCATTCAATCGCGCTGAAATAGCATTTAACTGATCATTGAAGAAACTCTTTCCTGTTGCCAAAATTGTTTTAATAAGTAAAAGTAAGTAAGTAAGTAAGTAAGTAAGTAAGTAAGTAAGTAAGTAAGTAAGTAAGTAAGTAAGTAAGTAAGTAAGTAAGTAAGTAAGTAAGTAAGTAAGTAAGTAAGTAAGTAAGTAAGTAAGTAAGTAAGCAAGCAAGCAAGCAAGCAAGCAAGCAAGCAAGTAAGTAAGTAAGTAAGTAAGTAAGTAAGTAAGTAAGTAAGTAAGTAAGTAAGTAAGTAAGTAAGTAAGTAAGTAAGTAAGTAAGTAAGCAAGTAAGCAAGTAAGCAAGTAAGCAAGTAAGCAAGTAAGCAAGCAAATAAATAAATAAATAAATAAATAAATAAATAAATAAATAAATAAATAAATAAATAAATAAATAAATAAATAAATAAATAAATTTTTTAATCAGAATAAATAAAAGATATTTGGATGTGAGTGCATAAATTCACATTCATTTTTAATGAATAAATTTTGAAAAGTAGTTTACCGGATATTTTGCTGATAAGAGATATTTTTAATATTTAAAATTAGATGCCAACACCTAGCACTCGCTGATGACAGAAACGGCGCATTGTTAATGAATATAAAAATTGACGATGCATATAAATGATTTATTTTAAAAACTTTGTTCTATGGGTAATTTTATTATCTTGTTTTACTGTTGTTATACCTGGTATAAAATTCATATATTTTAAAGCAATACTTCATTAGGTATTGTGAGCAATAAAATGAAGCAATAAATTTATGGGACAAGGGCAGGCTTGGCCATCCCTCTTAACAATAGAATATTTTAGAATAGTTTTTAGACATAATCGTTTAGGCCACTAAAATATGTATTAAGAGAAAATATTATTATTTATGAACATTCTTTTATGCTAGAACAAAATGTTCCAGTAAATTTATTTAAAATTTATGTAAATAAGTAATTTAAAATAATTGAGTTTTTTATATAAAAATTCCTAAACACAAAACAAATTTAAAATTTCTAATGTAAAAAAAAAAATATTTAAATGTAATTCGTAAACAAAATTACTAATTATCTTTTAAGATTTAAATTTACAGCAGTAGGGAATAATCAAAGGAAAAGTCGGGGTGAAATTCAACGTATTTTAACTATCTCATCATAAAAATATATCTACAAGCCAGTAAAAAATCTAGTTGCTACAATTTTGTTTGGTATCACATGCATTATCTTTTCATTTCATTTTCGCTTTTGGTAATTAAATCCCGAGCAACAAACCATTATTTTTCAATAACTTTGTATCTCAAACATACAAAGCTCTTAGTATATCCGTTTACTTCAAACAAACTCGTTATTGATCAATTTGTTGATTTATCTATTCTGCAACCGATGTAAAATATAGAAGCAAAATTGCGCGAGCGTTGATTTTGACGACTTTACCTTCGCTAGCTATATCGCTATAGATGAATAGAAAATAACACGCCTATGCTAATACTGAGAGACAAAAATTACGTGACACATCCAATTATGGTATTCTTAATCACACATTGCCGGTCGTTTGTCAAGGGGGTGGGCAATAACAGTGGGCAACTGCTTTGATGAAGTCGAAACTGTATTTAGAGTTTTGACTCACTGGGAGTAAATTGTTAATAACAGGTAACTGTTCGTAATGTTTGAATGATGGTGTACCAGTTTAGTTCTGTGCTATTGATTATTTGATAGAGAATGGTATTCTGGCTCAACTTGTAGCACCTGTGGGGTTCGCAGCAATGTTTTTTCTGGAGTTGCGATGGTTGCTAGAGGACGTTCTTTTTGGGGTCATTGTTAGAATTGAGTTGTGGTGGAGGGGGGGGAGGAGTCATTGTTTAATATATTTTTAGTTGGTATAGCATAAAAAAATTAAGTTATGGTTTGGCTGAGTAGATATTACTCTTGAAAATTGTAACTATGCTTGATTACAGAACCGGTCTAAAGTGCGAGGGCTGCTAGAGGAAGTTCTTTTCGGGGTCATTGTTAGAATTGAGTTGTGGGGGGGGGGGAGTCATTGTTTATATATTTTTAGTTGGTATAGCATAAAAAAAATTAAGTTATGGTTTGGTTGAGTAGATATTACTCTTGAAAATTGTAACTATGCTTGACTACAGGACCGGCCTAAAGTGCGATGGTTGCTAAAGGACGTTCTTTTCGGGGTCATTGTTAAAATTGAGGTGAGAGGAATAGGGGGGGGGGGGCGTCATTGTTTTATATATTTTTAGTTGGTATAGCATAAAAAAATTAAGTTATGGTTTGGCTGAGTAGATATTACTCTTGAAAATTGTAACTATGCTTGACTACAGGACCGGCCTAAAATGCGATGGTTGCTAGAGAACGTTCTTTTCGGGGTCATTGTTAGAATTGAATGGGGAGAGGGGTTCATTGTTTTATATATTTTTGGTTGGTATTGCATAAAAATATTAAGTTATGGTTTGCTTGAGTAGATATTACTCTTAAAAATTGTAATTATGCTTGATTACAGAACCGGTCTAAAGTGCGATGGTTGCTAGAGGACGTTCTTTTCAGGGTCATTGTTAAAATTGAGGTGAGAGGAGTAGGGGGGGGGGGGGGCGTCATTGTTTTATATAATTTTGGTTGGTATTGAATAAAAAAAGTAAGATATGGTTTGGTTGGTAGATATATGTCTTAAATATTGTAACTATGCTTGAATACAGGACAGACCTAAAGTGCGCGATGGTTGCTAGAGGACGTTTTTTTTTGGCGTCATTGTTAGAATTGAGCGGGGAGGAGGGGCTCATTTCTTTATATATTTTTGGTTTGTATTGAATAAAAGAAATTAAGTTATGGTTTGTTTGAGTAGATATTACTATTAAAATTTTTAATTATGCTTGAATACAGAACCAGTCTAAAGTGCGATGGCTGCTAAAGGACGTTCTTTTCGCGGTCATTGTTAGAATGGAGTTGTAGGGGGGAGGAGTCATTATTTTATATATTTTATTTGGTGCAGGATAAAAAAAATAAGTTTTGGTTTGGTTGAGTAGATATTACTCTTAAAAATTGTAACTATGCTTGAATACAGGGCCGTCCTAAAGCGTGTGCGAAGTGCGTGATCGCACACATACGATTTTAAAAAGGGCACTGAAATGGAAAAAATTAAAAAAATAATAAGGTAAAAATTTAAATTTTTATGTAATTTTGAATGCAAATTATCTTAACCTACCTGAAGTCTACTCTTCCGCAAGAAATACACAACAACCTTGCATTTTTTTCCATTGAAAATGACATCATCGTCATTAGATTATGATGCACTAATAAAAACATTTTTGGCTGCTAAATCTAGGAAGGTTCTCCGCTAGGTGTGCAGTACAGATTATTCAATTTTCTGTAATATTTTTTCTAGATTAGTTTTTTTTTTTTCATGAATATTAAATCAAATAAAACTTTTGTTGTAGTTAAAAAAATGTGTCTGTTATTTTCTACTTGACAAAACTATAAACCGAGTAAAAGAATTTCGGACTTTGCTCTTTACACAAGTACAGTACAGCATGCCTATCGAAGTTTGAAAAAGTCAGTTAAAAGAGTCAGTAGAAGAAGTCATTTTAAAAAATAAAAATAATAAAAAGGTACTAAACACTTTACTTTAATATTTACTGTTTTTTACTGCTTTTTAGTTTTTGGTTTAAAATGCTAACTTCAGGTTTTAAGTTCCAGTAGGGCAGCGTAGCCCAGTCGAGAGAGTATAGTTCTCGTAACTAGAAGGTTGCAAGGTTGCGAGCTGTGAGGTTGCGAGTTCGGGCCTGGGACCGACTAAAGACCGCCGTGTTCGCTAATGGTGACTGGAGCACGTTAAATCAGTCATGGTCGCAAAGTCCTCCAAGTTCCCATACAAATCAATACCTCTGGGAGTGGCAAAGCCAAGTCTTCTGGTGGAATCTTCTGCTTGGTATTGCCTCTAAATTAAGAAGTTCCACATACGGTCGGTAGTGCTGCCATCTATTGGGTAGCTACCGAAAGAGGTAGAAATGAACTCTTCGGTGGCTATAGGTAGACTTGTGCACTCCCTCTCGCGAGTGTGCGCTTACATTCTGTGCAGTACTGCCCACTACCGATCTGTACGGGATATGGGGTTGGTACAAAATGCTTAAGCAGTGGTGCCTTAGTCCCCATAGTCCTTGATAAAAAGAAGAAGAAGAAAGAAGTTCCAGTAAATTTCAGTTATAGAGCACCCATACCATTTTTGGAGGTTTTACTATACCCATTTTCATTGTAAGGGGCTCCAAAACTCATTCTTGTATGCACAGTACTTTGCTCTTAAACCGGTCCTGCTTGAACATTAAACTCATTAACAAAATTTGATGGTGAAATGATTTTTTTTATAATTAATTTGTAAATTTTTTTATAAGCTAGCAATTAAAAACTTCTTAAAATGTAATAAACAAAACACTCAGTGATTTCTCCCCCCTCCCCCTTTTTTTTTTGTAAGAAATTTTATTGTTGTTGTTATATCTTTTAAACTACTTCACATGTTTTAAAGCAATACTTCGTCAGATGTTGTGGCCCGAAAAATGAAGCATTAGGTCTATAAGGCAGAAAGAGAGTAATGATTTCTCTTAACGTATACATGCACACTCCAAATATCGCAAAATAGTCCAAAAAGTGGTTTTAGTTTCATTGCTTTAAATTAATTTCTAAATGGAATTTTTGAAAAATAAGGGTATCATTCAAAAACTAGTGAACTAGTTAGTTTAAAGTACTATTTTATTCTGAAAATAAGTTTAAAAATTTTAAACTTACACTCACTTCTAAAAGTTAAGCACGGAGAGGAAAATGTTAACTAACGTAAGCCAATCTGAATTAAAGAAGCTGAAATTTGTTGCAAAGGTAGAAGGAAGTATGCAAATATGTTATGTAAATGCCAATCACGGTTTCGCGTCGAGAAATATGCAAAATAGACAGTCGTATAAGATCCGTGCTTAACTTTTGAAAGTGAGTGTATTGTTATAAGAAACGCGTCTTTAGCACGTAGAAATTCATTTAAATAATGATAACAAAAATTTGATACAATTTTTAAAAAATTATTTTAGAATTAAAATCTGAATTAATTATTAGATTATTTGATCCTCAATTAAAATCGATTAAGGAAGAAAATACACTTTTCCAGATTTTTAAAAACAAGAGTTTTTAGAATTTTTTTGATTTTTTCTACTTTCAAAGTTAAAAAATTATATTAAAATAACTATATTTTCCAAAAACTTGAATGGAGGGTCAAAACATTAAAAATAATAATACGAACAATTTCCAGCCATAATTCTTTTTATTGGCTTAATTAAATTTGATTAAATACTGTTCAAAAATATGTTAATTAATGGATTAAATGAAAATTAGCAAATTATTTTTTGAGTAAAACTTAACTTTTTTAAATGTAATCAGCATTACCAATTATGTACTTTAATGTGCAAAAAAAATCAGCTTTTTAGAGTGATAAAAAAAAATTATTCAAGAGTGTATGTACACCTTAAAGAAACCTTTTACTTGAGAATCGTCCCGTATGCAATAAAAACTTTCACGTGTTGATAACGTACAAGAGGTTATTACAATCGTTGTCGTATCTACCCATTTTCGTAAACAGAGTTTACAGAATGGCAACACGCCGGGAAGCGTGCTAGACCCGTGAACTACTGCTAAACCATTAATTCGGTTAATTTTAAAAGTAAGAAATTGTGAAATGATTAAATTTATGAAATTAATATTGTTTTGAAATTAAATTTAAATTAATTGAGACTATTTTGTGAGACCAAATTGCATTTAAAATTATACAATAAATCTACCTTGTTGTCTCTATAAAATTATGCGATAAATCTACCCAAAATGTCGGCTCAACAAAATTAAATTCCCTTGAAATTGCCAAAAAAAAAAATTCCCTTTTAATAAAAATTTGCAAAATTTTTTCACAATATATAACAATTTCTAAATAGTTAGAAATACCATAGTAAGTAAATTTTATTACTGTAATGTATGAACTAAATAATAAAGAGCATCAGTGGTATACTCGTAGCGAGTTATGAAGAGATATGATACAGCTTTACTTTATATGATAAATAAAAAAAAAATTATCAACCAAACGGTCAGGACAATTTTTTGTAATAAGTAATACTTTTTAAAATAATTATTTACACAAAGTCATAAATATTAGCTTACAAAGTCATATACACTTCTAGTTTATAAAATTGATTGAATCTTAAATTTAATTAAAAAACCATGTAAAAATTATACATATTTATTCAACATGGACATTAAAATTGCATGAAATTTATTACCTTGTCTGATAAAAATTTTGTCAATCTTTTCAAACCCTACACTGAAAATACAATCAAAATATAAGAATATGATTAGTTAAGTCTTATAAACTAATATTTCATAAAACGTTCATTTATTTCAAACGAAATTAAAAAGTATAAATCGATCAATTTCTTGAAAAACAAACCTAAAATTTGTACCCACCCCGTTCTCTTTATCGCTCTCAAATAACTTCGAAAATGATTTTCTTGGGGGAAAAAATCCCTAAAATTTGTATCCACTCTGTTCTCTTTACCACTCTCAAATAAAATCGAAAATTATTTTCTTGAAAAACAAACCTAAAATTTGTACCCACCCCGTTCTCTTTATCGCTCTCAAATAACTTCGAAAATGATTTTCTTGGGGAAAAAAATCCCTAAAATTTGTATCCACTCTGTTCTCTTTACCGCTCTCAAATAACATCAAAAATTATTTTCTTGAAAAACAAACCTAAAATTTGTATCCACCCTGTTCTCTTTACGGCTTTCAAATAGCATCGAAAATGATTGCAAATTATCAACCTACCCTTCTCAAAACCTCTTATCACTCGCATTAACAGATGTTTAAAACACAACCAAAAAGCCGCGGACATAGGCGATTAAAATTCAACAAGTGGCAGACAGACAAATGATTCGGAATAAAAATCAGTTGTAAGTGGTACGTCGATTCTAACCATTATCCTTGTTGTAATCAGCATCTCTAACAGTATACTTAGGGATCCATATGTGAAGGTACCCAGCGCACGAGTTGTAAAATGATTTGATAGCGCAGCGTGTGCCGCACTTGCCCAGGTTGTCCAATTACCTTGTCAAATCATGTGGCCCAGAAGACCTTATTGCGATTGTTTGTTAGCAATGAAATCTTAAACATAGCCTCTGTCATCCGGGGATTGCTGTGGCGTATCAGCAGGTATTAAGTACTTCAACACCCGTGTATTTTGTCAAGGCTTAGGAGTCGGGTGTCACCTTAGGTGAAAGGACTCGCTGCAATTTACATTGAGTTGCAATTTGTCTCCATTACGTTCTATCAAATGCGGGGTACGATAAATCTCGCTGCCTTTTTGTTTGTTCGGTGATGATCGTATTATGTCCATCATGCTTCATATTTCACTGGATAATAATATTCGGTTTGTGTATGACAGAGGTGGCATACAAATTCCTATCAATGCGTAATAGATATAATTTTGGGTTGTAATAGATAAGGAGAATTGTGTACTTGACATTTTGCAACTAGGGTATTAATATTTATTTAATAGATCAGGTTTTATATCTAGTTCTCAATGTCAATAATGGTGGGAAAACTTATTTGTTACCTGAAAAGGGTATTTTTTATGTTTAATTCTATTTTAAATAGTTAAATGCTAGTCTGAAAACCGAAAGAATTTACCTATTAAAGATTTTTTTTTTTTTATTTCTTATGTAAAATTAAGCTTTTAAATGTAATTTCCTTTTAACCAATTTTTCTTCATTTTAGAAAGTAATAGTTAAATATTTTAACGACTATTTTACATTCGAAATTATATAACATTTATGTGGGGAAACATATTAGCTGTACATTATTATATAATATGATATTGACTTATTTATTTATGCAAGTTAACAGTTTTTTATTATAAATTATACAATTTCACCTAACTGAAGTGAGACACATATGTAAATTATTTCGTAATTCTTCTGCGATTAATGAGAAATTTTTAAATTATCTCACATTAAAAAAAAACACGAAAAAGCGAAAACCTAATTTCATGGTCGCTTATCTGTTATTAAGATTTTAATAAACTATTCAAGAATTTTCATACTAATTGAAATCAAAATATTTCTTCGATTACAAGAAAGACCACTTTTTATACTAATTTTTCATTTTATTATTCTCTCAACGTATTGATCGCTGTTATTAGTTTTCTATTTAGTATATAGTTTTTAGTTTAAACATTTTTATTTATTTATTTATTTATTTATTTATTTATTTATTTATTTATTTATTTATTTATTTATTTATTTATTTATTTATTTATTTATTTATTTATTTATTTATTTATTTATTTATTTATTTATTTATTTATTTATTTATTTATTTATTTATTTAATTGAATGAATTAGTCATTTATCATTTTATTTGTGTCTTTTAATTGTATATTTTGTATTATGAAATAAAAAAAAATCCATACTATCATATTATTTTTATCTAAGTTTTGAAAAACTCTCAAAATTTGTTAAACTTATTTAGTTAAAATAATTATGAATTAATACTGTTAAAGGACTTGGAATGAAGTTGAAAGAATTTGTATAAAATATTTTGCATTCATTATAAATACAATTGTTTTAATTATTATATATATATGCAAACTAGTAATTTATTAACATATAAGTTCAATAAAATTATTTTTAAAACATACCAATTTGAATAGATACCAATTCTAATGTTTAGTTATGTAAACATCTATTTTCGTAATTTATGAAAATCCTCAAATTGATTTCATTACGAAAATAATATTCAAATGAAAACAGCCTATATACGATAAATCCTCCCAAGGAGGTCCCTAGGAAGTCCCCAGTCATCTCCGAATGACTTCCTAGAGACCTCTCTGTGAGGATATATGCTATATGGGAGGGATCATGAATGTATTGTATATGGCGGTCATGGTCATTACGATTCAAATTACTTATTTAAAGGAGCTAAAACCAATTAAAGTATTCCCTTTGTCCCACAATAAATATTAAGCTCTGTTAAACATGGTCTGAATCAACTTTATCAATAAATATCTTATAAAATAATGCAAAAACCAATTGAAAACGTTTCTTTGAAATTGACTTCAACTGCATTGATTCCATCGCGCCTTACACTACTACCCTTTAATGTGGTCTGATTATTTAATCATGTTAAAACAAAGTGAAATTGACAACAAAAAATAACGATGTTTTTTGTTGTTTTAATAATTTATCTTTAATAAAACTCAAAATATCCTAATTATATATAATTATATTGCAATATCATGATTTATAAACTGTAATTAAAATATATGACAGATCCGGTTAGATCAAATCATGTCAAAACAGATCCGGTCAAAGAGGGATTACGGAGTATTTACATTGAGGCAGATTCAGGTGTTTGGGTGAACAAATTTGTACTGAAACAGTTCAGATCAGCCTATTAAAAAGGCGCGATGGAAGTCGCTATACAGAGATGAATATAAGCAGTGTGAATGAATTGGGTATTAATTTTATTTTAACTCTAAAACCAAGCATAACTACAACAAGTAAAGAAACATAAGTATTACAAATAACTTTTAAGCCAATTATTTTCCTTACTGTAATAATTTTACGGGTGATTGAAAAGCTAAATAATTATTTTTAATTATTAAATTTTTTTATTCCAGCAGTAATTTAGCAATATTACCTTCAAATCTAAATATTAATGGAAAAAACCTTCATACAATTAACTTTCTACAAAAAGAGCTATATGAGTGATGCCTTATTATTAAACTTAAGGTATTGCATTGTTAATAAAAAGAAATTTTGATATACAATTAAGTAATTCAGATTTTTTTAGTCTGGATTACAATCATGGAAATTTTAAAAAATCAATAGAGTACATCTGGAATGCAAACCTGAAATGCCTCAGTTACTTAACAATGTGACATTTCGCAAGGGTTTGTTTATTTGGATTATTTATTATATCAACGCCTTATCTTGTAACACTAACAGTTTTATGCATCCTCATTAATACTATAAAATGATCCTCATTGATATTATAAACACTAAAAAGACAAGAAATTGGTTTTATGTATTAACAATACGTCCATTTCTACTTTAATTTAATATCCCATATAGCACACATCCTCCTAGGGAGGTCTCTAGGAAGTCCCCTTTCATCCCTGGGACTCCGAATGACTTTCTAGGGACCTCCCTGGGAGGATGTGTGCTATATTGGATAGCTCCTGTTATTAGCCCTTTGCACTCCAGGCCTTTTTCGCGCGGAGGAATCAGCAACTCGAGACATTTTAGGTTCGGCTGGTGTTTATGGATTTGCTTCATACAAACTAAACACAGTCATTGGCCTTGCATCAAATTTCCGCATCACACCTAATGGTCCTCTCGTGGTTTGGCATCCAATCGTGTGGCGCCTGAGAGGCCCCCACTGGAGTGCAAAGGGTTAAATTGCTCAATTAAAATTGCAAGTAATGAATTTAAGAGGTATGTCTAGTTGTTTAGTTCTTCTTATTATAAAGTCAATGAACTAAAAAACCACATTCTTTTTCCTTGAATGAATAAAATTTAAAAAAAAAGAAGAAAAAAAAAGAAGAAAGAAGAAGAAAAAAAAAAGAAGAAAAAAAAATACGAGAAAGTGATATTGTAAGTTGATGCTACTTTCTAACATTTAGTAAATGTTATAAGCAATTTGTGACTGATAACTTACTATTCGCAAAACAAAAATTTTAAGGAAAACGCAAGTACGTATTAAAAAGAAAATTCATTTGAAACCTACAGTATAACGCTTGCATGAATTTCAAATGGTAAAAATTCTTGACAAAAGTGTTTCAAAAATACAAATGCAAATTTGAAGACTAACCACACACTCTAGGTCTTAGGGTTGATCGAATAAAAATATATATAAATCCAATTTGCATACATAACATAAAATACAAAAATTGCAGAATAACATAAAAGAAAATACAAAATTTACAGAATGTACAAAATAAAAATAAAAACTACAAAACTGTAGAGTGCATAATAAAGCAAGATAATTAATTTTACAAAGTTAACATAATTACACCACATACAATTTAGAATACAAAAAGTTACAGGAATATACGGGAATAATACAACACAATACACAAAGTTGAAAACTAAAATAATTAGGCAAATACATCAGAAACAAATTAATTTTAGTTATTTGTTTGTTATAAAACATTAAATCACTAATACAGCTGTTGCATTTGAAATCTTAAGATACAGAAGTAATTATTCTTGTCAATTAGCTACAACTAAAACTAAGTGAGATTTCATAACTTTTTTAAATAACATGATATAAGTGAAAATTTCTTGAAATGTATTGAACAGTAAAATAAAATTAACTAAGAAAAATACAAGTACAATAGTTGTATTAGACAATAAAAACAAACCATTAAACAAAAGAATTATAAAAGAATACACAAATTGCCTTTACACAAATAATGCACTTAGATGTTTCATATTAAATCAAATATGTATAACATATCGACATTTAAATAATTTTTTTTCATTAATTTCATTTACTTAAAACTCTTCTCGATATAAAGTTTCAAGGATGCTTTATAACAAATGGCTCTCTCAGAAAATTTCAATATTTCTCTTCCTTTTAAGTACAAAAAGAAAAATAATACCATAAAACTAATCAGAATCAAGTGCTTCATCAACAACAACTCCACCCACTACAATTTTTTAAAAACATTTTTTTAAAGGAGTAAAAACAATCGGAAGATATATTTCTCCCTAATTATTTCTCTTAGGTATAAATTCAAGTATCTTATTTTCTTAGTCCTTCATCACGCTTGCTGTATTTCCATTGTTAATTTAATTTTTTGTCGGGAGCAATTTTTCTCAGTCGTGATTTTTTATTCTTATTTTATTTTTAAGAAGATAGAAAAAGTCGGGTGGATAATTTTCTCCAAACTAAAAAGTAAAATAAATCTAAAGAAGGATACAGGAAGAAAAAAAAAAACCGATTATTTTTAGTGAAAATGACAAATGGAGATCGTTCATCAGCTTCATCTTTCTTCGGTCCTCCGCTCTATTTTCAATGAATTTAAGGGCTTTTTTACAAGATCAATGGGCAGATGATCAAGTAGCAGCTCTTTAGGAATCATTTCACTTTCGTATGGGGTATAGGAGGTTTTTTAGAAATGCAATTCAGCCTCGGTTCAATTTATTGCGATGAAATTCCTTTTCTCTGAAGTTAGATCGAAATCAAAAGGGGTTCACGGCATATTTCTTTATAAAAATATTACATAAGCTTGCTTAGTAATTTACATGAGAACAGGATTAAAACCTATCATATATGTATTTCAAAAACACAGACATAGAATAGGTAAACTGAACTGATATTTGATTATGACCTCCTGGCAGTTTTAAGAAAATCAGCTATGGCGCAACAGTCTTGCCCCTACACTGTTAAAAATTTTGTTCCACCTTGCACCAAAAATTGGTTCCCATTTAGCTGCCACCAACATTTGGTGCTTAGTTTCACGATTTAATGGTGCAACCTCGGACCGTAAGCACCATTAAATCGCGAAACTAAGCACCAAATGTTGGTGGCAGCTAAATGGGAACCAATTTTTGGTGCAAGGTGGATAATTTTTTTAACAGTGTAGAAGGCAATAGCTCCGGTCACCCTAACTTGGTACTAAGTACCTGTATGAAAACCCACTTTCCAGACCTTTCTATTAGGTGTAATTTTTTTTTACTAAGCGTGTTTTCATCCGGGTGAAAACACAGCATAATTTGCTTCAATATATATTGAGATTTCACGCTTAGTTTTTGATTCACGCATGATTTCACACTATCTGGATGAAAACACACTTATCTGGACGATTCTATTAACTTCAAAAAATTTGCAGCCTATCAAAGCCTTTACTAAGCGTATTTTTATCTGTGAACTTAGTATCTAGTTAGGTTGAACCGAACTATAGGATAGTATAAAAGGAAACGGCTAAGTTACTAAGACAATGATATTGTCTTAAAGTATGTCTGAGTACACTGTTCAACAATATTTAAAGCTTCATTAAAAAGAAATGGGGACAAACGACGTAATGTCGAAGTAACCATAATGAAGGGGTTGCTTAGTGTATAAGGGTGAAATCTCAATGTATATTTATCAACTAAGGTGTACTTTTAATTTTCTATCATAAGTGTATAAATATGGAAAAAATTCATTTCCAGTAAAAGATAGTTTATGCTAATACAATTCATAAAGGTATGACGAAAATAATTATAGAAGCAAAAATGATTTTTTTATTAAGTGCATGAAAAAAGTTCCAGTTTTTTTTATTTTTGCCATCAATAAATATGTGTTGGGAGGATCATATAGAGGAGGATACAGAAGAGTAAAATTTTCACCTAAACATTGTCATTTCAAAATTAGTATTCGAATTTTCTTCAGAAATAATAATTAATAGTTATGCATTAATTTTTGTTCAAGTAAATATTTTAAACACCATAATAAACTTCTTTCCCCTGTGAACTTTATCACTTTTTTCAACTTCCTTTTTAATTTAATATTGAGAAGGTGGTGAAAAATTTGGATCCTCATAAAGCCGCCTTGCATCAAAAATTGGTTCCCATTTAGCTGCAACCAACATTTGGTGCTTAGTTTCACGATTTAATGGTGCTACCTCGAACCGCGAACACCATTAAATCGTGAAACTAAGCACAAAATGTTGGTTGCAGCTAAATGGGAACCAATTTTTGGTACAAGGTGGAACGAAATTTTTAACAGAGTATAATGCATAGTCATTTTCAAAATAATAATATGAAAGCTTTGTTAGATATTTTTTCTGTCATATTTATCATTTAAAAGTGAAGGGTTTATTGTCTTTTAGAAAAATTTCATTTCAATTCCGCTGTGCACACCAGAGAAGCCTGTTGTAGTTGTTCTTGATATTCATGAATGCGACCATTCTATCAATATAATAAACTTGTGTAGAGAAAATTATATTGTTTCTTTCCATGACATTGCTTACTCAAACTTCATCTCCGCTATCATTGTGCATTTGAACCTCCAAAAAAGTGTATTAATACCGTATGTGACAGTTGGAAAAAAGTCAATCTAAGCAAGACTATGAATACATACGATATTGCTAACGTAAGAATATAATTTTTCCTACAAAACAATCAGCACAGTATGGTTCATATTAATTATAGCGGTATAACAATGTTTATGATTGTCAAATAACTACATTTACAACAGTCAAATAATTATGTATATGGTAATCAGATAATTAGATTTTTAGTAGTCAAGTAATTACGTTTGCAGTAGTCAAATAATTATGTTTCAATCTGTTCCAGTATGTGTTTCAACCTACCCTAACGAGTGTTTCAACCAACCCCTTACTCGGAGTTGATTGAAACATACGTTTCGGTTTCTTAGAAATTTGTTAAAAATACCTTACAGCTCTAAATATCGTATATTAAAATTCAGTGTAATAGGCCAAAAGTGTAACTTACCAATACCACTAAAATTAAGTGTCTATTGCTATTTGTTTACGAGAAGAAAAAAATTTAAATTTTAAAAGTGTTTCAATCAGCCCCGGTGTCTCCTATTTGAAATCGTAAAACTGTCATTACTATGTTTACTTTATATTTGGACTAGCTGAATACCCGTGCTGCGCTACGAAATTTTACCATTAGCATTTTAGCGATCAAAAGACATTCATGTATTCTACACTTCAGACGTTTGCTCCCATTTCGATCCCGACAAATTGATTTATCAAAATAGGAACTTTCCTTTGTTGACATTTTAAACGAAATTTATAATTGTGAATAGTAAACTGGTATAGTTTATTGTGTTTATGTTTGCTCTTAGTTCTAAATTTCAAAGTAGTAGCTGTATTGGAATTAAGTTAATTAGACATTAAGTTAATCCTCGTATAGTTTCAATGTTGCGTCGTCTTTTCATCCCTTAAAAATTCGTTAATCGATATTGGAATGACTTATTTTTTTAACATTTGCAAAAAAATATCAGAAAAATGACTACATTGGAAGAGGAACATTCGGATATCCCTCGTTTGGATCATTTAACCCCTTCTCGACCCCTTAAAGTTGGTTAATCGAGAACAGAATAGCTTACTTTTTCTATGTTTAATCTTTTTTGACATTTGTACCAAATTTCCGAGTTGTGACCATATGGGAAATGGTACATTCGAATATTCCTCGTTTGGAACGTTTAACCCCTTTTCCACCCCTTGATCCACCCGAGATCGGAATAGTTTACTTTTTCTGCGTTTGTCTTTATTGATATTCACACCAGTTTTCAGAATTGTGAAAATATGAGAAGTAGGACATTCGAATATATCGCTCGTTTGGAACGTTTAACCCCTTTTTGACCTCTTAAAGTGGGTAAATAGAGATCGGAATAGCTTACTTTTTATATGTTTACCATTGTTGACATTTGTACCAATTTTTAGAGTTGTGACCATATGGGAAGTGGTACATTCGAATATCCCTCGTTTGGAACGTTTAACCCCTTTTTGACCTCTTAGAGTGGGTAAATAGAGATCGGAATAGCTTACTTTTTATACGTTTGTTTTTGTTGATACTTGCACCAGATTTCAGAGTTGTGACGAAAGGGGAAGTAGGACATTCGAATATCCCTCGTTTGGAACGTTTAACCCCTGTTCCACCCCTTAAAGTGGGTTAATCGAGATCGGAATAACTTACTTTTTCTTCGTTTGTCTTTATTGATATTCTCACCAATTTTTAGAGTTGTGACGAAATGAGAAGTAGGACATTCGAATATTCCTCGTTTGGAACTTTTAACCCCTTTTCGAGCCCTTAAAGTGGGTTAATCGAGATCGGAATAGCTTACTTTTTCTATGTTTACTATTGTTAATATTTGTACCAATATTTAGAGTTGTGACCAAATGGGAAGTAGGATATTCGAATGTCCCTCGTTTGGAACGTTTAACCCCTTTTCGACCCCTTAAAGTGGGTTAATCGAGATCGGAATAGTTTACTTTGTCTATTTTTACCATTGTTGATATTTGTGCCAATTTTCAGAGTTGTGACTATGTGGGAAGTAGGATTTTCGAATGTCCCCGTTTGGAACGTTTAACCCCTTTTCGACCCCTTAAAGTGGGTTAATCGAGATCGGAATAGTTTACTTTTTCTATTTTTACCATTGTTGATATTTGTGCCGATTTTCAGAGTTGTGACTATGTGAGAAGTAGGATATTCGAATGTCCCCCGTTTGGAACGTTTAACCCCTTTTCGACCCCTTAAAGTGGGTTAATCGAGATCTGAATAGTTTACTTTTTCTATTTTTACCATTGTTGATATTTGTGCCGATTTTCAGAGTTGTGACTATGTGGGAAGTAGGATTTTCGAATGTCCCCCGTTTGGAACGTTTAACCCCTTTTCGACCCCTTAAAGTGGGTTAATCGAGATCGGAATAGTTTACTTTTTCTATTTTTACCATTGTTGATATTTGTGCCGATTTTCAGAGTTGTGACTATGTGGGAAGTGGGAGAATTAGTGATGAGTGAGTCAGTGAGTGAGTCAGTGAGTGAGGGCTTTGCCTTATATATATAGAGATGAATGCTTTTATTTAGGTGAAACTATATTCTCAGGCCTTACTGAAAAGTTGTGGAATTTCGTTTTATATTTTAATTAATTAATGAAAATACAAAACACCTTCTGTTTTTTAAGTTAGTGCAAAAAATAATTTGTAAAATTTTAATTAAAATAATATAATCCATTTAAACTAAGTTTTTGTTATAAATCCTTTATATGCATCGACAATTTTTATAATCATTAATAAAGCGCCGTTTCTGTTGCCAGAGTGTGCTTGGTGTTTGCCATCTAATTTTAAATATTATAAACATCTCTATCAGCAAAATATCCGGTAAACTACTTCTTTTAAAAATTTATTCATAAAAAATGAATGCGAATTTATGCACTCACATCCAAATATCTTTTATTTATTCTGATTAAAACAATTTATTTATTTATTCATTCATTCATTTATTTTTATTTTTTATTCATTCATTCATTTATTTATTTATTTATTTATTTATTTATTCATTCATTCATTTATTTATTTATTTATTTATTTATTTATTTATTTATTTATTTATTTATTTATTTATTTATTTATTTATTTATTTATTTATTTATTTATTTATTTATTTATTTATTTATTTATTTATTTATTTATTTATTTATTTATTTATTTATTTATTTATTTATTTTATTTATTTTTGAAAAATTTTGGCAACAGGAAAGAGTTTTTTCAATGAGCGGTTAAATGCTATTTCATCGCGATTGGGGGTCGACAAGTTGGTTTATTAGTATTTCGTAAAAACGACCTTTTTATTGACAGAAACAGCCGTCAAAATTTGTTATAATGCATTGTCATCGACATCGAATCTATCAGCCAAATTTCAGCCCGATTGGATGACAGCTTGGGGGTTAATTAGGCCTCCGCAGATTTCCCCGCTATCGACAAACATACAAATCGAAGTTCATACAAAGCATATAAAAAAATGCCATAATACTATAATTCAGAAGCCCCTGTGAAAAATACCCTAGTTTTTTGCATCCCTCTTCTGGAAGTTAACTCTCTAACTTTGGGCCTGGTCCCTCGTTTCATTTGCAACTGATGAGGTCTAGATGAATGATGATATTTAAAAGATGTCGAGAGGGGTTCCTCATCTGTTTTGGCATTTGTCTGTCGTTTTGTGTCACCAAAATTTTTTATTCGCTTTTAAATGGTTTTCTCCTATCAAAGCAGAATTTATCTCAGTATAGAAAATCCTTCCCATTGGAATGGGAAATTCTGTTATTCCTTTAAATTCAATAATGGAATATCAGAAAAGGCATTTTTCTTTCTTTTCACCCATTTGCATAATTTCTCTTCTTTCAAGGAAGATTCATCATCTTTTCACTAAATTAAGTGCAATCTAAGAAAATAAATTGAATCTGGATCGTATAAATCAGCCTTGTACATATTTGTTAAACGTGACTTTTTTGAAAAGCTTTTCTCTGTTATTGACAATTTTGATTTTTAAATTTTTATGTTAAGTTAAATAATTAAAGTGAGAATAAAATTCCTAAATATTTTCACTTCTTAAAAATTGGTAACTTCCTTCTTATTTAATACATAATTTATAAATATGTATTAAATATATATATATATATATATATATATATATATATATATATATATATATATATATATATATATATATATATATATATATATATATATATATATATATATATATATATATATATATATATATATATATATATATATATATATATATATATATATATATATATATATGTATATATATATGTATATATATATATATATATATATATATATATATATATATATATATATATATATATATATATATATATATATATATATATATATATATATATATATATATATATATATATATATATATATATATATATATATATATATATATATATATATATATATGTATATATATAATATATATATATATATATATATGTATATATATATATGTATATATATATATATATATATATGTATATATATATATATATATATATATATATATATATATATATATATATATATATATATATATATATATATATATATATATATATATATATATATATATATATATATATATATATATATATATATATATATATGTATATATATGTATATATATATATATATATATATATATATATATATATATATATATATATATATATATATATATATATATATATATATATATATATATATATATATATATATATATATATATATATATATATATATATATATATATATATATATATATATATATATATATATATATATATATATTATATATATATATTATTATATAAAATATATAAAATATATTTTATATTATATATATATATGTCTTAGTCTTTAAATTAGTAATTCATTTATAAAATTCGACTTTTTAAAAAAATAAAAAAAACACTTTTTCTGAGTTTATCAGTGTTAAATATTACGTTTTATTGTTGAAATAAATTCCTTAGGTTTCCTCCACGTACTTAACTTGCTATTTTGTCTCTACTGATAACTATGAAAAATTTCTAAAATCTTGAAACTATTTCTGAGTTGTTACTTTCAATTACCCATACGTATTTTACATAGAATAATGAAAGTATAGCATTCAGTCAAAAAAAAATTTCGATTTTTTTGCATTTCTTCAAGTTTTGGAACACCCTGATTTCAAAAAAATGATCTAGAAAAAATGTCTCTGTATGTGTGTCTGTGGTCAGCATAACTCCCGAACAAATTGACCTACGATGTTCAAATTTAGTATGCGGGTTGCTGGTGGCCATAGGACTTACCATTAAGGTTTTCGTCAAAATCACGCATAAGGTAGCTGCTATTGAAAAAATCATGTTTTTCAATTACTGCTAAAAAACGGCTGCACGATTTTGATAAAAATCGCTGCTCTAATGCCTCTTAAGGTGTTCTAAACATTCCCACCTCCGAAATTCAAGTAAAAATGCTTTAATGGCGTAAAAAGTTGGAAAACGAATGCCTTCAACACCGAGTTCTCTTTCCTTGAGTATACCTCATAAACGATTGTTTTTTCTTCTCCCCTCAGTTTCACTTATAATAAAGGATAATATAAGGATTATCGGAAAGTACATCGCCACAATCACAATTTCGGAGATGTGTGTGTGTGTTTTTTTTAAGACCCATACAAGAATGATCGCAAAAAAATAATATCGCCATACTGGCCTGTAATTGAAAGTTAAACGATGTTCCATACCCTTAGTTTAACTTCGATTTCAAACAAATAACATGTACAACTGTTTGAGAGAAATTAGTGTCTTAGCCTTTAAATTAGCAATTCATTTACAAATTTTGGCTTTGTAAAAAATTGAAGAAAAAAGCATCTAAAAAAAAAAAAAAAACACAGAAAAAAATGAGAAAAAAAAATATCCCAATATAATATATAAGATATGTGCTATTTTAATCGTCGATTATGGTAAGAGGGGTTATTAGGTATATATTTTTTTTATTTTCGAAATAATTACTAAGTCTTTCACTTTACTTAAGATCAATAAAACCTGTTTGTGTGGTTTTTAATTCTACATTAGAAAGCATCCTTGATAAGAAATATGCTCTATTGTTATTTTTTTTAAAAATAAATTTAGAAACGAAAGTTGAAATTCACAAAATTTGGTGATATCGTTTTAAAATTCCGAATACGTCCACCACGTTATAGTCAAGAGGAAAATTTTTGACGCATATTGTTAAAAAGTACATGTTTTAGTGTTGGTGTTTAAAGGTATTTTTTTTTTATTTGAAAACCTTCGAAAAGTATTTAAGAAGTATACTAACTTCTTATAATCTAGCTAGAGACCTGAATCAGAGCAATATCAAAATATGTAAACAAGCCTATTGCCCGTACACGTTTTAAAATAAATAATACGAATTTCAGTGATTTAATTTCATAAGTGTCACCAAGCTTTAGAAAGTCCTCCTAATGAGTAGGTATTACTGATTGCATCCGCTTGATCAAAGTTTGCGTTTTGAGCAGAAAACTCCCAAAACTCTTTCAGTGATAATTAATTTCTACCCGAGTTTTCATGTTCTTAATTCGAGCAATTTCATTTTAAAAGATTCGTAGTGAAATCCAATTTCACTTCATGTCAACCTTACAGAAAACCGGGCGACATTCCTGTAAACAAGTTCACACATTGGATTTACTACTAAAAAAAAGCCCATTAAAAATCCGGCTATTTTCAGAGGCCGAAAAATCCCGCCGTTCCCATTGTATCGCCGGGGAGGACAGACAGTGAAAAAAAATAGGGATTTTTAGCCTCAGGTCATCGGAATGATGAATTTCTCTCGATGTATTTCTTCTTTTTTCAAAACTGAGAAGTTAACCAACAACACATACGTACAAAAATAAAAAAAAAATGAAATTTCATCCGGCATTTGGAGGGAAGGCGGGATCTTTGAAAGGTGAAGAGGAAAACGGCATTCTTCTGCACATCCCTCAGGCAACATCGAGCTCTTGTTCAAATAAAAAAGAAACGAGGAATGAAGAAAAACATCCAGCTTGTAAGAGATCTCACAGTAAGAAGAAGACTCCTTTAAGGGGTATCACTCACGTAAGAAGGCCATTAATCGACACGTGGAAGGGTGTTAAAACGAGGATTTTATTTCACTGGATATAAAAGAGCATTGAAAATACTTTTGAGGTTGGAGGTAGAATATTTGACCCACAGTACAGTTGCACTGTTCTAAAATGTGGATTCCCCTTGCACCAAAAATTGGTTCCTATTTAGCTGCCACCAATATTTGGTGCTTAGTTTCACGATTTAATGGTGATACATTGGACCGTAAGCACCATTAAATCGTGAAACTAAGCACCAAATGTTGGTTGCAGCTAAATGAGAACCAATTTTTGGTGCAAGGTGGAGCAAAATTTTTAACAGTGTACTGAACAAAATTTATTTTGAAGTCCAAACTGGCATATTTAACAGTGACCTTCACGTATAGATCAGTTACATTTCATCACGCACTAATGCTTTCTTAACAAAAGGTGTGCAATTCTTATAGTACTCGATTGTTTTACAAAAAGTTTAGCCAAGTCTGAAACAACCTATTTTCAAGGTGAGACCGAAAAGTAAGGTGACTGATGTCTAAATAATCACTGTATTATATATTTGCAGATATATACATCACTGTCCTTCAAAGTAGTTCCCGCCGTCTACAATACACTGCTGACAACGTTCATACAAGTTCTTGAAACTTCTGAAAAAATCCTCCTTTGAGACTGTCTTAGGTTCCTTTGTAACAGCAGCTTGAATGTCTGAGATGCTTGAAAATCGGTTTTCCTTCAGTGCCAATTTCAGTCACGGAAAGAGGAAAAAATCTGCTGGCGCTAGATATGAGGAAAAAGGAGGGTGTAATACTAATATTACAGTATTACACCCTCCTTATTCCCCCTCTTTCCACAACTGAAATTGGCACTGAAGAGAAACCGATTTTCAAGCATCTCAGACATTCAAGCTGCTGTTACCAATGAACTTAAGACAGTCTCAAAGGAGGATTTTTTCAGAAGTTTCAAGAGCTTGTATGAACGTTGTCAGAAGGGAATTGTAGACGGCGGGAACTACTTTGAAGGACAGTGATGTATTTATCTGCAAATATATAATACAGCGATTATTATGACATCAGTCACCTTACTTTTCGGTCTCACCTTGTAGGATTAACTGCATGAACGTTTGCCAAGTTTTTTTTCTTTTTCTTTTTTTCATCACCTTGGGTGCGGCTGAAGCCCAGCTTACCCCTCCCTGTATCCGCCACTCAATCTCTAATACCACACTTGTTTGTTAATCCTATCTGAATGAAGTATGCACGTGATTCTAATAAAGAAAACACTCCCTTTCCCAGTGTGCCAATGGGGAAGATATAAGGGAGATGGATGCTAGAAGCAAGTATGCTTGGGAATGAGCAAAAAGGCGGAAAAAAGTGGACCCCGCCCACTCCAAAAAGTATAAAGGCCCGCCTAGGATCTTGCTTCTAATCCTTCGTCATGGTTCAAAGACTAAAACAGGATTCGCTGTTGTTGAAAGGATAAAAGATGAAATCGTGCTGCTTCCCAAAAACAACGCTAACTATGTGAAGGCTTTGTATGAAGCAGAAACCACAGTTTAGTAATAATTTATAAAAGACATGTTATTGAATTTGTCTATTGATTGGCAATTAGAAATAAAGTAAACACCTGTTGCTGATATGAGATTCGTTGTTAGTGATTGTGAACTACAAATGGGTAGACCTCTGATTTAGTTCATGAAAGTTTATTTTAATCTCAATTATAATCAATATCTTTTAAAAGAATTATTTCAAAATTTTCAAATGTAATTATAAAACTTTTGAAATGTATTAAATTTTTTTAAAATTATATTTGCCATTTGTCAGAAATCGCAAAATAGCTCTAATTATCGTGATCCAAGGCTTTTTTAAGGAAAGCATTCACCAGGGAAAAGATATTGCTAAAAAATATTTCTGAGCTTTTCAAATCAAATAAATTACTATTTTAAAATATTTCATTTCAAGAAATAGTCAGAAAAATTATTCCAATGGAATAATTTTTCATGGAATATGTATAAAGCTCAAAAAATATACCTGATTGTCTTCAAACTAACCATACCGCAGAATACAAAACCATCCATTTTAACTATTCACCATCCATTAAGAGGAAAATTAACCTTTAAAGATTGCTATGCTTGGAAATAGCTATAAACGGTTATTTTTGAAACGCCAAACCCATAAGGGTTTGAAATTATAGTACAATATGCCAATCCTAACTAAAACACCAGCAAAGAAAGTCTTCAGAGACAATTCAGGTTTTAACCGACTTCCCTGTACTCCAATTATTAGCAGTTGTAGAAAACAGGAATGTTTTGTGGGGTACTACGGAACACAACTATTATTATAGTTATTAGCATTATTATCTACTTTTAAAGAACCCCCTGACCCCGGCCTACAGGACAGGAAGGAAGATGGTAAAGGGAATTCACATACAAATTGTTTTCACTTTTGCCATTCCTGTTAGCCTCAAGTGAAATTATTGCTATTGCAAAGTGACTATGATGACTTCTGTGTTCACCCTGTGTGGTGGTAGAGATTGCCATTTGATGACTATATGGCACTTTCGTTTGAGAAATTACATGATCATTTGTGGCTTCCGTGTTCAATCTGCTGTACAGGGAAAGCGACGAAGTTTTCATGTGCTGATGTATAGTTACTGGATCTTAAGTTAAGGAGCTAAGTGAGAAATTGTAATTTTGTAATTGCTATTCGGAAGTTTAATTAAAGGTTAAAGATATAATTTTTTTAGTTAAATCAAGAAATATTTAAAAATTACTTCACAGTGAGAAATATTTAAAAGTAACTAAAACTTTTTAAAGAGTGAGAAATATTTAAAAGTAACTAAAACTTTTTAAAGAGTGAGAAATATTTAAAAAGTACTTTACAGTGAGAAGATTAAGTGCGAAATTGTAATTTTGTAATTGCTATTCGAAAGTTTAATTAAAGGCTAAAGATATAATATTTTTAATTAAATCAAGAAATATTCAAAAATTACTTTACAGACAATGATTATACGACGTTTCTCTTGTAAATCATATGCTTTATTTATATTTTAAACAGGAAACATGAATCAAAATTAAGCCTCGTAAAGTAAAATGTTTTATTGATACTCTGGACAACTCAGTCAAGTTATTAATAATGAACTCATAATAAATTCATTTGAGTTCCAATTTAACTTAAAAAAATTATGACTATCCAATTAAAGATGTATCGACAGTAACTTTTTACGGACCACTGAATTTATTTTATACCCTGACAAATTATGAAATTTAAGTAAGAAAATATTAGGTGATGAAAAATAATTGTTAAATTAAAATGTAAAAGGAAATTCGAATTACAATAACATTATAAAAAGTTGCAACAGACATCACTACTATATTACTAATATTGCATTACTATGGCGTATTGCTATTTTAGTATCACTAAAACTCACTATTATTGTTATCTTTAATTGTTTCACTTTATTGTTTCACTAATATTATATCACTAATATTGTTCAACTAATATTAAATCACTAATACTTAATTTCTCTATTATTGTTTCACACTAATATTATATCAATAATACTGTTCAACTAATACTATTAATATTATATCACTAATATTATATCAATAATACTGTTCAACTAATACTATTAATATTATATCACTAATACTTAGTATAATAGTACCTAATCTTGTTTATAAGTACTTAATCTTGTATATAAGTACTTAATCTTGCATATAAGTACTTAATCTTGTAAATAAGTACTCAGTATATAAGAAATTAATCTTGTATATAAGTACTTAATCTTGTATATAAGTACTCAGTATATAAGAACTTAATCTTGTATATAAGTACTCAGTATATAAGAACTTAATCTTGTATATAAGTACTCAGTATATAAGAACTTAATCTTGTATATAAGTACTCAGTATATAAGAACTTAATCTTGTATATAAGTACTCAGTATATAAGAACTTAATCTTGTATATAAGTACTCAGTATATAAGAACTTAATCTTGTATATAAGTACTCAGTATATAAGAACTTAATCTTGTATATAAGTACTCAGTATATAAGAACTTAATCTTGTATATAAGTACTCAGTATATAAGAACTTAATCTTGTATATAAGTACTCAGTATATAAGAACTTAATATTTTTAGTACATTGCAATTTTATCACGTATTGAGAAGAACTATGAAAATTCTTAAAAGTTACCTCAAAGCAACTTAAATTCAATAACTCAACAAGTTACGCCAAGCATCGCAAAAGCAAACAATCCCTGCTTGCTTTTTTCACGGCCCCAACTGAATAGAATTCACCTAACGATGTCCAATTTCATCTCCCACAGATTTTTATCAGGGTGGTTATTTGTCAAAAATGTCAATCGGGACTCTTTTGGGGGGAAGAGGAGTTAATCCCAAAGGGTGTTTCATCGTACTCTCGAGGGGCGCAAGTGAGACCTGAACAGGACTCCAATGACAAGTACCGGGTGCATATTAGAGCTAATTGACAATTGACGCATGCAGGCGATTTGAGCAGCGTGGGACTTGCGAGGTTTCCGTTACACACAAAAAAATCGCGATCCTGATATTGGAAGCTGTTTCTTTCTTTCTGTTTTTTTTCCCCCTTTTCTGTCACGCCACCGTTTTGTGTGGTTTGGGCGAGTGACTTTTGGGGAAAGTCACTGGGAGGGGGCTAATTTGAGTGATTTGGTTGTTGAAATATGAGGAAAATATGTTTTTAAATATTAAGTTTTATATGATGCTAATTAATATTAATTAAATCATGCACAGACATTTGGATTAAATTTTTTCTATGTATGTTAAAAAAACTGGAGACTATTTCTTATTTTTTTTTTTTTTTTTTTTTTAAACGCTATACGTAACTGAAATTTCAATAGCCAGTTTATACTTGCTAATGAACTACCATTTTGTAATTTTACATTAATTCATATTTCAAAGGTTAGTACAGTAATGAGGTGAAGAAATTTTAATAACTACTTCTTGTATGTTTTTGAAACAGTAACTTTTATATGAGGCTAACTAATATTAATTGAACTATGCACAGACATTTAGTTTAAATTTTTTCTATGTATATGAAAAAATAAACTGCAGATAATTTCTGATTTTTTTTTTTTTTTTTTTTTTTAAATAAAACGCTATACGTTACTGAAATTTCAATTGCAAGTTTATTCTTGCTAATGCACTATCATTTTGTAATTTTACGTTAATCCATATTTCAAAGGTTAGTACAGTAATGAGATGAAATTTTAATAAATACTTTCTATATGGTTTTGAAGCAGTAAATTTCATATGATGCTAATTAATATTAATTGGATTATGCGCAGATATTTGGATGAAATTTTTTTCTATGTATATTAAGAAAACTGGAGATTATTTCTGATTTTTTTTTTTTTGTTGAAATTATAGCGTTACTAAAATTCAATAACAAGTTTATTCTTGTTTATAAACTATCATTTTGTAATTTTATTAATTAATATTTCAAAGGTTATTACAGTAATGGGATGAAATTTTAATAAATACTCTCTATAAGACCTATGTTAATGTTAAATAATATGTACACATATTTTACAAATCTTTTTCTTCTTTTTTTTCATTAAAAATATAGGTAATTTCCGGATCTCTTTATCTAAGACAAAACGTTTATGGCTCTGGTCATTATTTGAATTAAAGTTGTAAAGTTGGCAGAACTAAATATAGATTTTAATCTACCGGGGTCAACTGGTTGTTCATCTCTTTTGTATTCTTCCAATTGAATATGTCATTTTGTAAATACCTACTGACGTAGTTTTTTTCTTCTTCTCCCCCCCCCCCCAGGATTTACAATAGTTTGGGTATATTTTCCCTCTGTTTCTATTTTTTCTTTTCTCAAACATTTCTGTATGACGATATCAGATAGAATTCCTTTATAGTTAGTACCTAGAGAAAACTAACATTATCGATAATATAAGGTTCCAATTTAGTATCCGACATACAAAGCATCGGAGATCACAAATTAAAAAAGACATTAAAATTCTCCTCAAAATCTACTTCTCTTCCCCGCATATTCATTAGTAAGTTATAGTTAGTTAAATCTAGTTATAATTAACTCAAAAGTTTACATAAATAATTCTTGCATGGTATTTTGAGGCTGCCTTCAATTGGTTAAAAGGAAATGTACCATATTTAAATTAAGTAGGAGAGAACTTACATTATCGATGATATAAAGTGCTAATTTAGTATCCGACATACAAAGCATCGGAGATCGCAAATTAAAAAAGACATTAAAATTCTCCTCAAAATCTACTTCTCTTCCCCGCATATTCATTAGTAAGTTATAGTTAGTTAAATCTAGTTATAATTAACTCAAAAGCTTACATAAGTAATTCTTGCATGGTATTTTAAGGCTGCCTTCAATTGGTTGAAATGAAATGTACCATATTTAAAATAAGTAGGAGAGAACTAACATTATCGATAATATAAGGTTCCAATTGAGTATCCGACATATGAAGTATCGGAGATCGCAAATGAGAAATGTCCCAAAAATTCTCATCAAAGTCTTCATCTCCATTTCTCTTCCCCGTATACTCATTAGTAAGTCTCGAATTAATACATCCGCAGAAGAAGCTCGTTACTTTAACAAAACGAGCCCATTTCTTCGCTCGAGAACAAAAAAAAAAGCATTTTCTCCCCCTCCCTTCTAGCTTTCAGATACCGAAAAAAAAAATACCATCAAATGGTAGTGCGATAGAGGAGGCAAAAAAATCTAAAGTGAGGTAGAAATTCTCTTTGTGTGTATCTTTTTCCCCTGGAGCTCCCCCGGAGTATCGCTTGCATCATCCTGGATCGTCTGCAGCAGGGGGAAGAGGGGGAGCATTGGAATCATCCTTCGACTGAGAAGAACACTCCGCTCATCTAATGATGGGTTTGCGAGTTCTAATGACAGTTATTTGCTTTTTGCTCAGCGAAAATCGTGACTTTCGCTCTCTCTGCCTTTTCCACCGGATCTACTTACAAGTGCAGAGTTGACCTCTCTGCTCTTCTCTCTCTTTTCGTCCCCTCTCTCTCTCTCTCTCTACATCATGAAAGACTTTTCAGTATTTTTTTTTTTGTTTCTTACCTTCCTTTCTTTTCTCGAATGTTTTCGCATTTTTTTAGCGCCGGTGCAATTTTTTTTCTTGTTCTCTTAACGTGCTTACGTGCCCCAAATCCCCTCTAGCTCAGCTCTCCCTCAATCCGTATTTTTATTTTTATTTACGTCATTATTATTATTATTTATCAGTATTATTTCTGTCTTCTCATTCCACCCGGCGTTCTGGCCTCCGCAAAGAGATGTGGAATTTTTTCACCCCAAAATGCGTTCTCTGTTGTTGTTTTTTTGCATTGGGAGATGTTGTTTAGGAGGGGAGGGGGTCTACAGGCGTAAACAATGGTGTGTGGCCATGAGAATATAGTGATATGGAACATTTGCCTAAAATTTTGGTGCAGACTTATATGGAGGGGATAAGGAGCTTCAACACCTGAACACGAGAGAAAACATAAAAGTGAGAGAGGCTTGAATTTCGAATTTAAACTCAGAATTAAAGCTTATAGGCACCATTTTGTATTAAAATTCCCCAAGTTTGGGTATGAAGATTCACAATGGTAATGATAGTAACCCTCTTTTTATGGAAGAGTCTGTAAATGGATTTCACTTTAAATATGTTAATTTCGAATTTAAACTCAGAATTAAAGCTTATAGGCAACATTTTGTATTAAAATTCCCCAAGTTTGGGTATGAAGATTCACAATGGTAATGATAGTAACCCTCTTTTTATGGAAGAGTCTGTAAATGGATTTCACTTTAAATATGTTAATTTCGAATTTAAACTCAGAATTAAAGCTTATAGGCAACATTTTGTATTAAATTCCCCAAGTTTGGGTATGAAGATTCACAATGGTAATGGTAGTAACCCTCTTTTTATGGAAGAGTCTTTAAATGGATTTCACTTTAAATATGTTAATTTCGAATTTAAACTCAGAATTAAAGCTTATAGGCACCATTTTGTATTAAAATTACCCAAGTTTGGGTATGAAGATTCCCGATCGTAATGGTAGTCCTCTTTTTATGAAAGAGTCTTTAAATTGATTTCACTTTAAATATGTTAATTTCGAATTTAAACTCAGAATTAATGCTTATAGGCACCATTTTGTATTAAAATTCCCCAAGTTTGGGTATGAAGATTCACGATGGTAATGGTAGTAACCCATTTTTTATGAAAGAGTCTTTAAATGGATTTCACTTTAAATATGTTAATTTCGAATTTAAACTCAGAATTAATGCTTATAGGCACCATTTTGTATTAAAATTAACCATGTTTGGGTATGAAGATTCCCGATGGTAAAAGTAGTAACCCTTTTTTTATGGAAGAGTCTTTAAATTGATTTCACGTTAAATATGCATGAAATAAAAAATTCGAAGAGTTTTTTTTTTTACCTGGTTTCGATTCATCCATTTCAGTGCACATACTGGATCCATTTAAATAATTTATTATCATGGATAATTTAACATTTATAATCAGTTGATGATAAATAATTAATGTTGGTTAACAAGGTAGATGAATACCAAAAATCTGGAACTAACCAGTATTTTCTTATCAAAAATGAAATTGTTATTTGCGTTGAAATTTTTATTACACTCCACATTAGTCGGTATTGGTATTCAGTCAATAATAATTCTGTGCCACCCCTCTTTAGATCATAAACAGTACCATATTTGGGCAACTGTCTCATAACCAGTCACTTTCTCTTACGCATGAATGATTTCATTTCTATTATATTCTTTATGAATCTATATATCTCGACCCATTTTAACTTCAATCAGATTTTGTCGTAGGAGAATTCGAAACATTATGAAATTTGCTTGTTTTAAAGAACTTTTTCTTGCATTAAGAAGCCCACCTGATGAATGTGGGGTTAACGCTCTGGTTTCTCATGCCAAAGGTGCCGGGTTTGAATTCTGGATTAGGCATGGATGCTTATTGTGGTTCAGAATCCACATTAAGCTGTAGGTCCAGGCCTGATTAGCCTGTGCATGAAAATAGGTCGCTGAGCGTACAAACCAACCAACCTTGCATTAAGAATGTATCTCCTAATAAAAAATGCAATTTGAAAATATCATCTTCAAATCTGAAAATATCGTCGTATCAACAACCACCGATAAGAAATTTTCCTAACATCTTATTCTGAAACGATGTATTCAAAACCTTTAAAAAATATTCTTCTTTTCACAAAATTCACTGATTCATATCCTTTATCTCAAAAAAGGATGTATTGCTAAATTATGTAGTCAGCACATCCTAATTGCAATGTCGTTAGATCTCTAAATGTGTCACCTGTTGTCACTAAATAAACATTCTGAATTCATTGTTGATCTATCATATCCATCAGCAATATCCTTAATATGCAATATCCTTAATAATAATATCCAATATCTTGCTGCAATCTTAAAAACTACACTCTCATTTATGTTAAATCATTAAAGATTGCCGCCTAAATGGTAACAAGTGTTAATTTGTTTTTACTTTGCAAAGATTTGAGATTTTAGTAAATTCTTTTAAATATTTGTACTCAAAAATATGTTTCAAAAATTGCAATTTTACTACACAATATTAATGCGAAGAAAAGTGTTTTACTTATGACCAAATTTGTGTATTGATTTAGACACGTTGAAAATTTCTTAGGATATTCAGTATATTATAGTTTATTATAAAGTAATTTTATGTAACGATTTAATATAGTTTACAGTTATACTTTTTGTATAATTTGTATAAAAATTAACTAGTCAAATCTTGTCTGAAAAAATTCAAGATCATGGACACATTTACCTTAAGGTAAAGGGTAATCACCTTGAAGGATATCGTAATCAATCCTTTAAGATAAACTTCTTTAGACGAGTTCAGTTGTTTCATGGTAGAAAAGTCAAATTGACGATTTATACAAATAGCAGTTCAACACAATGCTATTCCAAAGCAAGTAACCTGCTTTTTGTTAAAGCCAAATAAACGACTTTGTGCAAATAACAGGTAAGCAAATTGCTATTCCATTACAAGTAATATGTATTTTGCTGTCCAAAAAGCCTATGTGTCTACTTTTCCAGTTAAATTATTTAACTAATCCTGTTAAAGTAGTATCAACAACAGGAAATGTTTGGAAAATAAATTTAAATTTTTGAAATTTAACCAAGGCATTTAAAAAATACGTCAAGTTAAAATATGATAGCCTCATCAATCATTGGTATCTTAATTCGTGGTTATATTTCTCAAATGATACGTACGGTTTTAATGCCAAATTTATTTTGGCTTTTCACTATAATAGGGGTATCAACTGCATAGGGGTATCGATTAACTCCACCATTTGGTGTGACAGATCAATTTCTTTAAGTTTTGAATTTAACCAAGTCAATTTATTTCTCCTTTTATATTTTTGAATTCATCTTCTAAAGACAGTAAAAGTTTTACCAAAACCAAACGGTTATGCACATTAATATTTTTAATACGCAAAATAATAATGGGGTACTAAGCGTCATATTAATATTTGGTTTAAACCAACTGAAATACAAGATACCAAATTGCATGGGATGATGTTGAACGATAGATACCCTAGGGGGCGTGGAAGGGGCAAATTCTTTGTCTTCTTTTATATATTTATATCTCAATCTGCCTCATTGGTAAGGATAATTTTGTGATGAATGTAGATCAGCTTCTTAAGTCTATATTATCAAAAAAATATTCTATTCTTGAGTCCTAAAGCAAATGAAGATCCACAATAACATCACTAAAGCTGTGTCATTATTCAATTGGTATTTAGTTAATTTGAGCTCTTTATTCAAATAACCTAAAAAGTGCAGTCAAGAAACGTAAGTATGATGTTCTTCATAAGTCCAAACGCAAATTATGCCTCATAACATTTCACATTCCATAACCTATGTCATCCCATTACGCGCAATTATCACTACCTAATTATCGAATTTGATTAAATTCTTTCGATTCCTTACCACATTGACCACTACCATCACATCACAAGCGCCGCATCATCCTTTCAATTGATATTTAGTTAATTCGAACTCTTTAATCAAATAGCCTAAAAAGCTCAGTCAAGAAGCGTAAGTACGACGTTCTTCACAAGTTCAAACACAAATTGCGCCTCATTACATTTCACATTCCAAAACCTATATCATCCCATTAAGAGCAATCATCACTACCTTATTATCGTTTTTGGTTAAATTCTTTCAATTCTTAAACACATTGACCACCACCATCACATTACAAGTGCCGCGTCCTCCTTTCAATTGGTATTTAGTTAATTCGAACTCTTTATTCAAATAGCCTAAAAAGCGCAGTCAAGTTAAGTAAGCACGACGTTCTTCACAAGTCCAAACGCAAATTGAGCCTCACGACAGTTCACATCCACCAACCTATATCATCCCATTACGCGCAATCATCACTACCTAACTGCCGTCTTTGAGTAAATAATTCCAATTCCCCACAACGTTAACCACCGTCATCAGTGACACACCGTTAATGCCGCGTCACACTTCAGATTGGCGTTTAGTTAACTCGAGCTCTTTAGTCAAATAATCTAAAAATCCCAGCCAAAAAACGCGCGTCCTAGAATCACGAAAGGCCCGCGAACTTAATAATAACAATTATTACACCCCCAACCCCACCACCACCGGCACGTTTCCAAGCCTGGATGTTAAAATAGAAGAAAGTTAACAAGTCCAAGGGGAAAAAAGAAAATGGGCTTTCACCTAAGAGCCCAGCAGTTCTCTTGATAACCGTAATCTAAGAGTTTCCCATCAAATGACGCTTGTTCTCCAGACTTCAACGGACTTTGAGAAGAGAGATTTTCAATTATCTTAGATGAGGATAGAATGGCGCGAGAGATGTTAAAAAAGGTAGCCGGGAGAATTTTGGGCTTCTTTTGCAGTCAGGGCTGCTTGGCGTTGGATGGACTTTAGAGAAGCAGCAAGGGGATGTCTCAACTCGTCTCGACACTGGACAGGCGCTGAGTGGTAAAAATGTTTTAAGCCTATATACTATTTTTCTCAGACTTCTTTTTTATTTTAATTTTATTTCAGACCAATATTGGAAACTGCCTTTAAAAGTAGATAAACAATTTAATTCTTTCATTTCAAGTATTTTTTGTTTTTTAAAAATAGCGCATACACACTGAATTTATCAGAAAACTGCACTTAAAGAGTTGTTTATGAAATAAGTTTAAATTTCCATAACAGTGACCTAATCTAATTAAAAACGTTTTTATATTTTAAATGGATCAACTAAAGAATCAAAACAATCCTGTAAAACTGATGGCTTAATAGAGAACCTAGCGAGATTTAAATTTAATACGAATGGGGCAAAAATATAGTTTTAGAAAATGCATTTAAAACTCGAACTTTCTCTTATTTTTTATTTTCTTATCAAAATTAAATATGAGTAGATGTTTCAAAAACTTAGTAATTAAATTCAAAATAAGGATATATCACTGAAATTTGTCAACATTTTAATGTATTACTGTTTAAAAAATAATGTAAACTCAATAGCTTAAACATGGGATACCTAGATTAAAAAATTTTGATACCCTTTGAGACTTGTAAATGATTAAGGCGCAATCTTGGTAAGCCTTCCTGCATTAAATGAGGTTATCCCCTTTTACAATGGTTGAAAAATTAATACCTCAAATATGCTATATTCCAATGTTATTAAAAAAAACGTGCAAATGAGTGGGGAAAGGGGTGGTTTATCACCAGTCTGCAAGTGTTAGTTGTTGCATATTTAAAAAGTTGTTAGGTAGTTGTTGCTCAATTTTTTTTTTTTTTTAATAATTCAAAATATATTAATTCGCAAAGAAATTTTTGGGGAAGGGGGAAAGTTTGATAATTATTGACATCCACACTAAGAGAACTACTTAATTCAAAGATAAATACTTATTTATTCTTTATTCTTGTAACATTTTAAGTCAATACTATAATTTTTTTTTTTTTTTTTTTTTTTTAAATTTTATTATTATTTCATTTAAGCAACAGATGTGTATTTTTAAAAGTTGATATTTTGTTAAATTATTAATAAGATTGAACAAAAAGATTAAAAAAATTTGAATTTTTATATCTTTAAGCATTTCAGTAGTTCTTAAAATTGTGAGAAACTTTACGAATGAGATTTCATATGAAAAATGCTAACTGTTATAAAAACGTATAAGTAATATAAATGTAGTGCGTTCTTATGCTTATAATTTCAAACTAAGTAAAGATATTAGTTTCAATAGATTTTATCTCATGACTATAACAATCAATATGAACATTTTCGATGCAAAAACTGAAATCGGTAGTTTCAATTAATATTGTGCTAAAATGACTGATGAAACAGAGCTCTGAAATTGATGTAATATAATCTACTATTAACTAATTTGAAAGTGCGCATCTTGTAGTTGTGTGTTTATTAAAAAAATAGTGATAATGAAAAATATTTTAATTAATTACTATCAAATGTTCATTAATTCAAAAGTAAAATGTTTTTTTTTTTTTTTATATATATATATAATTAATACAGTAGAGTATTCAGCTGCAGTATAGTATTTAACAAATCTTCTAAAGAAAATATTCACATTTCCCTGATTAATAAATTTAATTAATAATTTCTGTATTAAACGGTAGTATAGATAGTGTTAATTAAAGATGAATTGATGAAAATATAGCTTATTAGTAATTAAATAAATTGATTATCATTAACACCGGTAGTTCAAAAATATGCCAATTTCAGATTTACAGGTGAATTTTTTTTATTAAATATCACGTCTGAGTTACACATGTCATTTTTAAGATTGTTTTCATTAAGTATTAAGAATTATTTTTAAAAGCAAGAGATTAATGCTGTTGATATTAAAAATAATATAATAATTCTATACATTATTTTTCATATCAAACACTAATCTTCCTTTTAATACTTATTATGTATTGAAATTTAAATGAAAAAAAAATGCCTGACACAATTTTATATGAATACAATTAAGTTTAAATTTGTCTTTTAAAGCTCAAATGCACACAAAAAATGCAGAATACTGAAATTCAACTTTTAAGGTATTTAAGTTTTTATGCAATTAAAATATTTTAATTTATATTTATTTCTCTACCACTATCCCATTCCAACATAATTTTCTGCCTTTTGCCATCTTTTAACATTAGATGTCACCACCGACAATACTAAATATGTTATAAATAAACTATACCAACTGAAATTAAATTTAACCTTTCCAGTTACGCACAAAGGGATCAGAATATATATATTCACACTCCTAAACTGTGTAGTAATAATACCAGATAGAATACTCAACAAACATATCCCATAGAATGTATACATTTACTAAACCATACTTATTTTTTAAGAAATTGCATAAGTCAGTCTTTATATACCTAGATCAGGCGCGCACTAAAAGAGGGTTTTTTAGGGACATCCCCTCCTCTTCTTATACCTCTAACAATACGATGTAATATGAAAAAGTAAAGTATGCTTATTCTTAATAACAACATATAAATAAATAATATAATCTAAATTAATAGATTTTCTTCCTCGATTAAACTTTTCCATATATATATAGGAACTTTATGAGTACTAAATATTAATAATATCTCATATTAATTTACTTTTGGCAGTCAAAAATATAAAGTAATGACCAATATTTACCCCATAAATGACCAACAATTACCCAGAAATATTGGTTACTTGAATAATGAAATTAAACAAAATGCAAATTGATTTCATGTAAAGTGATTATTTCAATAAATCATATATTGTTTAAGCTTGCTCCATCACCAATTTAGTTATTTTGTCTAACATGCTTTTGGAGATAAATAGATGTTATTGTTTTTTATTAGGAGTTCCCTTGTAAGACCCTAATATTTATACCTGATTAAAATAAAACACTACAAATTAAAGTGGGGTGAACATTGCAAAAGCCTTAAAATTTATAATGCAAATATATTATTTAATCAAGCATATAAGCATATGTTCTCATTACCCTTTTAGTTGATTCTGATAAAAATCGGTTATCAAAAGTGTCCTTCAATGTTTAAGAAAATGAAAATTTCAAATTTTCAATTCAATTTATAAATCTATAGAAGAGTACAAAATGTATTGCAATAAAATAATGACCCTTTGAATAGCAATCTCATAAGAAAGATAAAAATGCGATGAATAATTGAAGTATTTCGATCAAAATTGTAATGGGCACTATTGCATTGAAGAGTAAGAAACATTTAGTCATTGTAAATAATTTCAAAAGAATACATTTTTTATTTACTATCATTAAAATAGATTGCACTTACTATAGCAAGCTAAGTACTGATGTAGCGGATAGGTACAAGAATTTTGAAGTACTTTATGGATTTATAAATCTCATAACATCATAAAATCTTTTGCCATTAATTTTGGCCGAAATAAACTGCTGCATAAAAAATTTAACTATATGGTTATTTACGTTTTCCAAGTGTTTTTGTATTGTTACAATAATACATGGTTCTTTTATTTCTTACACTGTATGTAACTAATAAAACCTACCTAATAGTAGTATTTTTCCGTCCACAAAATATTACTACTTTTTTAATTGAAATAAAACAAACAACAAAATGTTCAAATTAATCTTCCAACTTGAAAATAAAAATAAATGAATACCATACACTTCATGCTGAGTTCTCTGTTCAAATATTTGTATAACTCGAAAACTGGCCAAAAATTATTTAAATATTTTGGCGTACGTAGAATCGCACACACAAATTTCTGGTTTCGTCCCAGACCAAGAAAGGGAAATAATAACTCGAACAAAAAACCATTGCTTGATTTTATTATTCCTTATCCCAAAGCTAAAATTAATGCTTATGCTAATTCTAATACACAATATCTGCCATTTTTAAAGATTAAATTTAAGAAAATGTGAACGCCATTCGGGTTTCAATTTTTTTTAATCATATGTGTATTATAGCATCAATTTAAAGTACTTAAAGTATTTCTAAAATCTATTTTGAATGTTAGGAATTTATTTTATAAAAATATCTATAAATTTAGAAAAATTCTAATACATGGATTTTTATAATAGACAATTCTAAAATAATCAAGTAAGTAGAAAATAATTAGGGGCAAAAGGGAATAATTGAAGATTTTTTATTTTAAAATTTAAATCGAACAATATAACTTTAAATTATACTCTAAATAATTATAAAGTATTTATTTATAAGCAGTTCTCAAAGTATTTAATTCTTCAGTAGCAATTTTTTAAAGAGCTCTAAATCTGTTAATTCCTATGGTTAAATTTCAATGTTAAATAGCCATTAGAAGCTTTCCAAATAATTACTTTAAGTTTAACTGTCATTAAGTGCTCATAAAGCTTGTACAAAAACTTAATTTTGTTAATTGTCACTAAGTGGTCATTAAGCTTATACTACAATTTAATTTTCTTAATTTTCATTAAATTGTCATGAAACTTGTACGGTAATTTAATTTGTTAATTATCAATAAGTGGTTATAAATCTTGTACTATAATTTATTTTTGTTTAATTTGTAGTAAATGTTCATAATGCTTGCACTATTATTTTGTTTTATTGTCATTAAATGTTCATAAAGTAGTTGTATTATAATTTAGTTTTGTTGAATTGTCATTAAGCTTGTACCATAATTTTGTTTTCTACCCGACATATGTTGTTATTGTTTAAGCTCAATTATTTGAAATATAACAAACCATTTTATTAAAAAAAATGGGACAATTATATGTGTCACTGGGCAGAATTTAATTTTCGAAATTGTTTATAATAATTGAAGCTAAAATCATATTTAAATAACTTTAATGCATTTAACAATGTAATTAATACACTTAAGGAATTAAAAGACACATTCCATTCTAAATTACTGAGTATAAATTTCAAAAGAGCTTTGTAAAACTGAACAAAAGTGCACAAACCATAAAATTTTAAGAATTTTACTTAATAGGTGCTTTTAAATCTAATAAATCTAGATGATTCAGACTTTCTAAAAGTATATATTCTGATATATATGATCAAACCTCTTTAATATCTTTGATAATACTTTTAAAATTACCAATAACTTAATTATTATTATAAGAAAAAGGGTTACCATTTATGGTACCTACTTAAATTGAAATTTGATTTCATAAAAAATAATTGTACATTTTTACCAGTTCATCTCTAGAAACATTCAATCAATCCACCAATAAAACAAAACCTTCTTAACAAATGTTTTAAAATGTCCAAACGTGGACTGCAAAGAAAGGAAAAAATTAATTAAATAATTAATTAATGTGATACGAAAAAGACAGCAACTAAATCATCTATCAAGTTCAACAAAGCAGCTCTAAGAAATGCTCCAACGCTCCAGAACTAAAACGTTCTGTAAAACTCAAAAACGTACACGTTTAAAGTAGGAAAAACATGTCTCGAAAACGTATTCCCTCACAAGTAGTCATTACAATTTATCTTTTTTAATATCAAATCTAAAAGTTCCAAGTCGGATAACAGAGTACGCAAATCTGATGTTGAGTACGCGGCCGCTACGCTTCTTTTGCGCCGCTGCAAAAACCCATCCTCCCGGAGAAGGTAATGCGGCGTGGAGAGTCTACGAAGCGGTCAAATAACAGTCTTCCAAAGCGGTTCGGGTTTTGATCACGACCGCTGGAATAAATGATTATCTCTTGATTGGGAAAAGAGGTGATTTGTTCGGATACACTTTTCTTCCGATTCAGTTGTCATAATGGGAAGCCGTCCTTTTTGTTAGAGCGTGAACACTCTTTCATCTCTCTTTGTAACTGAGGTATTATAAGCGAGCGAGATATTTTAAAAATTGACAGTTGTAATGCGTTCTAATCGGCGGGACGCATTACGCGCCGCGGAATCATTGTAATGATGGGGAATTATGAATGCCGTCTTGGGAAGAGGCAAGTGTTGGAGGTATAAAGTAACTTATTGTTTCTGATTTCCGATAATCGCGCTACACAGGGAAAGTTACTTACACTTCAGCGACTCCAGAAATCGATTCCTCATTCAAATGATGTTCACCAACTACACGAAAAAGGCGACACTACTTTATATGTAGAAAAGAGGAGTTATTTTGTTTTTCGACAACCGCCAATCGGCAGTAACTATCAGAAAATTTATAGCAGTCACTATTGAATAGTATTGAGTTTCATAAAAATCTCAAATTATTAAGTTATTAATTTATAACGATCAGAAGTTATTTAGTATTTCATAACAATTACAAATCCTTTAAATATTATTTCACAAAAATTTCAAGTTATTTAATTAATATTTCATTACATTTTGAAATATTTCGTTACTTTTTATTAACAATTACAAGTTATTTAATTAATATTTCATTACATTTTGAAATATTTCGTTACTTTTTATTAACAATTACAAGTTATTTAATTTATATTTCATAACAATCACAAGTTAATTAAGGTTTCATAACAACCGTAAATTAAATTAATATTTTATCCTACTTTCAAGTTATTTAAATAATATTTCATAACTATTTCAAATTAATTAATAATTCATAACTATTTGAAATTAATTAATATTTCATAATAATAGAAAATGTAGAAAAGAGGAGTTATTTTGTTTTTCGACAACCGCCAATTGGTAGTAACTATCAGAAAATTTACAGCAGTCACTATTGAATAGCATTGACTTTCATAAAAATCTCAAATTATTAAGTTATTATTTTATAACGATCAGAAGTAATTTAGTATTTCATAACAATTACAAATCATTTAAATATTATTTCACAAAAATTTCAAGTTATTTAATTAATATTTCATTACATTTTAAAATATTTCATTATATTTTAAAATATTTCATTACATTTCAAAATATTTCATTACATTTTAAAATATTTCATTACATTTTAAAATATTTCATTACTTTTTATTAACAATTACAAGTTATTTAATTTATATTTCATAACAATCACAAGTTAATTAATGTTTCATAACGATCTTAAATTAATTAATATTTTATCCTGCTTTCAAGTTATTTAAATAATATTTCATAGCTATTTCAAATTAATTAATATTCAATAACTATTTCAAATTAATTAATAATTTATAACTATTTCAAATTAATTAATATTTCATAATAATAGAAAATAAATTAATATTTCATAAAAATAGAAAATTAATTCATATTTAATAATAATTTCGAAGTATTTAATTAATATTTCATAACTGTTTCAATATAATATTTTATAACTATTTCTATAAAATTAATATTTCATAACTATTTCAATACTATTAATATTTCATAACTACTTCTATATAGTTAATATTTCATAATTATTTTTATATAATTAATATTTCATAACTATTTCAAATTAATTAATATTTCATAGCAATCTCATATTAATTAATATTTTAGTATTGAATATTTCGCATTAATATGTATTGGAATTATTATTTTGTATCATTAATTTCAGCAACAATTATTTAGTCAATAATTGCAGCCTTTTAAAATGTATTTTATAATTTAAAAATTAGCATATGCTATCAAAGGTCTCAAACTGTTTAGTACATAATTGCATTGTTATTCAACTGTTTTGAAGTAATTGGGCACATTATATTAAGTTTCAGAAATAATTTAAATAATTATTTAATAATATTTTTTATAAATCAAAACTTACAATCGACATAATTTTATTAAAATTCACTACTGAACTAATAGTAAACTGTCAATTATATTATTATTATGGTATTTGAAAGTTCGAGCTACTAGTTGTTTACATATTTTTAATTTATAATTTAAAAAGAATATGCCATTAAATATTAGGATTTTAGTATTTATATAATGAATATTTTATTCTTAAAATAATAACTAATACAAGTTTGATAAATGCCACCAAAATCCCTTAAATAAGTAGTGAATGCTTATTAATCATTGGACTTATAACTATCGAATAATAACTCCAAATATTCAATACAAATACTCCATACTTAATATTCTTAACTCTAAATTTCTAAACAGTTGATTAATTATGATAACATATATATATATATATATATATATATATATATATATATATATATATATATATATATATATATATATATATATATATATATATATATATATATATATATATATATATATATATATATATATATATATATATATATATATATATATATATATATATATATATATATATATATATATATATATATATATATATATATATATATATATATATATATATATATATATATATATATATATATATATATATATATATATATATATATATATATATATATATATATATATATATATATATATATATATATATATATATATATATATATATATATATATATATATATATATATATATATATATATATATATATATATATATATATATATATATATATATATATATATATATATATATATATATATATATATATATATATATATATATATATATATATATATATATATATATATATATATATATATATAATGTAAAATGCACCGAAACATCTCGTTACATAAATATATGTGTCAAGGGGCAGGGGGAAGATCTTAGTTAGCTATTTCAAGAAAAACTTCTCCACATTTGCATCTCGAATGGAATTAAACATAGAAAACTCCCACCAGATTATGCAACAAATGACGCGAAACATTTTGAAACATCGATTGCGGCATTTTTCGCATGCTGGACACGTATTCTGCTTACCAGCCATGAGTGTGGGAGAAAACTAATTTGAAAATTTAAAATTTGGCTTGACAATAAAAAAAAAATTCATTATAGCACTTATTGAAGACCATTTAACCAAGTTTCATTACTTAATTTAAGAGTCAAGTTCAAATAAAACTCTATGTTCATGCAAAGGACCATAGCTGCATTATAAAGCCACTGAAATAATAATATCTGTATATTTTGATATTTTTAACAATCTATTCTGGAAGCATTAAAAATTTCAGATGAAATGATTTATATAATAATTTTTTAAATATCATTTCAAAATTAATCTGAAAATTAAAAATTCAGAAAAATATCATTATAGTAGGAAATCGATCATTGAAGTAGCTAGAGGTTCATTACTTGTATACTCCTTGTCTATCACAATAATAGCTCTCACCACGCTATCTAGAGTTGTCTGTTATCGTGTAAATACGACTCGTCTCGTTTTCCATGGGGCATTTCAGGAGAATATACATCAAAATTGGCTCGCTGAATGCCCTGATTGTGTAATGACGATATCTCATTGATTATCAAAATAGATTTATTCAAGTAGAGCTCACCAAGAAAAATTCCACATTGTAATCTTTTAGATCACCAATTTCTTGCATGCCTTACCCCTATTCTAAATCGACGAGTCTTTTTTCTATCACGAATGCCACTATTTAGATTACCTGGTGGGAGTTATTCTCCTGATGGACAGTACACAGAGAGGGATAAAATATAAACTTCATTAAATGATAATTTAAGAAAATAGTTTTATTTCTGCGTTAGAGCATAGACATACCATGTTTATTAAATTTTAATGAATGAAGAATGTCCTTACTTGTTTAAGTAGTTAGAAAATGCCTTCATAACTGTGAAGTTATTTTTCCGTGCTTTAAAAATGGCCTTGTTATAATTGGAGCATACTTGGTGATGAAAAGAAGTTTACGTAAAAATGGCCGTTACTAACTATCATCCAGTTCTACCTCACACAAAGAATAAGAATAATAGCAAGCATTTAGGTTTCTGTACATTGTTTTTCATGCTCATAATTTTTTATTGGTTTTAAGATCATTTAAATTCTAAATCTTACATTCTGCACCGAAAAACTCTTTACTCTTACTCTTAAACACACTGATTTATAACTTATAGGTCAAAATATCAAAGGACTGTGGATAAAAAGGTCAACTACTGCGCATTTCATCTTCTTTAAAAAAAAAAAAAAATACAAAGCTATGAATACGCAAGACAGTTTCTTCAAAATGCACAAAAGAAAACTCAGTAGCACTTGAAAATTGTATGGAGCTATAAATGCAACCTCTTCTGTATTCCTTTAATTCAATAGACGCGTATTTTCTATCTTGGGACAGTTTAATAGTATTCCATCCCCGTTTCAAAGACGGAATTACATACAGAAGGAAGCATCGCTGAGTAATAGCTGAATAAATTTAACCCATGAATATAGGTTTCAAGTATATATTCTTGGTAGATACCATGGCGAAGGCATAGAGGGTTGGGTTTGACTCTATGTTTCTTTTAAAATTAAAGTCATTAATTGAATCCAGGTGGTCCTTATTTTTCGCTTTGGAAGCGGCATTTAAAAAAGAAAGGAAACCCTTTGATTTTAACCGAAAACTTCTATTGAAAGTAATTTTCTCAAAAAAGAGGTAACTGTCTATTGGAGGGTTTTCTAGTCGTCATCATAGACATTTGCAGAACATTTAACTGTTAAAAGTAGTCATCTAGTTGATAATTTTTATTCATTAAATATATACTTTTGATTTTTCAGTTGGGGTCACAGGAGTTTAGATACAGACGGAGTGACACTGGTATGCATCAATCTCTATCTCTTTTTGAGTTGCAGTTGGTATTAAGTGCATCGATGGAACTTATCGACAAAATAATGGGAAAATATTGCTCTAAGATTTCATTTCTGTATTTGCATGTTCTTCTACTTTCCATTTTAATAAAGAAACCTAAAATGAATAGTAAGTGGTGTTGCCTAATTTTTATTCTTTTGGCTTCTTTAATTTGTGTTTAATCTAGGTTTATAAATGATGATAGTCTGATACAATAATATATGATAAATTAGTAAATGATGAAGTGGTTGGTATTAGGTCCATAGATTGAACTTATAGACAAAACAATGGGAAAAGGTTGCTCTAAGATTTCATGTCTGTATTTGCATTTTCTTCTACTATCTATTTTAATAAAGGAACGAACAATGAATAGGAAGTGGTGCTGCCTAATTTTTATTCTTTTGACTCCTTCAATTTGTGTTTAATCAAGATTAATAAATTATGATAGTTTGACACAATAATACATGCTAAATTAGTAAATGATGAAGTAGTTGGTATTAGGTCCATCGATGAAACTTATAGACAAAACAATGGGAAAAGGTTGCTCTAAGATTTCATGTCTGTATTTGCCTATTCTTCTACTTTCCATTTTAATAAAAGAACCTAAAATGAATAGGAAGTGGTGTTGCCTGATTTTTATTCTTTTGACTTCTTTAATTTGTGTTTAATCTAGGTTAATAAATGATGATAGTCTGACACAATAATATGTGATAAATTAGTAAATGATGAAATAGTTTGTATTAGGTCCATAGATGGAACTTATAGACAAAACAATGGGAAACGGTTGCTCTATGATTTCATGTCTGTATTTGCATTTTCTTCTACTATCTATTTTAATAAAGGAACCTAAAATTAATAGGAAGTGGTGTTGTCTAATTTTTATTCTTTTGGCTTCTTTAATTTGTGTTCAAGCTAGGTTAATAAATGATGACAGTTTGACACAATAATATATGCTAAATTGCTAAACGATGAAATCTTAAAGGAGAAAATATTGCACTAAGATTTCATTAATGTTACTTTTTAGTTTTTAGACTACTTTAATTTGTGCGTAGAATAAATTAATAGATAGTGATGGTTAGACATAATAACGTAAGAGGCTAGGTTAAAGGATGATGATTTTTAGATACAATAACAGGAAATATTGCACACAGATTTTTTGAATGGATTCGTATATTTTAATGCTACCCATTTAAATAAAAGAAATTACAAAAAATGCTAGTGAAGTTGTCTCCTATTTAATACTTAGACTCCTATAATTTTTATTTAGTCTAGATTAATAAATGCTGTTGGTTAATCATAATAATGGAAAAGTCTAGATGAATAAATGATAATCGTTTGACACAATTATGGGAAAATATTGTACTAATATTTCATTAATGTTATTGCATATAAAAATGTCAATTTAAATAAAGAAATTTATAATAAACGGGTAGTGATATTCCTACTTTTTAATCTTTATAATCCTTTAACCTTCACTCGAACTCAATATACTGATCGCTGAATTCTGGAACTATGATCTTAATGGTTCACATAAAAAACATAAATAACACATAATTAAGTTAATTTATACAGCTTCCAAGTGTTGAACATCATTGTAAGAAGAGTTAAAAGAAGAAAATATAAATAATTCTGCAAAAATAATCATATATTTTACATAGATCTTTTCAGAGGGGTGAGGCGACAAAATCACCTGCGTCTGTCACATCAAACGTACCCGGTGGAAGATAAATTTGCGTTTAGTCTAGATTAATCAATAATGATGATTTTCTCTATAGAAAACTTTGCTCAAAGTTTGTTTGATATATAAACATTAAGCTAAAATGATTAACACATTTTTTAATGGGTAATCTACAGGAAATGTTTCCATTTAAGATATATTTGGTAAATGACCTAACAATAAATACAGTTCTAATGACACCAAAATTTTATGTAAAATTAACTGAGTTATCGATTAAAATAATCATAAGAATGTTTAAATTAAAACATTTATTCAGATTACTGATATTTATTAATAAAATCCCTTAAAGGAAAACGTAATCTACACTTAGAACGAAATATGTATGTAACCTTTAAATTTTCTACAATCATAAATTAAAACTACAAATTATAATTAACATTTTAAACTACACTCTTATTCTAAAACTAAACTACATAACTTCCGATATTTGAAACTGAAAACCTGTTTTAGTATTGAGGTATTGATACATAAAACAATAATAAAATTTGATTTAAAAATAAAGCTTCAAATTTATTAAATAGTTTTAATAACTTTTATCAATTTGCCTTAGAAACAATTTTTATTAGTTTTTTAGCTAACTAGTCAGCAAAAAGTAGAAGGATATAGTAAGAAATAGTTGCTCTAACAGAATAAATTTCTGACTAGTATTGTAGATTAAATAGCTGAAACAATTTGGAACATCCTTAATTCAAGGTTAAATAAAATAATTTCCTAATATTTGAAGGCAAAAGCAAGATTTTAATGATTATGAGGTGATACATGAAATCTACATTACAATTAAATTTAAAAATAACATATACAAATTCACTAAATAATTGGTTTTAAAACTTTTATCAATTTGTTATTATAAACAATTTGTTATTATTTAAACTTGTATCAGCAAATAAGTAGCTGACCAGTACGTCAGCAAATAGGTTGCTGACTAGTGTGTCAGCCATTAAATTGATTATTAATGTTACAGGTTAAATAGAAGAATATAAATCCGGTTACTTAAACAAAATATATTAGAGGCGAATTTTCAAATCGATAGTAATTTAGAGATAAGATTTGTCCTATACAGAAAGCAACCCAATTTAAAGTCACGGGTCCCACTAAGAGCTATTTCAATAAACACTAAAGCTATCACGAAGTTGGGGATTTTGTACCTTGTAATTGAAAAAATTTCTACTTGAAAATAAATGAATATTGAAGTGGGTAGCAATTTGAAGGTCTTATTGTATTCATTAGGATATTCCAATTAGTTCAAAGAGTGGTTAAGTAGACTAATATAAATCAGGCTACTTAAGCAAAATATAGAGGCGAATTTTCAAATCAGTAGTTATTAAGATTCTGTATAGGTAAAATCTATCTGTAGATAAGATTATACCTAAACAGAAACCCACTCAATTTAAAGTCACGTGTCCTACTTAAGAGCTATTTCAATAAACACTAAATAGCAAGTAGTGGATGATTTTATACCTTATAATTGAAACAAATTCTACTTGAAAATAAATGAATATTGAAGTGGGTAGCAATTTGAAGGTCTTATTGTATTCATTAGGATATTCCAATTAGTTCAAAGAGTGGTTAAGTAGACTAATATAAATCAGGCTGCTTAAGCAAAATATAGAGGCGAATTTTCAAATCAGTAGTTATTAAGATTCTGTATAGGTAAAATCTATCTGTAGATAAGATTATACCTAAACAGAAACCCACTCAATTTAAAGTCACGTGTCCTACTTAAGAGCTATTTCAATAAACACTAAATAGCAAGAAGTCGATGATTTTATACCTTATAATTGAAAAAAATTCTACTTGAAAATAAATGAATATTGAAGTGGGTAGCAATTTGAAAGTCTTATTGTATTCATTAGGACATTCTATTATTTCAAAGAGTGGTTAAGTAGACTAATATAAATCCGGCTACTTAAGCAAAATATAGAGGCGAATTTTCAAATCAGTAGTTATTAAGATTCTGTATAGGTAAAATCTATCTGTAGACATAAGATTATACCTAAACAGAAACCAACTCAATCACGTGTCCTACTTAAGAGCTATTTCAATAAACACTAAATAGCAAGAAGTGGATGATTTTATACCTTATAATTGAAAAAAATTCTACTTGAAAATAAATGAATATTGAAGTGGGTAGCAATTTGGACTTCTTATTGTATCCATTAAGATATTCCAATTAATTCAAAGAGTGGTTTACCCTTTTGAAAATAAGATCATCGAATTAATGCAAATCAAACATGAGTTGCCATTGAGGTGTGGCAGCTAAATATGTATTTTAGCAATTCTTCACTCAAGAGCATCGATCACATTTATGATTATTTTTTTTCAGAATTATATTGGAAAATGATTGTATCAATCACCATTATGATAATTTCGGTTTATTTTCTTAATTAGCGAACACTTTTCACTCATCGTAAAAATGGAAATGTAGAATCTACCTATAAAATTTGTCTCGATACTTTGTTGCATTTTAGAGTTTTATCTTATTAGAGCAGTAGATTATGGAAATATTATGTTAATACGCGAGTTTATAAAATAAAATAACTTCTTTCTAATGGTACGATACATAAAAACTTATACACACTTACATTATGTACCGAAATCAATTATTTTATTAAGGAACATAACAGTTTCCGATTAAAATTATACATAGCAGGTAAATATGACTATCACAATTTGAATATATAACTACCAATATATGAGTTTCATGATTTAAGGGTGCTACCTCGGACCGTAAGCACCATTAAATCGTGAAACTAAGCACCCAATGTTGGTTGCAGCTAAATGGGAACCAATTTTTGGTGCAAGGCGGAACCAAATTTTTAACAGTGTACTTAGGATGTGATTCACTTATTAGTTTCTAATGTACCAATAAATATTCAATTCATAACAATAAAAATACTTTTATCATCATTATTGACTACTGAGAAATACATGACAATATAACAATGCAATCAAAAAATAAATTCAATTTCCTTATCTAAAATGTTACAAAATATTGTTTATCCCACATTACAAAAAAGTAATGACTTTTTGATATACTTAAAATTGTCTATCTTTAACTATTACACAAGCAATAAACATGCTTTCCAGAAACGTAATGGAGAATTTATAACAAAGCAATTTAAATTACAGAATCCTTTCTCTCTTTGAATTTCTATAAGTTGCTCAAACGTTTGAATTTCAAATTTAAATTTATAAAGACATCAATTATTTTTTAATTACTCGAATTTTACTACGAAGGTAATAGCTAAATATAGTGGATAATTATGATCAAAAATCAACTTTCAAAAAGCAGAAAGGAAAAAAACCAGGTTGGAATGACCTGAATATATTTAAAAAGAGAAATGGTATGACATTAGAAAAAAAAACTATTTCGATTTTTTTTTTATGTCCTACCAATTTCTCTTTTTTCACTTATATGCAGGTCAAATTTCAGGTCATTCTGACCAGTGATTCTTTTTTACAGATTTTTGAAAGTTTAACTTTAATTACGTTAAAAAACTACTCCAGATCAGTATCTTGGAGACACAGGGTATGGGAGAGATCAGGGCACGTGAGAATTAAATCAAATTACAACACAGTTGCCTTTGATAAATCGGGAAAATGCACGTGTCCTTTTTTTATAATCCTGTACCATAAAAAACATAGTTATGAATAAAACTCTACAGATCCTTAATCTTAAAGTCGCCCATTCAGTATAGTGGTTAGCGTGTCTCGGTTCGAATCCGGGTTAAGACGTGGATGTACTAAGTTAGGGGCAACAATTAGAGGTCGGTTATATCTCGATGCGACGATATTTTTATCGATATTTTTTTTTTTTAAATATCGATACAAGTCAAGGATATATCAATATTTTCAAACATTTTTAGTTTTTTGCTGATCGTTTTGTAGTTCCATGTGTTTTATCGATTTCCTTTATTCCCTTTTCAAAAACTTCAAAACTAAAGATTGGACTTGGCTGAGAAACAGTTAAAATGGCCCCCTAACCAAAAACAAATCATAATGTAATGGAAAGATAAGATCATTTATTAGTAGTCATTAACATAGCGCCGTTTCTGTCGCCAACGTATGCCTGGAATTTGCATATAATTTTAAATATTAAAAACATCTCTATCATCCAAATATGCGGTAAACTATTTTTCAAAATTTCTTCTTTAAAAATAAATGTGAATTTATGCATTGACATCCAAATGTATTTTATTCATTCTGATTGATAATATAATTTATTAATTAAAACAATTTTTATAATTTATTTATTAAAACAATTTTTATAATTTATTTATTAAAATTTTTTTGGCATGAATTCATGAAAAGTAGAAATTTACCGCGAAAAACTTCGTTTCTGGCAAAATTAAAAATCAAATAAAAAAAAAATCATGTATCGATATATCGATATTTTTTTCTATGCAACGATATAGTATCGATATTTCCGACCTCTAGCAACAATGGTTCTCCCACTAGGTGCCCCTTCACAAGTGGCCATCGCTTCCCGCCTTGTAGTGGCCAATTGACTGCGAGCACTCGGACCCGCCATTGGGAAAAAAACTTCATCTTAAAAACGATTAGTGAAAATATAAATTATGATCCATAAGCAAACTCCTTATAAAGCTTTAGGTATTTGTGTTTTTTCTAATGCACACCCAATTGCTAACTTTTGACAAAACTAAGTCAACTTGTATAAACAAAGATGGACAAAATAACACATTAATATGAACTTTATTTTGGAGGAGGAATGAGAGTTGACTATAGTAGAGCATTTTTCGTGTTACAAGAATATTGCCGAGTTTGTGTGAAAAGGGGTTAACTCCAATTTTGGCCACAAATCATTTTTGATATATAGTCAACGCGAAGTCGCTTAACGTGAAATCCCGTTTAACGCGAAGTAAAAGCAGCTCTCCGTACTTAAAATATAACGTTAATTTATTCGTATATCATGAAATTCGGTTACCGCGAACAATTTCGACGGCCCTATCGACTTCGTTTTAACTGGGTTTGACTGTATTTAGAATCAAGAAAATAGCCATGAATTAGTAAAAGCTATAACTTGATCACTGAAAAACAAATATTGGAAATGAGTGATAAGCAAAAATACTAAGCTCAGGTTGAATTAGTACTTTAGATTTGCTCTCCTGAAAACTTTCACAAAATGGCACTTTTTCACTTTGAACTGACCGCATACCAGTCTTCGAAAACCTCTCCCCCTTCAAAAAAATCTACTTATTTCTACAAGGTAAACACCCGAGATTGAAATTGAAACCAAAACTCATCAAAAATTGATCAATCATCAAAAAAGCGCAAACCAGAGAATGCCCATCTTGGAATAAAATATGCAAATGTCCCTTATGTGATCGTTGGCACGTGGTATCCACAAAAGGGCATTTGGATGGGAATACACGAATGATTCCATGATCCAGGTACATTAGATGCCTTACCATCTTTAAATATTGAATAAGAGACTATATGAACTGTCGTTTGGCAAGACATTCCGCACGAATTTGTCACTAGGGATGCGCCCGCACGAAATCGGGCCATTAGGAAACTGTGACGTCAGAACCGATTGCGATGAAAAGTGAGAAGGCATCTAATATTCATGAACATGCAGATGAAGCAAAGCGATTGGCTGATGGAAAGGGAGGCACTGATTACTGGAGATAACGGTACACACCTCGGGACACATTGGACAAAATCATTACAAAGACGGGTTTTGTTTAGGGTGGTTGCAGGCGCGAATCTAAGGGGAGGGTTTTTAGGGACAGAACCAGGGTTGTAGTGCTTTCCCGGTAAGCAAGCTTCCCGATCGTGGAGGTAACCCCAACTGAAGCCTGGGATGTTTTAATTATAAAATGCAAATTCACAATATTCTTCCTAGGGACCTCCCTGGGCGGATGTGTGCTATATGGGAGAATGATAGGGGCGATATAGCGTTTCATAAATATAAATATTAGTATACACATATAATTGGGTTAGGCTAAGTTGTGTGAAGAGCTATGTAATATCATTACATATTCACTGCTGAAAGTAATCAGAATTTCAAGAGGTTGCTTACAAGAATTTTTTTAGGGACAGAACCAGGGTTGTAGTACTTTCCCGGTAAGCAAGCTTCCCGATCGTGGAGGTAACCCCAACTGAAGCCTGGGATTTTTTAATTATAAAATGCAAATTCACAATATTCTTCCTAAGGACCTCCCTGGGTGGATGTGTGCTATATAGGAGAATGATAGGGGCGATATAGCGTTTCATAAATATAAATATTAGTATAAACATATAATTGGGTTAGGCTAAGTTGTGTGAAGAACTATGTAATATCATTACATATTCACTGCTGAAAGTAATCAGAATTTCAAGAGGTTGCTTACAAGAATTTGCGAAGGAAAACTACTCCACCATGTACGTCTCAAACGGAAGAAAACAGTATTATTGAAGGATACTCTTCTTAAACAATATACAGGGTGATTGGCTGGTTTGAACGCTGAATGACCTATCTTTATTCATAAGGATGGCTAATCAGACCAGGACCTACAGTTTAACGTGCACTCCGAACCACAACGATCATCCATGTCTAACCGGGGATTTGAACCCGGCACCTTCGGCCTGCGAGGCCAGAGCACTAATCACACAGCCATCTGTGGGGCAATATACTGGATGATTATAAATAAAGTTCAACTTTCAAAAAGCTGTACAAGAAAACACTGATCAGAATGACATGAAATATGATCTGAATATAAGAGAAGAAAGGAGAATTGGTGGGGCATAAGAAATAAAAATAGTTCGAAATAGTTTTTCTTATGTCATACCATTTTCGCATTCTTCGCGAATATTCAGATCAAATTTCAGATCATTCTGATTAGTTGTTCTTTTTTTTTAGGGGATTTTTAAAGTTGAACTAAAATTATAATCATCCTGCTATAGTATAGAAACTGGATCTAGCAGTGTAGATTTTCTTCAACTGTTTAAAGAAAAGAGTAGACACGACGGCAATAGTGGTAGATGTTTACTTTATGCAAATAGTTAATTGATAAATAACTTCATATTCATTTTTGTAGAAATAAATCAGTCTGGATAAGAGAAGGGAAATGTAGGTGTTGCCTAAATTTGAGCAACATATGTATTTCAATGTCTCAGAGATCTAATTGCAATCAACTTGCATCACGTTTTCTATCTTAATCCTAGATAACCCCCAAACATCTCGCCTACTATCTTATATACTAATAGGCTTCCAGTTTGTAGACTACAGATGTTCCCATAGCACTAACTTCTTCTCACTCGCGTTAATTTTTGCACTTTCTATTTATTAATTAAAATATAATGCTTCTCTTAGGATACACTAACTTTCTTGGGAAAAATACAGTCCAACCCCGTTAACGCGAAATAGCTTAATATGAAATCTCGTTTAACGCGAAGAAAAAGCAGTTCTTCGTACTTAAAACTTAACGTTAATTTATTCGTTTAACATGAAATTCGGTTAGCACGAACAATTTCAGCGGCCCCATCGATTTCGCATTAACGGGGTTTGACTGTAAAAAAATATAAAAATATAATTGTTTTTAATCGGTACTCTGAGTCGAATGATTAGTTAACTGATTAAAGTTTTGTCGATTGATTAAAGCAATACTGATTTAAGTTTATTTATCTAGGCAAGGTTATTCATAGATATTATATCCAGAGTAATATATTTTTACCAAATTCATTAGATGTGGGAATTCTGTACATCAATTAATTTTAGCCCAATTACGCTTTGTACTGATTAAACGTATATCATATATATACTTTTCATATTTAAGAAAATCATAGGAAAAAATGTGTGAAAAACTATATGCAGATATTCTTCTAAGGTTTTGAAATAGTTTACTGTAAATTTGGTGTTTAAAGGTTTCGGTGATATGGCAAATGTGAATACTTTGTTAAGTATTAGCAAAATATTTAATGCCAGCCCAATTTTTCATTCGGAATTATGGGCCTTATAAACCTTTTGGGAAACAATATTTAACCTTTTCATGACTAATAGTGTCTTGATAACATCAGACTTATCAATTATTTTTCAATATAATAATCTTAAACTTGAAATATATTCCTATATAACTATATTGTAAGAAATATATTAAGTGAAAGTTCATATCACTAAACATAATTAGATTTTTTTTTCTTTGTAATATAGTAGCTGTAGAACTAACCTGCATTGAAATTAAATGGAACTGGAAGGGTTTAGTTAATCCTCTAAATATACTAAAACTAGAAATAATCCATAATTTTTTTTTTTACACTTTGAATATGATTTTAGAGCTATATCGAGAAACCTGTTAAGTAAAGGCTCCTATGACTAGGAATTAATCAATCCTTCTAAGAATACTACAGAAATAATCCCTCAATTTCCCTTTCTAACTGCTTTAAACTTTAAATAATTTTAGAACTATATTGAGAAGCAGGTTAAACGTAAGTTCCTATCATTAGACATTATTTGATGTTTTCTTTGTATTAGTAGCTGTAGAGATATCATACATTCAAACAACCTGAGGTTTAAAGGGTTAATCAATCCCTCCAAATATATTAACAAAATAAAATAACACAAATATAAATTTCATTTGGAGCATTTCGTTTCAATTCTCCTAACGCCACGATGCATTCCTATTAATCACCCAGGCCTAAAACAATTACCCCATTAGAATATTCACCATTATAGCCGGGCATTTTGAATTCCGGGCAGAAATCGAAACCCAATGGCCAAAAAAAAAGCCTTCCTAAATAGACGAGCGTTCCACATGGCAAAGTTGGCGAAACAAGGCCGAAAAGGGAAAAAACGTGCAACTCCCTCAATAATCATGTTGGCAAGAACCGAGACATTATCATAAGCGACTGTGAAAATGATCCAGTACTAACCTGCAATCAGCTCAGCCAATCTTTGTCATTACTATTTAAGCTGACAGGTGTGATTAAAGGCCTTGCATTGAGTCCTGTGAACACGTCCGTATAGAGAATCGTGTCACCTACGGATATGGTTTGCTTCATCTTCTAATGAGCTAACTGCTTATCTCCTTGATGGAGGAAACGGTTCCGATACTTAAAGAGGAAATTAAATTCCACCACAAATGTTTGATGTTTCCATATTGGTTTCAGGAGGTAATGGATTCGAATGGAAGTGTTTAAATATGCCACTCACACAGTCAAATTGTGTGGAGAGACTTCACGGAATCATTGTTATTAGACCTGTGATTGCATTTTAAAAGTATAGACTCTGAGTAAACTAGAGTGAGACGGGCCTTAAGTGGAGAGGTAATGGGCGTTTTTTTAAATACAATAAACGCAAAGAGGTGTCAGAAAAATAAAAATGAAAAATATGTTGGAATAACTTTTAGAATAATAAGTACTTTCTGAATGAGAGATAATGAAAAAGTACGGAAACGTTGAATATTTGTATCGAAGTTTCATTAGATTTTAGCCTGCGTGTTTCAGATTGCTTAGGGGAATTACTTTTTTGGAAGTTCATAAGAGTTAGAAATTGTTTTCTATTGAAAAGAGATAAAAGATTCCTTAGGTTTACTAAACGTGCTTAAATTACGATTCCCTCATTTCTATAGTGCTGCCCTCTACTTGATGCTATCATAACTTTTCAAAAAATTAAACTATTTCCAATTTTTTTGATTTTCAAACAAGTACCACAATGCGAAATTGTAAATAAACTATTCGTCAGAAGCGAAGGTATTTGCTTTTAAATTGGTATATAATTCACTAATTTTGATTTTATACAAACTGGACATCAAAAAGATATCGTCATAAAAATAACGATAAAAAAAAACGTTCAGGAATAAAATGTAAAATATTTCTTAATTTTTTAAATGTTCACACATTTGCGTTCTTTCGACTCAACTTTATGACTAAACAATAATTTTAACATCTTATTAAATTCACAAATGTGAAAACATTCTTCGGCGAATATACAAATTTAGAACTTCATATTTACACATTCAAATCACACACTGGTTTAAATATCAAGTTAAAATAACTAATTTAGAAAATTTCAATGCAACTAAATATGAAGGGATGAGAATAAATGAAAAAAAAAATTTACAGACCTCTTATTGACTTCAAAGAAACATTGAATTGGCATCAAAATATTAAATGGACGTAATCTATGGGCAATTAAAATATTTTAGTGGATTTTTAATTTTATCAAGACCTACTTTTATGTGTAGATATTTTATGTCTTTTACAAAAAAAATATACTGTACAAAGTTAACTCTAAAATATGAATTCGTGTTGTGGTAAATTTGCATAAGTACACATGTAATTTTAAACATTTACAAATATATAAGAGTGTAAGTGCAAAAAATTTATTGTATTCTTGTGTAAATATTAATTTAGCACATTTTGGCAAATATGTGAAACCTAGCACTTTATAGATCTCTCACTTTTATGGATAATCAATGAAAGGAATATCGAATTCAATAATTTCTTTAAAAAGTATTAAATTCATTAAGGTGTCTGAAAAGATACCTTCGGCTATCCTCAGTTAATAATGAGAACACTCACTAAACAATCTGATTGGCTGTGAATTTACCTGTACCAACTGTAAAGTTTAATTGGTGTGTTTATATAACGGTTCTTATTTTTAACAAAGGTTGGTCTCCTTCAAAAATATAGGTTTTTTCAACTAAATTGAATTGTAAAATATTATCTTTGTAAATAATCATATTACCTATTGTTTATTTTTACAGTTACTACATCAAATATCAATCAAGGCAACTGAAGTTTATAAAAAAATGAGAAATTATGAATTAAATTATTCAATAGTAATTGGTAGTTTTTAAAAAAAAATAATTAATAGTGTGAAAAAGAAAATAATTATGAAACCTAAATTTAATATATTTATAGATTTTTTATTAAAAAAATTGATAATTTTTTTTTATTAAAAATTTTTGATAAAAAAATTTAAATTGTAATAAAAAATTTAATAAAAAGATTTCAATAAAATAATTTCAATAAAAAATTGTATCTATTATAAATTTTTAAGTTTATGAACGGATAAGATTTTTTGGGGGATTTAACTGTATTATCAGTAAATTCAAATACACATAGTATATTTCTAACCTAATTTATAATGTCACAAATTTTAGTAAAGTTTTTTTATGAAATTATGTTTTTAATTGATTGCAAAAAGAAGATTTTCTATCAATTTAATATATAAAAGAAATCAGAGATGAATAGGACATTTTATTTTAATGTTTAAGACAAAGAATATAAGAAATGCAAATGAAACATAAGATGATTATGATTGAGAATTATTCACATAACCTTTGCAAGCTCTTTAGCTAACTAAACAGAGTCATAGATAAACCATTTATTAAAGAGTTAAAAAAGTTCTTCATTTTTTTAATAGCATGTGGTAATGGAGTATAAGGTATGAATGGAATACAATTATGAGAAAATAAAACATAATTGACAGTAAGCCCATTAATATTTTAAACCAAGATCATTAATATTTTAAATTAAGATCATTAATATTTTAAATTAAGATCATTAATATTTTAAATTAAGATCATTAATATTTTAAATTAAGATCATTAATATTTTAAATAAAGATCATTAATATTTTAAATTAAGATCATTAATATTTTAAATTAAGATCATTAATATTTTAAATTAAGATCATTAATATTTTAAATAAAGATCATTAATATTTAAATTAAGATCTAAATATTTTAATTAAAGATCATTAATATTTTAAATTAAGATCGTTAATATTTTAAATAAATATCATTAATATTTTAAATTAAGATCATTAATATTTTAAATTAAGATGATTAATATTTTAAATAAAGATCATTCATGTTTTAAATTAAGATCATTAATATTTTAAATAAGATCATTAATATTTTAAATTAAGATTCAAACATTTTGACAATAATTCTTAAACACTTTGAAGCAAAAACGTCGACATAGAGTGAAAAGAAACTAATTCCACTTTTGGTTACACACCACTTTTTGGTATATTTAAAAACAGAAAGAGAAAACTCGTCAATTGCTAAAAATTGCAACTTGATGACTGAAATTAATTTGAGTTAAGTGATATGCTAAAGCTCGAAGCTCATGTTGAATAAGCACTTTAGGATAACATTATTTTAAATTTTATTAAGAACTATTTATTCAAAAATCATTTACTTCCATAATTTATTTAATATCGTTGGTTTAGGAAAAAAAAAGTGCTAACATCAATTAGTAAGTTTTTAAGGAAAAAAGGAAAGCAAAAAGATACCCCTATACATATAAATTTCATAAAAGTAATTAATCGGGGATTTACTTATGAAGTAATCAAAATTGCATGAAATGGTCAAGTTATTTAATTGCTACTTTAAATAATGAATTAAATAATTAGTAATTACCTTAATCTGAACCATATACCTATAAAATATTAAGTTTCATTGACAGTGTCCCTTTTCCAATAAATAAAAGGTTATTCTTTTAAAATTACATTTCAAATCTAATTAAAAGTATTTCTTTGTACATTTGTACAACATTAAAAGTTGATTCTTTTAAAATTATAACTCATATTTCAACAAAAGTATCCCTTTGTTAAAAATTAAAAGCAGATTCTTTTAAAATTATAACTCAAATTTCACTGAAAAGTATCCCTTCATTAAGAATTAAAGGTTGATTATTTTTAAATTGAAACTCATATTTCTTGACGATATCTCTTTTTAAGAATTCTAAAGCATATTATTTTAATATTATAACTCAAATTTCAATAAAAGTATCCATTTTTAAGGAATTTAAAGCATATTATTTTAGTATTATAACTCAAATTTCATTAAAAGTATTCCTTTCTAAGGAATTAAAAGCATATTATTTTAATATTATAACTCAAATTTCATTAAAAGTATCCCTTTTTAAGGAATATAAAGTGTATTATTTTAATATTATAACTCAAATTTCATTAAAAGTATCCATTTTTAAGGAATTTAAAGCATATTATTTTAGTATTATAACTCAAATTTCATTAAAAGTATTCCTTTCTAAGGAATTAAAAGCATATTATTTTAATATTATAACTCAAATTTCATTAAAAGTATCCCTTTTTAAGGAATATAAAGTGTATTATTTTAATATTATAACTCAAATTTCATTAAAAGTATCCCTTTTTAAGGAATTTAAAGCATATTATTTTAGTATTATAACTCAAATTTCATTAAAAGTATCCCTTTTTAAGGAATTAAAAGCATATTATTTTAGTATTATAACTCAAATTTCATTAAAAGAATCCCTTTCTAAGGAATTAAAGGATATTATTTAATATTATAACTCAAACTTCATTAAAAGTATCCCTTTTTAAGGAATTAAAAGCATATTATTTTAGTATTATAACTCAAATTTCATTAAAAGAATCCCTTTCTAAGGAATTAAAGGATATTATTTTAATATTATAACTCAAACTTCATTAAAAGTATCCTTTTTTAAGGAATTTAAAGCATATTATTTTAGTATTATAACTCAAATTTCATTAAAAGTATCCCTTTCTAAGGAATTAAAAGCATATTATTTTAATATTATAACTCAAATTTCATTAAAAGTACCCCTTTTTAAGGAATTTAAAGCATATTATTTTAGTATTATAACTCAAATTTCATTAAAAATATCCCTTTCTAAGGAATTAAAAGCATATTATTTTAATATTATAACTCAAATTTCATTAAAAGTACCCCTTTTTAAGGAATATGAAGTATATTACTTTAATATTATAACTCAAATTTCATTAAAAGTACTAATTTTTAAGGAATTAAAAGCATATTATTTTAGTATTATAACTCAAATTTCATTAAAAATATCCCTTTCTAAGTAATTAAAAGCATATTATTTTAAAATTATAACTCAAATTTCATTAAAAGTATCCCTTTTTATGGAATTTAAAGTATATTATTTTAATATTATAACTCAAATTTCATTAAAAGTATCCCTTTTTATGGAATTTAAAGCATATTATTTTAGTGTTATAACTCAAATTTCATTAAAATTACCCCTTTTTAAGGAATTAAAAGCATATTATTTTAATATTATAACTCAAATTTCATTAAAAGTACTATACTGTTATAAAAATTAAAAGCTGATTGAGGAGACACAAAACATAACAAACTGGGAAAACATAACAAGCTTCAAATCAAGAAGTTGTGGCACTTTTTAAAAAAAAATTAGAATTTAGTTATGCACTATAAATTGAAATGTATGGTCTCCCATGATTTCTCTTTCTGTACCCACTACATTTATATGATATAGAAGGAATCTCTTCTGTATTTTGTTTTAACATCTTTTTATTTTTTGCTTGTTTTCAAAATATTATTTATCTACCTAGTAACTGTAATTCGTGTCTTACGGTTTCATGCAGTAGGTAATTTTACAACAGTCACTTACTTCATTGTAAAAGTTTATTGATCACTCAATTTGCTTCAAAACCAGCTCCATCCCATATTTAAATTCATATTTCCAAAAACTTAAAATTGCAGAAGTTGTAAAGTTAGCCATGAAATAATCGAGAACGTTGGTTCTTTTAAGGGGTCTTGGTACCCCTTGTTTTCACAAGAAATAATAGAAATAGAAATTTCATATTTTTTGAGCGTTTATAATCTTTAAAACCTTCTCCTAATTCTGGCAAATTTTTGAGCTGATGCGATGACTCCAATTGCAGGAAAACTATATTTTTATGGAGAATTTAGCATTGTTGCAATAACTCCTTTGATGTTTCGAACGCATTTTTCTCAATTCGGAAATTTTGAAATTCCCACCTAACTCAAAATGCTAAAACTTCAACAAATATGAATGAAATGACTTGTCATTTTTTATGTCATTCTTAATATCTATTTCACAAAAATAGGCATGAATTTTTGAATAAAATAAAAACTTTTTTTTATAAATTTAAATGTTGAAAAATACACGTTTTTAACGCTTTTCTTTACATATAGGTACAGTAATCATCGTTTTTTTTTTAAAAAACTATTTTACTTATTATAAATCCGATGCCTAAAAAGTTAGAGTACATTACTAAGAATTAAAAAAATAAATATCAGGAACAAATATTGAAAAATGAAAAAGAAGATAGAATTTGAAATTTAAATATTTTTTTTTTTTTTTAATTTTATAATTTTGAAAATTTAGAGCACTACGTGAACTTTTTTTTTTTTTTTTTTAATGAAATTTAGTTTTTACTTAGTAACACTTAAAAATATGTAAAAATTATAATTTCAAAGGCTCAAATAAAAAAGTTTGAAGGGTACCAAGTTCTCTTAATACATAAATAAAAAATATCAAAAAACTGACAATGGGATGGGTTTTTCTGGCTGTCCCGATTTTTTTTTAAATTTGAACGGAGCAGGTTTTGAAACACACTTCATATATACACAATGTATAACTTCCATGAATTCTGTCTCAAATTTCTCTTACTACTGCATCTTCAGGCTTGTACTCTTTAGTCGGGGTTTGCTTATGCTAATAAAGTGACACTGTCATCTTTATCTCTATTTGTTTTAATAGTCATCTTTGTATATCTTTTAAATTAATGTTTAAATAAGCTTTTAATGGATTTATCTTCATTTTTTGAATAGCGTCTTAGGTTATGTGGTGGGAAGTATTTTTAGAACACATTCCTCTTCATAAATACTTTTAAAAAAATGTGTTATCAAATATCACAAAAAAATATTTCCCTTTGTAAAAAATAAGAAACTGAGGATTCTCATTATCGATTACGACACAGTAAGCAATGAAAAAGACAAGAAAATATTTAAAACGCAATTTTTCACCTCTTTATTTCAAAACTTCCATTCAACCTTAATCGCCAATTCATCATGCAGCTTAAAAAAAAAAGTCCACGTCCCCCCGAAATTCCATCTTAATAAATCTTCGTGATTAAACAAAGAGAAAGAAGGGAATAGAAGAATAAGTGGAGAGATCCATCTTCCCAGTTTAAAAAATATTGATATTTAACCCTCGAGGCAACAAAAAAACAGCCCCCGGAAACTTGATTGTAACGCCGAGAAAACAGAAGCAGCGAAAAATAAACAAACTAAGAGGAATTGTCAGAAGTGATCGCAAATTTATTGCCCCTTTCCTAAAGGAAAAGATAAATAACCCAGGGAGTGATATCGAAATTCTCCCTTTAGATAGAAGGGGAGGGGAGTCAAAAGCTATTTGTCTCCAGTAATGTTAAAAGCGGATTTTGCGCTTCTTTGGACAAAGTGTCTTGAAGAAGATGGAGAGCAAGCGAGGGCGAACTTTGTAGGTCAGCGCCGAACTGACAGCTAAGAGAAATGGTCTCTTCAGAGAAAAAAAAAGGATTTTGCGTAAGGCCTCTGCTGCATGTAAATAGATACTCCGCCTCAAATTATGCGCTATTTATTTCCCCGAGTCAATCCAGGATTATTTACAGGTGGGGGGAAGGTGATTGATAATGCCCGTGTCAAAATAACTTGGAGAGGACAACACCGCGGAAGGCGTTTCATAACCAATCACGAATAGGAGTTTACACGTTGTGGAAGACTTACCAGTGAGAACTGGACAACTTGAGACTTATTCTTAAAGTGGGCAGAGGAAAGTTAGGAATAAATTCAAAGAAATTCATTAAAAACGAGTTGACGAAATTGGTGATGTTATTCGACAGTCGTTACATTGTCCTTTCATGTGCGGGAAACAGAAAAAAAAAATCAATCGTTGATAGGCGATGCTCAAGGCCAGCGAGCTCTGTGTTAAAGCAGCGCCTCCTATAGTAGAAAGTCGTACGTCACGTGCTACTACGTCATCAACTGTAGGCCGAAGCTCCTCGGAACGAGTTTTAAGCTTTTATCGCAATTCAACGGGAATTTCGAAGATGGGGATGATTAGAACACCAGAGGCATTAGCACAGAGATTTTAATCAAAACTGTTAGAGCTATATTTTAGCAATTAACTGAAAAACATTTAATGATTTTTCCCATGTGCGACCCCAGGAATATTTGTAAGGGGGAGCACGACTAGATTTTTATCAAAATCATTAATTTTTTTTTTAGAAATGTTAATTAATAATTACGCATTATAAATTATACTCTTTGATAATAGTTAAAATTCATTTGTATATATTTTTGAAAGCGCAACCCTGTTAAAGAGAAAAAAATACAAAATAGTAAAATTATTAAAGTATAGATTTTTAACGATTTTTTTATCATCCAACTAGATCTCACGGCATTCAAGAGACAGTGCTTAGAGTAGAGGAACTCGAAGATGCAAAAATACAGAAGAGTAACATTTTTTAATGTTTTTTCCCATTTTCGGATATAATAAAAAAAAAAAAAAATTAAACACGAAGGCAGTATTGGAATATGTTCAATTGAGTTCTAAAAATAGATTTCAAGATAGTATATCTGATGACTTAAAAAACAAAATATTTTCCTAGAATTTTGAGAACTACACATAAAATGATTATACAATAAAAGGAATAAATACTTCTTCTAATCAGCCTCTAATAATCATAGACAACAAGCGCCAGAAAATCGTCACGCAAGTAGCTATAAAAAAAACGACATAGGAAAGAAACAAAAGATTAAATTAATAGAAAAAAAATGCTCATTGTAACATAAAAGTATAAAGGGCATATGTGCTTTTTTTATCTTGGATTTTACATATTTCCCCTCATTTTTTTTAAATTTTCAGGAGCCAGAGGGGTGCAAGTGCACTTCCTTGCACCATCCTGGGGGGCGCCCATGATTTTTCCTGATTTCAAGATTATGCGATAGCGCGATTTTGAGGAAAACATTAGGTCCCATGGACACCACTAACCCGGTCATCAAATTTGAACATCGTATGTAAATTTTTTTCGGGACTTTTGCTGATCACGTACACACAGACACGCATTTTTTTCCAGACCACTTTTTGAAATCATAGTGTTCCAAAATGTAGAAAAATGCACAAAAAAAATCGATATTCTTTATTCATAACGATTTATTATGTATAATAACCATTTATTAAGTATGATATCCAAATTTATTATATTAGCTATAACATATACACTTTCAAGGCGTTCATTCCTTGAAAAGGCTAAAGAACAAATGTCTAAATGCAAAATGTGTACGCAAGTGTATCGAATTTCAAAACTTACGTTAATTATTACGTGTATTATAAGTGCCAGAGTTAATTAAACTTATTAAACCTTCAAGACGTTCGTTCTTTAAAAATGTCAAGGAATGAACGCTTGATCTAGAAGTGTATGTAAGTACACCGAACTTCAGCACTTCCGAAAGCGATTATGCACGCAAGCGTCACAAACCCGTTACCTTGATGGTTTGAAGATTGTTAGGAAAGGTACTACAGTCATTAATTTTTCTTAGAAAGGGCCTTGGAACAACAAACTATTTATTTGTGATGATCTATTGCTCTAACCAACATTACCTGAAAAGCAGAAACAATACCACATTTGAGAGAAGGTAGTAAATATCATATTAGCAATATATTTTCTTCTTCTGGAGATTTAAGGATTGTTGCCTATAAATACTGATCAGCCAGTATTTTTACATATTAATTGCTTGAACCAAAATGTCAACACTGCAGGACAGATAGGGAGTTAAATTATTAACCAGCCAAATGCTATGCGTTTCTGCACATTTAAAGACTTAATAATTGGATTTTATTTATTTTTTTATTATTTATTTATTTATTTATTTATTTATTTATTTATTTATTTATTTATTTATTTATTTATTTATTTATTTATTTATTTATTTATTTATTTATTTATTTATTTATTTATTTATTTATTTATTTATTTATTTATTTATTTATTTATTTATTTATTTATTTATTTATTTATTTATTTATTTATTTATTTATTTATTTATTTATTTATTTATTTAAACTAATGACAGCCGAGGTGGACTGTATAATTGGATGTTAGATTTTCTGAAAAAAGGTGGTAACATTAAAAATATTAATAAAAGATATAGATTTAATTTTTGAACTTAGAATACAGTATGTTAAATGAAATCCACATTAACATTTGATAATAAGAAATAACAAAATTAAGAGCATGTGAAATTTCTTAGTAAATAGTATTTCTGTACAGGACATAAAATGTATGATTTTAAAATAAAAAATTCTAACAATACTTTACAAAGTTAAAAAATAGCTTTCTTAGGGAAGTATAAATCTTTTGATTAGATAATGATCCTTGACTTTAAAAAGAAAATTATCTACCAGTGCGAGGCACTTACCAAGCATATTTGACAGTTGCTTTAGTTTAGTTAGCAGTTTAGTTTTACTGTTATAATCATATATTTTACAATCAGTATCATTATCAGAATTTTAAGTAAAGACACTTTGGGCAGTTTAGTTTTTTACTGTTATAATCATATATTTTACAATATCTACCAGTGCTAGGCACTTACCAAGCATATTTGACAGTTGCTTTAGTTAAATATGGTAAAGACACTTTGGGCAGTTTAGTTTTTTTACTGTTATAATCAAATATTTTACAATATCTACCAGTGCTAGGCACTTACCAAGTATATTTGACAGTTGCTTTAGTTAAATATGGTAAAGACACTTTGGGCAGTTTAGTTTTACTGTTATAATCATATATTTTACAATCAGTATCATTATCAGAATTTTAAGTAAAACTCCATTTAATGAAGAGTAATTAACGAAATAATTAACTTAGAGTGAAAAACCAGATGAGAAAATTGAGAGTAAAATACATGTGTCTAGGTCAATATATGTCGAGTCACAAGGAAAGGCAAGACAATATCAGTCAAGCAACTTATATTGATACTTATTTAAGAAAATGTTACAGTGGCGAATTGCAACCCTTCTACGCAAAATATTAAATATTATTCTAGTAATACAAGGCAATTTATGTTTACCAATTACAAACAGAATAACAAATTAAAAAAAATACAAACTATCGGAAGTAAAAAAAATCATTTCGAAATATTTTAGAGCGTGAAAGAAATATTCCTATTGCAAGTTCTCGAAATATTTTAGAGCACTAGAGAAAGTCTCATGACTGGAGTTCTCTCCGGTTAATATAGAGACAGACTATACAAATGTATAATCTGTCTCTAATTTAACCGGAAAGAACTCCACTCATGAGGCGATATGTTACCTATATACAATATGTTGCCTACTGACGATATGTTGCCTATATACTAAAGGCAACATATCGTCAGTTTAAAGAGAAAAGGTGACCAAATCCAATTTGTCAAAGTTTTCAGGAGACACATAAAAAGCCTTCTAAAGTACTACTCAATATGAACTAAGAATATAATATGAATACAATATGTTGCTTAAAGAGAAAAGGTGACCAATTCCAATTTGTCAAAGTTTTCAGGAGACACATAAAAAGCCTTCTAAAGTGCTACTCAATATGAACTAACAATACAATATAAATACAATATGTTGCTTAAAGAGAAAAGGTGACCAAATCCAATTTGTGAAAGTTTTCAGGAGACACATAAAAAGCCTTCCAAAGTGCTACTCAATATGAACTAACAATACAATATGAATACAATATGTTGCTTAAAGATAAAAGGTGACCAAATCCAATTTGTCAAAGTTTTCAGGAGACACATCAAAAGCCTTCCAAATTACTACTCAATATGAGCTAACGTTTATGAGTACCTGTCATTTACCACAAGTTTATATCAGTGATGAAGTTGCTGCTATTACCTAATTGATGTGTCTTTTTCTAGGTGCATGGTAGTGCACTCACCAAGTTCACTGCCAGACAACTTTTACCGGAAGCCTCTCAGCAGTATTTTGACCTCTCATATCTGCGTATTTCAGTATGCCTGAGAGCTGAATTTTTTTTTACGGGTAGCTGTTAGCCACTTTAGTAGACTCCTAAGTTTCAAGTCTCCAATTATATTGGTTGTCGAGATAATCAAATTCGAAAATGGCAGAAAATGACATATTTTGAAATCCATCCAAAACTCACTCACTGACCATCAAATTACTAAGGTACTTCTAATAGAGCAAGAAATATGAAATATGGCGTACTAGTAAGGTTTAACTTGTATACAACGGAAAGAATCTAAAAATCTAAATTTTCCCCTCCGAATCCCCTAAAGGGGGCAATGTTCGAAAAATTTGAATCTCGATTCTAATACACTTCAATTGGGGCTAGAATTATGAAACTTACAATACTATTAGCTCTTAGCATATATAAATAGATAAAAAACTCACCACACGTCGTACAGCTTCTAAAATCAATAAATAATTAAAAAAATGTGTACTTGGCAATATAAATTGACCATTGGCGATATTTTATTGCTTACGAAATGATCGCCAATAGTTAATTTTTCTTCTCCTTTGCCAACTTTTTTGTCAAATCTGAATAAACTATTTACTTAAAATAAAATTATATTATCATCATTCATATTGAATGCATAAGTACGTCATGGATTGCGATCCAGAAAATTTAACTTTCTTAGAAAAATCTCATGTAATTCTCCGCTAATTAGATGTTGTTGAAAACTTTTTTTAAAACTTCCTTAAAACTAAATAATAATTAAATGAATAAAGATGTCGGCTAATTATATAGACCTCGTAGTTTGCAGTTAACAAAAAGTTTGTCCACGGTCGACTGTGTGATGAGTAAGTACAAAAAAAAAAAAAAAAAAAAAAAAAAAAAAAACATGTATGCTTAACCTTTCAATCCCATTAAGTTTTCTTGCAAGTTTAATAATTATGAATATTACGCATTTAAAACTAGTTATTGTTGTGTAAATAAAAAATAAGTTTGAAATTAATACCTTAAAAAAAGAAATAAAATCCCAACAAAAACATCTCTGCAAAAAGGCGCCAAGTTCTTCATGCAATGATTACGGCCGAGAAAAGTATTGAGATCTGAAGTAGAACCAAGTTTAAAGTTGTGGGAAATTACAGGCAATGAAAATTAGTAAATTTTTTCTCTCTCGAGGTCGAAATTACCCTGCATAGGCCTAAATATCTAGCTACAAAAATGCTTGTGTGACTTGGCCTTTACGCGTCAGTGAACTAAAATACTTAATGACCAAGTGTCACAAATATTTTGGCCTGTGGGAATTTTGACTTGGAGAAAAAAAAATTACTAATTTTCAGTGCTCGTAATTTACAAAAACTTTAAACTTGGTTCTACTTTAAATCTCAATACTTTTCACGGCCGTAATCATTGCATGAAGAACTTGGTGCCTTTTTACAGAGATTTTATTGTTGGGATTAACTAATTCATGAGTATTCTCTTACTGTTTATAAACATACTAAAAAGTGATTTGAGACCAAAAGTGGAGTTAGCATCTTTACACTCAAAGCAGACAACAATCTTGTAATACGAAATTTTTTCTATTACAGCCAATTCTCTATGAGAATCTTTTCATTCCATCTCTAAAATAAGTTTTTACACTAATATGATTCTTTTTATCGAACTGGACGTTTTGAGGAGAAGCTCTAATTCTTACCAAAAGAACAACATTGCAATTTTAGTTTGACTAATCTCCTATAAGTGGTGCAATTTTTTCGGAATATCACTTGATTAGGTGATTTCGAACAAAAGATGCTATGTGCTTTCATTTAGTTGAAAATTAGCTTTGATATACGGTGAAGTTTTCACTTCTGGAGAAAAAGCAATAAGTTTTCATGTGAATTTTTTTTTTTTTTTTTTTGGGCTAAAAAGATATTTATAACCATCTCTCTCCCAATATTTTAACATTTATAAGAAAAATGTAATATATTCCATCAAAGTGAAACATCTTATTCTACAAGTTTATAATGCAATTAGTTTTAGTGCTATTTTTAAAATTGCGTATTTTTTTGGCTAAAAAGATATATTTAAAAGATATCCCTCCTAGAATATTTTTACATTTATAAGCAAAATATAATATGTTCCATCAAAGTGAAACATCTTATTCTACAAGTTTATAATGCAATAGGTTTTAGTGCTATTTTTAAAATTGCGTATTTTTTTGGCTAAAAAGATATCTTTAAAAGATATCCCTCCTAGAATATTTTTACATTTATAAGCAAAATATAATATGTTCCATCAAAGTGAAACATCTTATTCTACAAGTTTATAATGCAATAGGTTTTAGTGCTATTTTTAAAATTGTTTATTTTTTTGGCTAAAAAGATATCTTTAAAAGATATCCCTCCTCCAATATTTTTACATTTATAAGGAAAATGTAATATGTTCCATCAAAGTTTAAAACGTAATCGGTTTTAGTGAGAATTTTAAAAAATTGTGTATTTTTTGGTTAAAAAGATATTTATAAAAGATATCCCTCCTAAAATATTTTTACATTTATAAGGAAAATGCAATATGTTCCATCAAAGTGAAACACCTTATTCTACAAATTTATAATGTAATAGGTTTTAGTGCGAATTTTAAAATTGTATAGTTTTTTTCTTTGGCTAAAAAGATATTTTTGACCATCCCTCCCCCACTATTTTAACATTTATAAGGAAAATGTAATATGTTCCATCAAAGTGAAACACCTTATTCTTCAAGTTTATAATGTTTGATGTTATTGTTAAAGAGAAGTTTGTCTAAAAACCAACTATATTATTAACCACATACATTAAATCTGAAGCCGAAACATACGTTACGCGATTTATGGCTAATGTTTTTAAAGAGGGCACTAGCCGAGATCAAAACAAACATTCTCATTTCTTCTTTATTCTTATACAAGTCCATAACAAATTCTAGAATTCGACTAAAAAATTACATTTTCGAACGAGAAGAAATTGGATTTAGATTTATTTCGCCTAAGAATAGCGATTCTCTCAATAGATCGATGTTCGCCTATCACGAACACCTTCACCTTGTAGAAATATAAAAACGACGATAAAAAAAAATCCAGCACGAAGTGACCGCCTCAATATATATATATTTTTTTGTCAAATACGAAACTTTAAATGGTATAGTGGCGCCATCTATTGTAAAATGCTTCACCAAAACATCCATTCTCAAGAACATTCGATACTGTTTACGTTTAGTACTCCATTCAAAGAAATGAAGTTATCAAAAACGCACCCAAATTAAATTTATATTTTTATCCCGTTATAAAATGTTTTCATTTCAATACCTATTATAGTATTTTTTTTTTTTTTTTTAATAATTTATTATTTCAGTGACATCTAAATACCGATACCCAAAATTTAAAAGAGGAATTCATATTGTAGAATTCATATTGTTGTCTACTGAGCATTTAAGCTGTAAAAAATTAGTTACGAGTTATAAGGGGGTTTCAATGATAGTAAAGAACTTATTTTTAATTGTGCGTAACATTTGAAAAGAGCATTTTGAAGCTCTTTCTAAGTTTGTGTGCACATGAGGAAGCAGTTCTAATTCAGCCCTTGCTTAGTGCAAGCAAATTATCTCTGTGGTGGTAACAAGCGCATTTTAGAAGAACTCAATTTTAACCCCCGCCATAACGATAAAAGCCTATCTGAGCTGTGACAATCAATGGACCTATGTCAGGTCTTTCAGGTCTATCCAAATAATCAAGTATTTTTAAAATGCTCGTGGCGTCACCTAGTAGAAAATACAAGAACTATTTGTTTCCAAATTTTTGAAAATTGGAACCTGGAATTGTCATCTATTAAATGTGTAAGTTAAATGCAATGCTTTTGATATAGTTAAAAATTTGTTGCATCGTAATCTAGAGAAGTAAGTTTTAATTCAATCAACTTTAATACTAATTCAAACTTTGAAAACCCAAAAATAAATAATGAATGATTTTTCAATTTTCCTCTAACAGACAGTGACCGACTGTGATTGGAAATACTAGTGCACCCGGAAACATGCGTCCCCTCCCTTCCCCCCCCCCCCCCACACCAAACACTTCTCACAATCATTCATGAACGCTAAGTCTTTAATCTTAATAATCTTTAATACTCAAATCAAAGTTTCCTTTCAATTTTTATAAAATGAATAAGATGAGAAAGAAAACACTTTCTTATTTTTTGAAAACAAAATCAATCCTCTTTTCTTTTAAACTTCCGAATCAGTCAATGATGTCTTCATAAAATGGTGTTGTTTTGGTCAACACTCACCCCACCCATTTAGATTTTCATATGCTGAGCCATTCAGCTCATCGAAATCTCAAGGGCAGCCGAAGTTAGAAATAATACTTGATCGGCAGCACCGCTATTACATTGCGTAGAGGGAAAGCTTCTATTGCTTGCTATTAGTTACCTTGACAACATGGTTGCCCGAAACACATTTATGGAAACACGGCTGTTGTGTTCGGAGGAAGATCGCTTTGATTGGAAGCGGATTTTTTCTCGTGAAGTTTTCAGGCAAGAGGATTGTCGTTTATCGGATTTTTTTTTCACTTACCGTAGAAATTAAATGAATGAACCGTAGAAATAATTTTAGTTTTGAACTAATAAACTTAGATGCAGCCAGGCAGTGCTGGCTGTAGTGCACGAGCCACCACTGCTAACAGACACGATTCTTTTGAAAAAGAATTAAGAAATACATTTTTAACTGTTAAAATATAAAACAAGTCACAATTATGTGTCAATTAAATTGACAAATACTCATCCAAAATATTTATAACTCAACCACATATGTACTCACATTTTCTGTGATCCCAGGAGTTTTATATTTCGTTCCACTTTGATTATTTATCTCTATGATCTAATTATCTAAAGTTCTTCAGTTCAATGCTATTTATAGAATTAAATGCAAGGTTTCACTTAAGAACTAAACATGAGCAAATTAAAGTCCAATAAAATATCACTCAAAAAACCAACCTGGTAAATATTAAACCTTTCAAACGCAGAAAGTTTAACTTTTAACAAAAAACTTATAAATTCATTAAAAACTTATGCCAAACAAGATACTTTCTAATCTCCTCACATGACTTTAGCTCCCTGTAATGATAAAAACCATCATAAAAAATTCCATTATTGTTTGTATTTTTAATGCTTTTGTTTGTTTTGAGCTATCAGTAAAAAATTGAGTCATTTGCAACTTGAGAAATTTCATTAAGCCATCGTTATTAAAAAAACAACAACTAGGGGTGTGGAACATCGCACAACTTTCAATTACACTTTATATATGGGAATGTGGGTCCTTTACCGTTTTTATATTTTCATTTAACAAAAGTTACCAGTTTGCGATATTTTTTGTGATAATTCTTGCATGGATCTTATTGCAAAAAAAAAAATGATGATTTTGACGAGACGATATACTTTTCGATAATTTTTATATTATCCTTTCTTATAAGAGAAACTGAGGAGAGAAGAAAAACGATCGTTGATGAGGTATGCTCAACGAAAGAGAACTCTGTGTTAAAGACATTTGTTTTTCCACTTTTCAACTTTTTACGCCATTAAAACATTTTTAAAAGGATTTCGGAGGTGGGGACGTTTAGATCACCTTAAAAGGCATCACCACAGCAATTTCGAACAAAATCGTTAGAGCCATTTTTTAGCAATTACTGAAAAACATTATTTTTTCAATGGCAGTTACCTTATGCGCAAGCGTGATTTTGACGAAAACATTAATGTTCGGTCCCTGTGCCATTACCAACCCGCACACCAAGATTGAACATCGTAAGTCAATTTGTTCGGGAGTGAAGCCTGACCACAGACACACACACACAGACATTTTTTCTAGGTCACTTTTTTGAAATCAGGATGTTCCATAACATAAAGAAATGCATTTTTTTTTTTTTTTTTTTAAATCGACTATTTTTTTTATTACCGAATACTCTACTTTCATTACCCTATGTGTACTATAAAAAGGTGTGAGTAAGAACAGCAAGGTGAATTGAAACGAAACTACAGTTTTTTACTTTCAATTATCCATATGTTTACATAGGGTAATAAAAGTATAGCATTCGGTCAAAAAATAATTTCAATTTTTTGCATATCTTCACGTTTTGGAACACAGTGACTTCAAAAAAGTAATATAGAAAAAATGTATATCTGCATGTCTGTGTGTACGTGGTCAGCACAACTCCCGAACAAACTGACCTACTATTTTCAAATTTGATATGCGGGTTGGCGCTGGCAATGGGACCTTGCATTAAGGTTTTCGTCAAAATCGGGCATGCGCATAAGGTTGAAATCATGAATTATTGTCCTTTTCCACACCGATTAGAAATACCAAAATTTTACTCCTAGCATTGGCTTCACCGGACCATGACATTTCGCGCATTTAAACATACCTCTAGTATTAATATTATAGGAATTCTCCACCGTTATTTTCATTATACTGTAGCAAATCATTAATTTTACTATAGTTTTTGAACTTAACAAGGTGCTTTTGCACTTTGTTAAACTTCTTAGTTTAAAATTTGTATTCATATATGACTTTTTTGTTCAAAACTTTTATAGTAGTTGAGACTTGTGTACCTAGGGCTACCCCACTTTTATTGAATAATGTTTAGTTCTAAGTTATTTTACTCACTTGGGTTAAGTGGCAACACCCAATTGCTCTTTTGGCAACAATTTTGAAATCTTAAAAGATAAAGCTGTGACAAGTTATAAGTGGAAAACGTTTTTATATGGTCTGCAGTAACATTTTGCAGCTCTTGTGTCTTTTATTGTTTTACAAAGTTAAATCAAATACTTTTCTTTGAATTCTAGTAAATAATTTTGTAACAATAAGTACTAAATGAGATGTTCAAATAAGTCCTTTCTTCATGTGCATTTTTAGTAGACATTTTATATGAAATTACAAAGTCGTGTATCTAGAGCCACATAGTTGCCTATTGTGTTCAAATTGCCTAAACCATAAATCTGTTGGTGCTTCAAAGCAATAATGCATGCAGCTCATTTTTTGGAATCAGTTTTTCAATTTGTGAAAATACTTGTAATTAACTAATAACTTGACACATTGCAATTTGTTGTAGTTATTATATGATAAACCAATGACTGATAATTACTTTATATTGTTTCTTTTAAATAATTCATCTGTGTGCGTTTGTTTTTTATTTATTATGGATTGAAACCTCACTTAAAGAGAATGGCCCTAGATACATCATCTACTGGCCCTAAGTACAACGAGGTCTTGTACCTAGGGCTATTTGTGAAATTTCTTTAAAAACCTTCTATTTGACTGAATCTATTATTTTAAATATTTATATTAATCTCAATGGGAAGTAATTACTATAACGATCTATGCATAGCAGTTTCACATTTTTTAACGGATCAGTGGCTCATTTTTTGTGCATTGAAAATAGGTGGCCCTAGGTACACACTGTGTACCTAGGGCCCAACAGGGCACAACAGTTTTGAAGAAAAAATTCATATGGGGATACCTGTGTACTACACAGGTCTCCCCTGTATGAATTCTTTCTTCAAAATTGTTGTTCATATATGTTTGAAAGTTAATTTACCAAAATAATTAGTCACTATTTGTAACAATCAACACACTAAGATTTTATTGAATTTTTAATCGATATTTAAAATAATAAATAAGTTTAAAACAAGTTGCTCTCATTTAATCACTTTAAGTGACTTTTTTATATGCATGATATATTTATTGCATGACCATATGATCTAATTAAAAAAGTAATTTTTCTGATTTTAGATGACATAGATTTCTTGCCAATTAGGTAAATTTCTGCCTCATGTCAAAACATTTTCTTAGGTACAATTATTCCCTCTTTCTAACCGCTTAAAAACTTGATTATCAAACGTGACCTTCATGATCTTTTTACCTTTACATGTAACAGATCATCAAAAATTGGGTGAAACCTAGAGATTATTAATTTAAAAAAAAAATAATAATGTATCGTAATTTTCTCTAAAAATATGGTAAAATTATTTTTCTTATGAATTCCAGATCAAAATTATCCGAATGATAAAAAATTATTGAAAAAGGGTTAACTCACGAAGAGGGTTGGAACTAGAGGTCGGCGATATATTGATACGACGATAATTTTATCGATATTTTTTTTAAATATCAATAGTAAAAATATCGATACAAGTCATCGATACATCGATGTTTTAAAACATTTTTAGTGTTTTGATGATCGTTTTGTAGTTCCATATGTTTTTTCGATTTTCTTTATTCCATTTTCAAAAAATCCAAAACTAAAGTTTGAACTTGGCTGAGAGACAGTTAAAATGGCACCCTAATGGAAAGATAAGATCATTTATTAATAATCATTAACATAGCGCCGTTTCTGTTTCCAACGTGTGCCTGGAATTTGCATCTAATTTTAAATATTCAAAACATCTCTATCAGAAAAATATGCGGTAAACTACTTTTCAAAATTTCTTCTTTAAAAATAAATGTGAATTTATGCATTGACATCCAAATGTATTTTATTTATTCTGATTGATAATATAATTTATTTATTGAAACAATTTGTATAATTTATTTATTAAAACAATTTTGGCATGAATTCATGAAAAGTAGAAATTTCCCCGGAAAAACTTCGTTTCTGGCAAAATTAAAAATCAAATAAAAAAAAACTGTATTGATATTTTATCGATTTTTTTTTATATTTAACGATATAGTATCGATATTTATTTTGATCGATATTTCCTACCTCTAGTTGGAACAAGATGCTCAAAATATTTTTAAACACATAAGTAGTTAAGAGAGACCCGTAAGCAAAAATATAAAATTTTATTATTGAATTCAGTAGCACCAAATTTTTATATAAATAAAGCACCTATTTTTAAACAATTATCGATACAATTTTTTGTTTCTTAAATTTAATATTTTTGATATTTTTGTTTTTTAGTGTTTTTGGCCGAAATATACGCTTTTTTAAAAAGACTACTCCTTCTTCAATTTTTAATATTTTTATTAATTTCAAAACTAATAAATTATATTAAAGTATATTTTAAAGATGTAGGGAGAGATTTTTTTAATTAGTTTGACAGGGGATTTCAAAAAGTTGTTTTGTGTTTTTCACAAGAAATTTCTAAATTTAAAAAAAAAAAAAAAATTCTTTTTTAATTCTTAAAAAAAAAAAGTTAATACAATTTACTAAAAAAACTCTCCCTACATTTATAAAACAGATATTAAAGATTTCAAAAATATAAACAGTTTAAATCTAAGTAAATTTTCTCAAAGCCTTAGCATTTTAAATACAGTCAAAATTGCCAATTCTAGATTTCGAGAAAAATGAACTTAAAAATAAAAACTTGAATACAACTACATAGTTGATCGGTATGTAAAAGTTTAAAATTCGAATGTTTTCAGTTTCCTAGAAGTTTGAAATTTCTCCCATGTCTTCTTGAATATATATAGCTTAACTTTATGCCAATAAAATAAAAAACATTTTTTTTCTTCTAAATGTTTTCTTTATTTGGGGTACGGGTCTCCTTTAAAATCCCAAAAGTAATTTCTCCCTGGCCAACTTAGTACCCTCCCCATGTGTTATTTTACCAGATGCAAACTTTTTTAAATAGTATATTAGCTACTAATGTTCAGTAATTTTTTTTTTTTTTTTGTATTCGATCTATTAGGCGGCAAGACTGGCAATTGCATTTAAAAGACAACACGAATATATTCCATATTTTACAAAGTATGGATACTTATACTCATTGTCGCTAGATGGCAGCACCAACAAATTCTGGAACAGTGCGTGTGGAAAAGTAAAAACAACATTTGTTTAAAGGAGAACAATTGTTTAATTTGCAGTTTCATTATGAACAAGGTTAGGGACAAAATAGTTGTAACTGTCCGGGTTAACATCGGTCACTAAGTGATATCTACTGCGAACGTGGCAATATTTCATCAGTAAGTCCCAATTTCCACAAAGAGGGTGATTTAATAGGGAATAGTGGACACATCCAAAAAATAGTTTCTGAAAAACATAAAAACTACTTTTTTGTGCACGAATACTTTTTGCTATATTTAATTGACCGTCATTATACATGACAATAGGCCGTTGAGCATACAAACCAATCCAGGAATCCCATTCTTATTGAAGAAAAAAATTCAAGGACTTTCAATTACCTTTTTAAGAGAATTCAAGGACTATTTTAAGAAAATTGAAGGACCATAAAATTACATACTTTTTAGACAAAGCTAGGCGTGTGGAACATCGCACAACTTTCAATTACACTATGATATTGGTCATTGCATTAAAATGTATGGTGTTATTTACTGTTTTCATATTTTCACTTGTTTAAACAAAATGGCCAGTTTGGCGACATTTTTGGCAATAATTTTTAATGTACAAAAAAAAGCAAAATCGGCGATGTTATTCCGTAGACATTACCCTTTCTTGTGCGCTAAACAGAAAAAAATAATTCGTTGATGGGCGAGGCCCAAGGTCAGAGAGCTCTGTGTTAAAGGCACTCGTTTTCCAACTTTTTATGCTTTACCGCGTTTGTACAGGAACTTTGATGGTTGGGACGATTAGAATACCTTAATAGGCATTAGCAAAGAGATTTTAATCAAAATCGTTAGAGCTGATTTTTACAATTGCTAAAAAACATAATTCTTCGTTATTTCTATCTTATGCGCGTGCGCGATTTTGACAAAAACCATTAAAGTAAGTCCTACGGCTACCACTAACCCGCACACCAAATTTGAACATTGTAGGTCAATTTGTTCGGGAGTTATGCCATGCCAACCAAGTACATACAGACACACATTTTTTTTCTAGACAACTTTTTTGAAATCAGGGTGTTCCAAAACGTTAGGAAATGCATAAAAAGAAATAGATTTTTTTTTTACAGAATGCTATACTATTATTACCCTATGTTAAAATATGGATAGTTGAAAGTAAAAATACAAAACGAAGGCGGAGATCATCGGTGGTCGCTTAAAAATTCAAGGACTTTTAAGGACCTTGTCTTTTTTTTCAAGGACTTTCAAGGACCAAATTTCATCAAAAAAATTTCAAGGACTTTCAAGAACCATGTGGACCTTGCGAACCAACCTTCTGATTTGTTTTCTCTTCCCTCAGATTACACTAATATTAAATAAATATCAGCTAATTAAGTACTCAATCAATTTTAACTTATTAAAACTGCATTGAAATGTAAATAACTGTAGAACATATAATGCTAAGGAAGTTATTAGTTATTAACCATCTCTAGCTGCTGTTTCCGCATGCGGTACCAAAGAAAAAAAATGCTTTTAAAACATAGAAAAATGAAACAAATATATTCCTCAAAAGTCATTTTTTTATATAAAAAGCACATTACTAATATAAACGTTTCAATAATATGAATAATTATTTACAGATGTCATAATTTTTCTAATGTTTCGATCCTCAATAATATAAATTGGTTAAGAAATTAATTTCCAAATAGTACATTTGATTATATTTTTTCATAGTTATTTTATGAAAATGTGTGAGGAATAGCCATTTTATCTAGAAACTTGAATGTGTTTCCAAAAATGAAGTGGAAAAATGGAAGTTTATTTTAAAATAATATAAATAGACTTTTCATTGCTTAAAAATGTGTTATCTTTATCATTAAATTAAACAGTTTCGAAATTTGTGTTTTTACCTATGAAATTTTTTTTTAAATATAAAGAGGTGATTATTAATTATAAAAGGTGAATTTGCAAAATAAAATTAAAAAAATAATAATAACTAAGAAAACATAACAAAGCAAATATCAACAACAGAAAGCATGTAATTTATCAATATTGGGATACATTGTTTTGTGTATTTTCCCACACGGGAAAGAAAACCCACCATGAAAATAGAGATTGTTTTTGGTACATTTTGCACAGTTCTCGCAATCTTTGTAGCATTGCTACGAAACATCTTTTTCTCCTTCTCGGAAGGTTTCCATTTACAGAATTTTCATCTCGGTAACAGTCTGCAGCCAATTCTGCTTGCATGGCTAGAATCAGCTTCCAAATGCTTAGGTGGTCATCGGATACCAACAATTTAAATCTGTTGTTGAATCCTTCAGTCAGATTGTTGGTTCTATCCGTCCCGTTCAATGTTGGTTCTATCCATCCCGTTCAATGTTGGTTCTATCTGTCCCGTTCAATGTTGGTTCTATCCGTCTCGTTCAATGTTGGTTCTATCCGGTCCCGTTCAATGTTGGTTCTATCCGTCCCGTTCAATGTTGGTTCTATCCGTCCCGTTCAATGTTGGTTCTATCCGTCCCGTTCAATGTTGGTTCTATCCGTCCCGTTGAATGTTGGTTCTATCCGTCCCGTTCAATGTTGGTTCTATCCGTCCCGTTCAATGTTGGTTCTATCCGTCCCGTTCAATGTTGGTTCTATCCGTCCCGTTCAATGTTGGTTCTATCCGTCCCGTTCAATGTTGGTTCTATCCGTCCCGTTCAATGTTGGTTCTATCCGTCCCGTTCAATGTTGGTTCTATCCGTCCCGTTCAATGTTGGTTCTATCCGGTCCCGTTCAATGTTGGTTCTATCCGTCCCGTTCAATGTTGGTTCTATCCGTCCCGTTCAATGTTGGTTCTATCCGTCCCGTTCAATGTTGGTTCTATCCGTCCCGTTCAATGTTGGTTCTATCCGTCCCGTTCAATGTTGGTTCTATCCGTCCCGTTCAATGTTGGTTCTATCTGTCCCGTTCAATGTTGGTTCTATCCGTCCCGTTCAATGTTGGTTCTATCCGTCCCGTTCAATGTTGGTTCTATCCGTCCCGTTCAATGTTGGTTCTATCCGGTCCCGTTCAATGTTGGTTCTATCCGTCCCGTTCAATGTTGGTTCTATCCGTCCCGTTCAATGTTGGTTCTATCCGTCCCGTTCAATGTTGGTTCTATCCGGTCCCGTTCAATGTTGGTTCTATCCGTCCCGTTCAATGTTGGTTCTATCCGTCCCGTTCAATGTTGGTTCTATCCGTCCCGTTCAATGTTGGTTCTATCCGTCCCGTTCAATGTTGGTTCTATCCGTCCCGTTCAATGTTGGTTCTATCCGTCCCGTTCAATGTTGGTTCTATCCGTCCCGTTGAATGTTGGTTCTATCCGTCCCGTTCAATGTTGGTTCTATCCGTTCCGTTCAATGTTGGTTCTATCCGTCCCGTTCAATGTTGGTTCTATCCGTCCCGTTCAATGTTGGTTCTATCCGCCCCGTTCAATGTTGGTTCTATCTGTCCCGTTCAATGTTGGTTCTATCCGTCCCGTTCAATGTTGGTTCTATCCGTCCCGTTCAATGTTGGTTCTATCCGTCCCGTTCAAGGTTGGTTCTATCCGGTTCCGTTCAATGTTGGTTCTATCCGGTCCCGTTCAATGTTGGTTCTATCCGTCCCGTTCAATGTTGGTTCTATCCGTCCCGTTCAATGTTGGTTCTATCCGGTCCCTTTCAATGTTGGTTCTATCCGTCCCGTTCAATGTTGGTTCTATCCGTCCCGTTCAATGTTGGTTCTATCCGTCCCGTTCAATGTTGCCTCATCGACATTCCACATATGAGTCGTCCATTTCCAAAAGTACCTAATTGACAAAATTTGAAAAATTCAAATTTTAATTGCATGTTGTTGTCACAACTGAAATCCACATTTTAAAATAGTTTTACAGTGGCAAAAGTTTCTGAATCTTATTTAAAAAAAGGACTGAAAATCGAGTACAAATTCAAAACGGGCCTAGTTGCATTTCATTCCATTTCCAAAACTGGTCTTGTTGCAAATTCAGATACTGTACCAAAACTACTTACTTGCTAGCATCTAAGATTGCGGCTTTCACGAAGTCATTTCCAAAACTTGCTAGTTGCAATAAAAAAGAGCCCAACCCACTAGTTGTAAGCTTCTACAAAATTGTTTATTTTAAAAACTGGGGGACGTTTTCATAGTGCAGACCTATATTTCTACACTTTTTACTAATAACTACTGTTGGCTAACTTGCTACTTTTAGGGAACCGGTCATTTTTGTTCAGCTGCGTTGATTGAAAGTTGAGTGTATAAGTGATTTGTATGAGGTTATGTCTCGTGTTATGTTGTCTTTTCTTGTGATCTTGCGAAAGAAAATGAGTTTAAATATTGCAAATATTAAAGAAGACGTGAGAGTTTAAGGTGTTGTAAAAAGTGTAAGTGAAAATAAGAAGTTTAAATCAAACTACTTTTAACATCACATTCAGTCTCATTGTTGTTTTTGACTTCCAAAACTGACCAGTTACATTTACAGTGCCAAAACTAGCTAATTGCAAAAGGTCCAATTCCAAAACTAGCTAACTACAAAAAACTTTTTCAAAACTGCCTAGCTGCATATTAAAACAGCTTATTACTGCTATATATAAAATAAAACCGATCTGAGACCTTGTAAATTGTGTTTATAATTTATTTACAAATTTTATAAACATAACAGTCATAAATTAACTCTTGAGTTTAATAAAATATAGGTTTTCCTCGTTTCCTGAAAAGTTGTCCCCTAGGCAACTAGGCACTTTTGGAAATGGACGACTCGTATATGGAAGGAAACGTAGGTAGAATCTCCGTAGAACTAATCTATTCGTGAAGCTATTCGTTAGCCTTCGAAACTCTACGGGAACATATGACCCATCGAAATACTCAACAAGATCCATAGCCTCCGAGGGAACAATCCCAATTTTTACTTTTTCCTCTTAGACTGAGAGGTGACTGCAATTTTTGGACCCCATCAAACATCATTCTGAATTTTTTATAGAAATTGGTGAAAAGTGAGTAGATTACGAATCTACTGGTCTGCCGTGGCAAAAATGTCCGAAACTGGTCAAAAATCGACTTTTAATAAGTTGAACTAAATCCAATTGCCAAATGCGCCATAACATGCCGAATAATGAGCATTTAATTTTATTAGGTAACCCTCACTCTTTAATTTTCAATTAAGAAGGTTGCAGGCGATTCGGATGTGTGGTTATGGCTTACTTGCATCTTTCACAAATGAGCCAAATTGGCAATAAACATTACGTCACTGATGACGTAACTGATATCGCCAATTTGGCTTACTTTTACAAGATGCAAGTTTTCCGAGCCAGAGATCAGAAATCGTTTGCGCTTTTTCTCATTGAAAATCAAAATGCAGTGGGTTGCCAGACGAAAAAATTTGTTCTCTTTTTGGCAAGTTATTACATATTTGGCAATCGAATTTTAGTTCAACTCATTCCAAGTCAATTTTTGATCAGTTTCGGCCAATTTTGCCACGGCAGACCAGTGGATTCGTAATCTACTCACTTTTCTCCAATTTCTATAAAAAATTCAGAATGATGTTCGATAGGGTATAAAAATTGCAGTCGCCTTTCGGACTATCTGAAAGAAAGGCTAACTCATTCAACTGACCGTAGAATTTCAGTTAGGAATTATCCCTTCAGTATTAGACTTTTCTCCAAATGTGCTTTGACACAAGTGAAAAATATATAATTGGAACTTGACAGCTCCAAAAATATTTCTCCGCGCTGCCATTAATGCATACTCCATATCCAAAATGAATTTTGAGGGGTTAAGGTTAGCGGTCGGAAATATCGATCAAAATAAATATTGATACTATATCGTTGCATAGAAAAAATATCGATAAAATATCGATGTATCGAAACATGATTTTTTTTTTAAATTGACTTTTAATTTTGCCAGAAACGAAGTTTTTTGGGGCAAATTTCTACTTTTCATGAATTCATGCCAAAATTGTTTTAATAAATAAATTATAAAATTGTTTTAATAAATAAATTATATTATCAATCAGAAAAAATAAAATAGATTTGGATTTCAATGCATAAATTTACATTTATTTTTGAAGAAGAAATTTTGAAAAGTAGTTTAACCGCATATTTTGCTGATAGAGATGTTTTTAATAATTAAAATTAGATGCAAAATTCCAGTCACACGTTGACAACAGAAACCGCGCTATGTTAATGACTACTAATAAATGAGCTTATCTTTCCATTACATTATGTTTTCTTTTTGGTACGGGTGCCATTTTAACTGCAATTGTAACTAAAATCCAAACTTAAGTTTTGAAGTGTTTGAAAAGGGAATAAAGAAAATCGAAAAAACACATGGAATTACAAAACGATTACAAAAAACTAAAAATGTTTCAAAATATCGATATACGGGTGACTTGTATCGATATTTTTATCATCGATATTTTTTTAACTATCGATAAAAATATCGTCGTATTGATATATCGCCGACCTCTAGTTAAGGTGCAAATCCCTTGCATTAGATTCTTCAATCAAAATCTGAAAAATTTAAATAATATCTTTAAAAAAGGACAATTTATGACGTACATTTGTATTGCTTAATATGAGAAAAAATTCTGCATATCATTATTGTTGCTCACACTATATTGGTTTTGTTTTAAAACCCAAAATTTATTTTCCCTCACAATTTTTTTTTCTGTGAATGTGAGATTATCAGAATACAAGATAATTCGAAATATGAAATTGATATACAAAATTTATTTTAATCTAGGTTGTTATTACTGATGTAACTTTTGTGTCCCTTTTAATTTTTAAATAAAGAAACCAGGCGTTAGGCAGATGTTTTGTTCAGACGCAAAGAACAAGCTACAGGCATAGTTATTTATAAATAATTTCATCAAGTTTGTGGTATCCATTGTCGCAGTGAACAAAAATAGCAGCTATACAATAGGAAATGCATTTATTACCTGTACTCTATTATTTAGTAAACATTTAAAAACAACAGCAGTCTATATGCATGATTTTAGTTTTGATTATACACAATTAAATTTGGGTCATTTCCTTGTTCCACTCTCCGATTAACTCCTTGGGTACGGATTTATTTGGGAAAATTCTTGCGTTTTGAACGGTTGGTTCAAAACAATAAAGGAACTTTAAAGGAATACAGCCAAACAAATTACTTTTTTAAAGTATAGGTAAACCAACCGATGTTTGACTTAACCATTCATGGCTCTTGTGACATTAAAATCTATCCAATCAAACTAGTTTGAATAACGAATTAGGTTCGTCATTATTAACAGGCAAAACAAGTGCATGACGAATCTCAGCCGTCAAATGTACCCAAAGGATTTTTGGTTTGACGTCTTAGACACGTCATCCGCTCCTAGGGAAAAAAAGTGAATGACGTGTCTCAGACGTCAAATGTACCCAAGAGGTTAATTTTTGAATATATTTTAACGAATACAAGTGAGTATAAATGATGGACCCGATTTAAAAAATATATATTTTCGTAACTACTGCACATATTCCAATAAGTGATACATGAATGTAAAGAGAAATATACCAATTTTTTAATTTTTTTTTTTTTTCAGTTACAGATGTTCGATGTGTGGACCCTCTTGTTACACGGCATACGTCCAATCTGTAATCCAGTTCGTTTCATACATTTTGTAGCATCACTCTATCAATGGTTCGTAATTCCATGAGATTTCTTTTTGAGAGGTTACTTCAAAGACATTGTTTATGTACCACTTTGGCCGAAAACACTGCCACAGCTTAAAGAATGTATTTCTGCAGGATTACGAACCATTGATAGAGTGATGCTACACAGAAGATATTATTGCTTCAAATTATATCGTAATTTAAGTAATAGTTTTTAATTATAATTTCACAAAGGATAGGATCGCACAGAAACAGACTTTTTTTTTTTTTTTAAATCAGTAAACAAATAGATTAAACAAATAACATTTTGTATGTCCAAGAAATTGATATTTCCTGCAATAGGCTAAATATTTTTCTAAGTTTTACACAGAAGTTAGTTTTAAATTTAAAATTTTAAGCTAAATGTCAAAACAACGGTCTCCCCACACTATCAGTTTGCTTGTAAACTTTTTCCTTTTCATCTTAACTAATTAGGTACAGACATATTGTAATTCAAGCATATGATTTTTTCAAGATTAGGCAAACCGGGTTATAAGAATATTATCCAACTAGAAACGTACATAATATAATGGCTGCTTTCTGCAACTTGAACTAAATACCCAACTGAAAGCATGTTGAATCAAGAGAATCCTCCTAACAGCATTGAGAATTTAAATGGATTGTTACAAAAGTAGTGGTTCCAAAGTAGATTAATAATCTTACCCATGATACTCGCACTGCTTGGTCTTTCTTTGGTCATCAGGTCCTTAACGTCCATTGATTCTGCAGTCAGCCAATCTATTTCCTTTAAGAATACACTGTTAAAAATTTTGTTCCACCTTGCACCAAAAATTGGTTCCCATTTAGCTGCCACCAACATTTGGTGCTTAGTTTCACGATTTAATGGTGCAACCTCGGACCGTAAGCACCACTAAATCGCGAAACTAAGCACCAAATGTTGGTGGCAGCTAAATGGGAACCAAATTTTGGTGCATGGTGGACACATTTTTTTAACAGTGTAGGCCTCTCTCGCCAGGGCCAGGATAAACTGTTGCAAAGTCTTTCAGAAACTGATTAATCTTTTGCCCAGTATTTTTACCAGATAGTCGCTGCCCTCGATAATAGTAAGGGGCCATGTACTGTCGTATGAGTTTTTCGGAAGACCGACTAAGGATATTGTTTTTTAAATGTTTATTTTGGTTGTTTAGAGGGTTAATTGTGTTAGATTTATCCATTTTCGACACAAATTCCAAAATACTGTGATTGATCGTTTTGTGTAGCGATGATGGAAACATGTTTTCGATTCCCGCATATTCTTTGGCCGAGTCAGTGCAAATGAAATGAGTTTCTGGATAACAATGTAATTTTACCCTTGGCCACTGGTCTGCGTTCTTTTTACCTTTGACGTGGAAGAAAACACCTTCATTATCCTCTCTATAAAGAATTTTTCTCGTATTACATTAGATGAAAGTTAAGAAAAAATACAGTATTAGTTTCATTTTTCTTTTCAAGACTATGAAAATAAAATACCATAAAATTACTTAATTTACGTACATTTAACATAGGAAACAACTGTGCATTTTTATATTCAAATTTATTTAATTACCTGCAATATATATCCAACATGATATACCTCATGGGCTTCTTGAAATGTCCTCCATTATATTTCCTCTTGTTGAGAAAGGCCTCGGTTATATCGATCAAGTTGACTTTAAAAAAAATTAAATATTTCACCAATTTGCATAAAGTAAGCATTAGTGACAAAAAATATTTAATATTAAAGTTAAGATCCTATAAAATCAATTAACTAAAATAGTGATTTGGATAAAAATCATTAAATATTAAATAAATTTGTTGTGGTTATAATTCTCAAAGGGGTATAAATATAACATTTTAATACTTTTCTTTTCATTGGTGGTCTCATTCTTACTGAATAACATTCTAAATCCACATCGATTTTAGGCCACTTGATCATTGAAAAGTGGCTTATCTTTTTAATTATTAGTTTCATATAAACTTGCCTTACTCCTCTAAATGCAGGACGTTATATAGAGAAATAAAACGTAGAATATGCAACGTATTGAATTTTTTCATTATTATATTGGGCTCAATAACATAAGTCGGCAATGAAGTATTAACATGTAATGTACAATCGAATTACCTGGTCCTCCGAATAACTGGATGTAATGGGAGAATATTTCAGTGATTTTCTCCCTACAATACTGGTAGTAATCACAAACAGTCGCTGAAGAAATGGCAATTTTATGTTAGCCCTCCAAATTATTCAGAGTCTCGATCACCCAAGTCACTCGGCATCCCATAGCTAAGAACATAAGAATCACCATTGATGGGGATTTTGCAATTTTTCATAGAAGTAACCTGTTTAAAATAGTAGTATATAATAAAGTACATAAAGTTTTTCTAAAGGTACTATTTACAAAGTATATTTGAATACATCAGAATAATTTACAGTCCAAACGAAAGTTTGAAAGATTAAAGTACTTTAAGTAAATGGTATTGAGACTGATTCGGTCAAGTCATTTACGGTCAAACGGAAATTTTATATATGTTCCTGTCAACCTCAATTTTTGTCCTCAGATTTCAGTGATTTTCTCCCTACAATACTGGTAGTAATCGCAAACAGTCGCTGAAGAAACGGATGGCAATTTTCTGTTAGCCCTCCAATTATTCAGAGTCTCGATCACCCAAGTCACTTGGCATCCCATAGCTAAGAACATAAGAATCACCATTGATGGGGATTTTGCAATTTTCAAAGAATGTATTCTTCATAGAAGTAACCTGTTTAAAATAGTAGTATATAATAAAGTACATAAAGTATTTCTAAAGGTACAATGTACAAAGTATATTTGAATACATCAGAATAATTTACAGTCCAAGCGAAAGTTTGAAAGATTAAAGTACTTTAAGTCAATGGTATTGAGACTGATTCGGTCAAGTCATTTACGGTCAAACGGAAATTTTATATATGTTCCTGTCAACCTCAATTTTTGTCCTCAGATTTCAGTGATTTTCTCCCTACAATACTGGTAGTAATCGCAAACAGTCGCTGAAGAAACGGATGGCAATTTTCTGTTAGCCCTCCAATTATTCAGAGTCTCGATCACCCAAGTCACTTGGCATCCCATAGCTAAGAACATAAGAATCACCATTGATGGGGATTTTGCAATTTTCAAAGAATGTATTCTTCATAGAAGTAACCTGTTTAAAATAGTAGTATATAATAAAGTACATAAAGTATTTCTAAAGGTACAATGTACAAAGTATATTTGAATACATCAGAATAATTTACAGTCCAAGCGAAAGTTTGAAAGATTAAAGTACTTTAAGTCAATGGTATTGAGACTGATTCGGTCAAGTCATTTACGGTCAAACGGAAATTTTATATATGTTCCTGTCAACCTCAATTTTTGTCCTCAGATTTCAGTGATTTTCTCCCTACAATACTGGTAGTAATCGCAAACAGTCGCTGAAGAAACGGATGGCAATTTTCTGTTAGCCCTCCAATTATTCAGTCTCGTTCACCCAAGTCACTCGGCATCCCATAGCTAAGAACATAAGAATCACCATTGATGGGAATTTTGCAATTTTCAAAGAATGTATTCTTCGTAAAAGTAACCTGTCTAAAATAGTAGTATAAGTATAATAACTTACATAAAGTATTTCTAAAGGTACTATGTACAAAGTATGTTTGAATACATCAGAATAATTTACAATCCAAGCGAAAGTTTGAAAGATTAAAGTACTTTAAGTAAATGGTATTTATCCCGATTCGGTCATGTCATTTAAGGTCAAACGGAAATTTTATATATGTTCCTGTCAACCTCAATTTTTGTAAAAGCTACTATAAAAGTAAAATTTACTATTCTGAAAAGTTATTTAAACATTAGAGGTCGGTGAAATATCGATACGACAATATTTGTATCGATATTTAAAAAAAATATCGATACAAGTCACCGATATATCCATATTTTCAAAAAATTTCAGTTTTTTGATGATTGTTTTGTAGTTCCATGTGTTTTATCGATCTTCTTTATTCTCTTTTCAAAAACTTCAAAACTAAAGTTTGGACTTGGCTGAGAGACAGTCAAAATGGCACCCTAACCAAAAAGAAAACATAATGTAATGGACAGATAAGATCATTTATTAGAAGTCATTAACATAGAGCCTTTCTGTTGCTAACGTGTGCCTGGAATTTGCATCTAATTTTAAATATTAAAAAAAAAAACTATCAGAAAATTTGAGGTAAATTACTTTTCAACTTCTTTAAAAAAAATGTGAATTTATGCACTGACATCCAAATGTATTTTATTTATTCTGATTGATAATATAATTTATTCACTAAAACAATTTTTATAATTTACTTATTAAAACAATTTTGGTATGAATTCATGAAAAGTAGAAATTTGCCTCGAAAAACTTTGTTTCTGACAAAATTGAAAATCAAATAAAAAAAACCATGTATCGATATATCGATAATTTTTCTATGCAACAATATAGTATCGATATTTATTTTGATCGATATTTCCGACCTCTATTAAACATACATTTGTTAAAAAATATGTGTCTATTCATATAAATGAATAAATTTTATAAAATAAATTAATTACCTTTTTACTACGTAGGAGACTTACATTGCTGTTAAGATTTTTGGTTTAGTAGTAGTATATTTGTTGGTCGAAAAATTACAGTCAACCCCCGTTACCGCGAAGTCTATTGGGCCACCAAAATTGTTCCCGTTAATCGAATTTCATGTTAAACGAAAAAATTAACATTGAGTTTTAAGTATGGAGAATTTACCATTCTAATCATTTGAGGATCATCGTTTTATAATCCATTGGCATTTTAACAAGGAAAATTAGACAACTACACACACCTTTTGAATTTAATTTATTGACAATTTTAAATGCATAGAAAAATGATAGCATAAAAAATAAACTTACAGTTCTAGAACATTTCAATACTTTGTGGTCTTCGTTGTACACAAATCACTATTCCAACTTCGAATCCTTATCCTGGACTTTGCCGCCACATTTCGGACAAGGCGGATTCCGGTCATCTTCCGGAAGAAAGTCCTTCTCTATCACAGTTTGTGCACTCTTCTTAATACCCTCAATGCTGTATAGAATCAAAAACTGGCGTTTTCCAGTTAAGAATGCATACTGTTTAAGAATAAACAATTTGAGTTAATGTCTTTGTAAAGGTATATTGATCTATTCGTTAAAATCATTCTCACTTAAGGGGGTCCGGTACCGAAAATAAAAAAAACCTTATTTATGTACATTTTTATGTCAAAAATTTATTTTATGTATGAGATACTATTTATATATCTTTGAGAAAATGTTTTTTTAAATATTGTGTTTAGTTATTTAAAAAAAATTTAAAAAACAAGAAAAATCCATAATAATTGATGTTTGCGTATTTTGATATAAGTCAAGAAAAAACAATTTTTTTTTTCAAAGTGAAAGCTTTCTGTAATACATAATTATATAAAGAAAATTTTGTCTTCACAGAATTTTGATAGGTGAATTAAAAAAAAATCTCAAAGTTAAAATATTGAAATTTTTGCCTTTTTTTATGTTATCTTTTACGCTAAATGTTATATTTTAAAACAGAATTAAAAAAATAAAATTCTGTGAAGACAAAATATTTAAAACTATATAAATTAAATGCTCCAAAAATTTGAATGTTAATGATTGAATTGAATGATTGAATTTGAATGTTAATGATGAAATTTGAATTGTTAATGGTTCTGGAGATATATCGATTTGAATATGCAACATCTATGAAAAACACTAGTGCTCGAAAAACGCACTTTAAGCAGACGCTTCAAGGTGTTATGCCCATTAGTGATGTTTAAATCACAGGTAATTTTGTGGCGTTTTAATCACCTCAGGAATAAGATAAAAACATCATTCTCTTCAGGAATGTATGAACTATTTTTTAAAATCAGAAAAAAAATTTGGGATTTTTGAAGAAATTTCGGTACTGGACCCCCTTAAAACCACACAAACCTTATATATAAAATTTTATTAAACTAATTTAATAAATTCAGCGCAACATATTTTCAAATTAATGTCCTGTCAGCAAATAAAAATAAATAAAATATCTAAAACATTTCAGCTACAATTAATATAGGGGCAATTCTCTAGCTGACTCACGGGACATTTTCTACTCCTAAACATATTAGAATAGAAAAACTATGATGAATCTACTAATTATGATTTTGTTTTGTAAAAAACATTCGTTGGAGATAAATTTAGATGAAAAAATAATTATTATTATTACCCTAATAGCACACATCCTCCCAGGGAGGTCACTGGGAAGTCATTCGTAGTCCCGGGGATGACTGGGGACTTCCTAGGGACCTCCCTGGGAGGATGTGTGCTATTAGGGTCGGTAAAATATACATTATAAGCCACCGACGCACGGGACGCCTCCCGCTTACCAGTGACGTAACAAGAAGTTTTCTGTGAGAGGGGTTTTCAATCAAGCTATAAGTTTGCTCCTGTATTTCTCTACAAAAAACAATTTTAAAGCAAAACTTTTTCATCTCATATTTGCCACATATCACAATATTTTTGCAGTTTCTTAATCTGTCACCTACATATGCAACAGAATCCAGTATTCGAGTTATATCAAATACCTGAACATGGGACTACATTTTACTTAGATCCTATATTATCCATATTATCTAGATTATACTGTTTAATCAGAAAATTTTGTTTACATTTAGTTAGAGAAAGTGTAATATTTTTAGGCAAACGAACAAATACTAATATCATTTCACAGGGTTCCTACTCTTATTGATGAAAAAAATTCAAGGACTTTCAAGGATCTTTTCGAGAAATTTCAAGGATCTTTTTAAGAAAATTCAAGAACCTTTTAAGAAAATTCAAGGACCTTTTTAAGATAATTCAAGGATTTTTTTAAGATAATTTAAGGATTTTTTTAAGATAATTTAAGGACTTTTTAAAAAAATTCAAAGACCATAAAATTACATGCTTTAGAGGTAAAAATACAAAACGGGAGATTGCCGGTGGTCACTTAAAAATTCAATGACCTTATCCTTTTTTCAAGGATCAAATTTCATCAAGAAAAATTCAAGGATTTTCAAGGACCATGGAAACCCTGTTTCAGTCTACTTTTATTCCATATTTATGGCGTTAGAAATACAAACTCCATATAGAACTGAAAAGCAAACGCTATATAACTACATTTGAAAAACGAAAATATGAACATATATTTAAAAAATTTCCATTTTCTTTCTTCTTTTAGATCTTTCTTTCTTTATGGATCACTCTTCCAAAACAGGCAACTAGTTAATATTAAAACATTTTTTAAAAAGGATGGTGTACACTACACTACAATACACACACATTATTTAGGCTTTATGCAACAGGAACAAAAATACAAAGAACGCACAATTTTTTAATTGCAAGATGGAAAAAAATATTTTTAAAAATCCCTATGCCAAGACAATGGTGCTCATAATACGAAATTTCTTAAATGAGGTTTTTGTAAAAACGCTAATTAAAATAAAAATAATTAAACTTTCAAAAATAAAATTAATTTTTCAAAATTAAAATTAATTTTTCAAAATTAAAATAATTATTTTTTTTTAAATTAAAATAATTAAATTTTTAAAATTAAAATAATTAAATTTTCAAAATTAAAATTAAATTTTCAAAATTAAAATTAAAATAATTAAATTTTCAAAATTAAAATTAAATTTTTAAAATTAAAATAATTAAATTTTCAAAATTAAAATTAAATTTTTAAAATTAAAATTAAATTTTTAAAATTAAAATAATTAAACTTTCAAAATTAAAATAATTAAATTTTCAAAATTAAAATAATTAAATTTTCAAAATTAAAATAATTAAATTTTAAAAATTAAAATAATTAAATTTTCAAAATTAAAATAATTAAATTTTCAAAATTAATTACAATACTAGTGGGGTACTTTAATGTAGTGCCGAATACGACAAATAAAATTTTATCAAGTTTATAGACAAAAAAAATCAAATTGTGAAAAGTATCAATTTGGGTTTAGATCTAATAACGAAACAGTTGATCAGCAAATTATGTAAAAATTTTACGAATTTGACACTGATTTATACATGCTTTTCATTGATTTTAAACAAGCATTTGATAGTATTGAAACAGGAAAATTACTCGAGATAATGCATAAATTTGGTATACTGAGGAAATTAATAAGACTTACAAAAATGACCATGGAATGCACCAAAGCCAGTAAAAATATTGGGGGGGGGGGGGCGGAACTGGAGAAATATTTGGATTTAATAAAAGAGAGTAAAGCAAGGTGATTCATTACCAACTATACTGTTTGTTATTGACTTGTACAGTATCCAAAAAAAATTCAGAACGATGGCTATATCTTGTGCTCTAATTGTTGAAATAACAAACAAAAGGTACCGTTGTAAATTGTGGAAGGTTTTTAATAACTGCATGTAGTTTTTTTTTGTCACGAGGGGTCATCTACATATTAAAACAGAACCAAACTTTAAAAAGTTCAATAGCAACCTCATATTATTATCCCATATTTGGATTCAGCATCCAAAAAAATGTCGAAATACAAAAATTCGTAATTTTCTAATGAATGGTTTGTAATTTAAATGATGTTAAGTAAAAAAGTTGGTTTTTTGGCCATAAATACTTAAATAATTAATATAAATCAGTAATTTTTTGTTTCAAAAGATAGTTTGTTAAATGGCCAAACATAAATAGCAATCAACTTTTGCATCAATTTCTTTTTTAATAATTATTAATTAATAAAACAATTTAAATTTTTTTTTTTAATAGAGACATATTTTTTTTTTACCTTCAGATTTACCATGGTCTAAAACCCCCCACCATTTTTTTTCTTTCCATTTTGACTTTTAGTTCTCGATTTTTTACTGAAAATGTAAAAAACGCTCACTTTAAGTGACCGTATAGTAGACTACTTTTGAAATCTATCAAAGATTAATTCAAGGTAAACTAGAGGTGTGGAAAATCGCACAACGTTCAATTATCGTAAAATGAGCTGAATAGGAACAACGGGGTAAATCGGAACAGAATTTCTTAAAATTACAAAAAAAATGTTTATACAAACAAAGCAGTTTTATTTTTTATATATATTTTTTTAATCTACCTAACGTGTTTGGAATCGGGGAACATATGTTTTGTGTGGTTTTCAATAGTGTCCTTTAAAAAAAAAAAATTGACTTTCTTAAATTACATTTATTTAAAACAACATTTTTTAAGCAATTTCAATAAGTTATCCTTTAAAAATTTTACTGAATCATATGATTTTTTCATTTTATAAATAATTTCAACGATCAAGTTACATTTGTGTTTACAGTGAAATGTTTCTGTAAAATAATCACGCTTTGCTGAATACTGAATACTTTTTACTAATGCCTACATTTTATATTTATTAATTTTCTAATTATCAGTTATACTTCTGCAATTACAATTTTCGATATTTTATTTAGTTCGTGTGAAGAATGCACATCTTTAACTTTGTAAATAAATTATGTTACTTTTGCGTTTACTTGCTATTTTTGTATTAATCTTAAACATGACACTATAAATCCAAGTAGTTTCTATGCAAATTTAGACTAATATTTGTATTTTTTAACGTCGTGAAACGCCGCACTGACCGTTCGATTTCCCCCGCTGTGAAGTAGAACCTTAAAAATACCTTTCGTTTTATGGAAATTCTCCCTGAAGATCGGACAAAAAATGGTCGAAACATTTTCGCTCATAAGTGACGTGTTTTTCAACATAAAGCATTGAAATTTGGTATTTAGAGTAAATGATGTGTTCTAAATCGAATGAAATGATAAAAAATAAGGGAAATTTTCTGAATAGTTACTAGTCCATTATAAGTTACGAAACTACTCTTTAATGTATATGTCACTTCTTATAGGCATAATAAATATTAAAAAATTGCAAGATTTTTTTAAATTAATCAATACCCTATATGGTAAATTCACTTGTGGAGTATTTAAATTACCAATGTATCTTTGCTAAATTATATTTTTGTTAAAAAGCATGATGGGTTTGCGCCGACCAAACGGTATAGTGGTTAGCGTGCTAGCTTCTAGACCGCGAGGTTGCGGGTTCGAGTCCCGTGTTGGCATGGGTGTTTGTAAATGTATGTTGGCTTGTCTAATGACGAATGTTTCGGCGCATTATAGCCCTTGTGTTGCTGACGGCGCCAGATAATCTGAATACAACCAACCATGATGGGTTTGCCTTTTTATTTTTGTATAAAATAACTTTTGTACTATTTTTATATCCTAAAATATAAAATGTTTGTTACTACAACATGGTGCAAAAAAAAGTACAGTATAATGCAGTTTCTTCAATTTTATAGTTTTTGACCAAAAAACTAACTAGGATCATGTGTTTGATTTATCATGCTATTTGTAGAATCTTGTATTGTTGCAGAATATTTTGATATATATTTTACTCATTGCTGTGATTCTAAATTTGCTTTTACAGAAACACATGTCAATGTTAAATTGCAAAATGCATTTTTATTACATTCAAAAGGCAGCACAAAAGCAAATTGTGACAAAACTAGTTCATTGTCTTGTTTTTTCGAAGCTTGAAATATATAACTTGCAAGATTTTTATAATTTTCATTTCTACTTGCGTCGTGTGCATCAACATTGAAGAATATTTTACAGGTTAAATTTATTGGGTATAGTATATACTGCGACAGTTTTTCATCTTTACGCTTTACATATCAACGATATTTTAGTTTCAATCAAAACAAATTCAATAATGCTTCAGTCTTCAAGGGAGATATCAACATTTATAAAAAGATCCTCTATTATGAATAAAAGAAAATTAGTTCATTTTATTTTTAGAAACATTTTCAGATCCCAGTTACGATCCGCGACCACATATTGCTTGGAATAAAGCGAGGATTAGCCTTAAATTGTAAACAATATCACGTGATCTTCTTTAACCAATAGCAAGCGTCGTTACATACTTTCGTGGGTTATCCAAAGGAAACACTCGGATTAAGAAATCCACGGTTAAGATTAGACTGTGAATAACGTTATGACTTAAACTAGGGATTATCGTTAATTCGCGGATTTCGTAACCCAGGTTTAAACTGCGGTTTAATCCTTGACTGTGAATACGGCCGTAAGTGTAGTTGGATTTATGGGACTACAGACCGTGCCTATTCTATTTCCCAGCTTTCGATTCCTGAAAAGGCCAAGCTTTTGTTATACGGATTGCCTTATACCAATACTACCTATTTATATTGTACACCAAGATAAATAGGTAAGCTTTTCAACAGCTAAACACCACTTCACTGGATTTGAATACTGCAAGTCCAGGGGGGAACAATAGGAAGATACTGGACATCATATTTTACTGGATGTTGGATGAGAAGACAATTGGTGTATATGTGTGCAGTTGGCGCCAGTATTTTGGCTTGATAGTGGCGGTGATTAAGGACCAATTTCACCTCGGACTTTTTTAAATTTTAGTGCTTTTCTATTACAGGTACGTAAAATTGTAGTTTTCTCTCCTATGTTTCACATGATCGTTATCACTGAGTATATTGTATACACATGATTTGTTTTGTTTTTTTCTTTTTGGATTGGAATAAGATATATGAATAAGATACCAATTAACACGTTGACTGACACGGAATTTTGCACAATTCCGGTCTAAAGAGCCAATTGGATTTATCCTTTAACTGCTGTATGCGGTCTGACAGACCACCAAGTCATTTTTTTTGTGAAATACTTCCACCCACTAAAATATTTCAACTTTGACTTTTATATTAATTTTTCCGATACTTTGTTTCTTAAATTTTAAATTGATGTTCACTAATTTCTATGGCGCAGTATGAACCACGTGTTGCCCTTGCGCTGAAATTATCAAACCACCCAGCCACAGTACTCGTCGACGCGTTGATTGGGGAAGAGATTGAACCAGTGGTGAGAGTTGAATGCAACTCATATGGCAGTCAACGTGTTAAAGATATATTATAGAAGTATTCTGAAAAAAAAAAAAATAGAATACCTAGGAAACATGGATTGAAATTTTTATAATTAATTATACCAATTAAAGATATCTTATAAATTTCTTTACGTTTTTGGGTTAAAACGATCAGAGGTAAAAAATAAATAAAAAAAAAGTGATTAATTTTTATTAACCGAGTTAAAAAAATTAAATTTTTTTCGACCGAATGAAACCGGTCAGAAATAAACCAATAGTAAATTCGTTTGAATGGGACTCATCAGAACGCTGTTTGGTCCGAATAGATTTCGAACTAATAAAAGTGGTTAGAATGAAATTGGTTCGAATTTGTTTCTCATTATATTGCAGACCGCGAAGTTGTGGGTTCGAGTCCCGCGTTAGGCATGGGTGTTTGTAAATGAATGTTGGCTTGTCTAATGACGAATGTTTCGGCGCATTATAGCCCTCGTGTTGCTGACGGTGCCAGATAATCTGAAAACAACCAACCAATCATTATATTGCAACAAAATTTTGTCCACTAAATGCACACGATTACTATTTTTTAAGAAGGCAAATCTGGTATTCTTGGTTGGTTGTTTTCAGATTATCTGGCACCGTCAGCAACACTAGGGCTATAATGCACCGAAACATTCGTCATTAGACAAGCCAACATACATTTACAAACACCCATGTCTAACACGGGACTCGAACCCGCAACCTCTCGGTCTAGAAGCTAGCACGCTAACCTCCATACCGTTTGGTCGGCCTGGTATTCTTGACTAGACGCCAACGGGTCTAGGCTTTTGTGTCCTTCGCAGGTCAATGAAGGGGTGAAGGATTGTCGTTGAGGACGCAGCTGACAATGGGCGTGTCTGTTTGCAGAAGCGAGTGAAGAAGGGGGAATTTCGTTATAAATGGGAACAATTTCACCCGGCAATCTTTTTTACTTAAAAATGAGTTTTAATGTGAACTATCAGATAACAATAAGCTATTCACATAAAATAACATTCTTTCTTCTGAATTACCTACAAATAAAATAAAATTAACTTGAGGATTATATCTTAAATTTACTGAACGTTTTGTAATATCTTCGATGGTTCGAATTCCGATTTTATTTCCGATTTTAATGACATTTGGTATGGACCGTCTTTATGTGTAAAAAAATGGAGTATACTTCCTTTTTGCAAAAAAAATATAAATTTTTGTAAGTGGTTACGTTATAAAACCACAATGCAAGTAATAGTGAAATCGCTGGCATACTTAATAAAAAAAATTCTGCATAAAAAATTGCACTTTGTTTCAAGTCATACAAAATTGAAAAATTATGTCGATTATTTACGATATGTTATGTGATTTCGCTGTAAAACCAGTCTGCTTATAGAAATAAAAACTGAAGTGGTTTCTGAGTGTAACCACTGTACTTCAAAGGGTTAAAGTTATTAAAGTTAATAGACGCAAAAACTTTTTGTTGATTTCTTTCATTGGAGAATTTGATTATACGCACACTCTAAATCGAGCATTTATTTAGTTTCCAATTTTTAAAGGAGATACATAATAGTTTAAAACTTTTTTAGTGTAGGTCTGGAATCGGACAATAGATTTCAGATTATCTGGCACCGTCAGCAACACGAGGGCTATAATGCGCCGAAACATTCGTCATTTGACAAGCCAACACATATGTGCTTTCTTATAATTTTATGCAATCGAAGACTAAAAATGGAAAACGACCAAGGTACCAAAAAGAAAGCGAAAATATTTTATTTTTTTTACGGAACAATGTCCTAAAGACCAAGCTAAACAAAGTGGAGAAGCCCAAAGTACGAACTTCAGTAGCAATACAAGTAGTAATTCAATCTGATCCTTAATCATAGCCTTAAGTACCAGATGCGAGTGTTTTTAATTTTTCGGCTCTCCTGAAAATTTTTCTTTTTTGAACTTAGGTCGTTTTTCATTTCTAGTCCTCAATTCAATATTTAATTTTAAAGAATCGCACGGCCTTTTATGATTGTGTTTCAGAAAAAAATAGGAAGTTAAATTGAAGTTAAAGAAATATAGTTGTTAAAAAAAAGATACATAATTTGTGCCGACGCTTCGGACAAATGCAAAGACTCCGACTTTGAGCTTAGTATCAAAACTTTCCCTATTTTTAGTGCAATATAATTGAAATTTTGTAATTTTATTCAGAAGAATCGGTCATCACGAGGAGCTGTACAAGCTCTATACCAAAAGACAGGATGAATTGAGCTCACTCAATCAGGCCCTGATCATCGCCTAGGCCCCCAAGGCCCAGGCCTTGGGCCCATAACTTTAGGGGGCAAGAAATTGGCTGTAAACCTATAACTTTTCTTTCTTTTTGTGAATATCTCTTACAATCTGTATAAAAGAATTTTTACTTAAAAATAATTTTGTATTGATCTTTAACCTTTTTTTAGTATCCCAGAGTGTATTTATTCAAATGCAATGAGAATGACAAAAGAGTGGGCTGGTAAAAAAAGTCAGCCAAAATATGCCTTCAAGTCTACACAAGGACCAGGTGGACCATATACCCCCCCTAATATGTTAACTAACCAGTTTTCAGAATTCTGAGTTGGATATCTGAGATATGATTAGTTTAACTGTTAATGACACCTATTCGATTTTCACAAATCTATTTTAACTGAAAAAATCAGTTTATGGTTTGTTTCTCAGTTGTTGAAATGGAAAAAATTTCAACCTACAAAGAGAAGCCTTCACTTATATCTTATAATGGAAGGTTACAGGGTATTGTATCTCGAAAAATTGAAACTCATATTAACTGGAAATGTGTTAAAGAGAGGAAAATGAAATGTAAAGGTGCTCTTAAAACTACTTTAGATTATAAGGAGACGAAAATAGATAAAGCGAAATCTATTTGCAAGAAGAGGATAATTGAAGAAATTTCACTCCTGTACCATCCATTTACAAAGAACTTACGGAACTCGTTAACCGTGGACCGAACTTAGAAGAGCAATGGGTACGACCCAGAAATCAGTGCACAAATTGACCTGGTAGTTACCGGACGTTACAAACTTTGTCTTGGATGACTTCGCAAGTGAAGATAGAAGATGTATACAGCTGGGTAGGACTTGTGGAAGATCCCCATGACAAATAAAATGTCATTTTTCTTGGATGGTTTGTTTGTACGCTCAACGACCTATTTTTGTGCATAATAACGACTAATCAGGCCGGAACTTACAGCTTAAAGTGGATTCCGAACCACACGAACATCCATGCCTAACCCAGGATTCTAACCCGGTACCCTTGGCATGCGAGGCCAGAGCTCTAACTCTTCAACCATCAGGTTGGCTTTTCTTGGATAGAACATTCAAATCCAGTTCGAAAAAAATTAAAGAAATCTACTCGATACATGCTGACATAAACAGCACTGCTGAAGAAACCATCATTTTTTAGGCATGCTATGTCTTGTTACAAGATAAAAAGAAAACCACCTAGATTAAGTTGTTTTCAAAGTTAAAGGATTTCGGTTGGTCTCCTAAGAAATAAAACCGGTACGAGATATGAAAGCTGTCCCCTTATGAAGATTTTATTTTAAGATCCATTATAATCATGTTAAAAGTTTGAATTAGGCGTGATAAACACGTTTGAATTTAAAAAAGCTCATCTCATCTGTTTACATTGCACTGTTGCCAACTTGGTTTCGTTTCCAAAGAAACATTGACAAAAATCATAGACGGCAATACGAAATCAATTCTTTTTCTTGTGTAATTGCAGTTTTGTTTGTACTTAAAATGTAGGAAAAAGTGTATTACGTACTTTCTGCAGCAAATTATCGATCAATAGACACAAACTTTATCCAAATTGATTCAGTAAATCATGAGTAATAGCAGTACATACATACAGACAGAAGTTGGATTTTATATACAGATGCTTTTTATCTAAAGATGAGATCAAAAAATTTACTACAATTCTATAATTTATTTTTACTTTACGAACAATTTAAAGCAAACATTAGAAAATTAGGGTTTATCATAAGTTTAAGGCTTAAAAAAGCTCAAAATTCCATAAATTGTTTACTATGTCCAAATTGTCTAAGTTCTCTGGTAAACTAGGAAACTGCCAGGCCCTTTGGAAACGTATTGCACAGATACAAGTTTCTTCACTTGGTAATGAACAATTCAAATTTTGATCTGTTTCTCACTACCGAGGAAAATACTGCACTAGCGCGGGAATTGATGTCATTGGCCCTCCTTTTTATTTGATCCCGAAGTTGTGTCACTGCAAGGTCTTCTAGATTTGCGTCGTGGTTGTGTGAAATTGTCTTTAAAACACAGGCACCGTTAGCCTTAGCGCTGGCTTTACAACAAAGGTCGGTACGTTTAATGCATCGTCACTGAAACCAACTTTTCAATTTTCTATTTACATTATACATATAGCAATTATAGCAAAGGATTTGCTTAACACATTGCGATGCGAGAAATTCCATCATGAAATGAATTGGCACTGTTGGAAAGTGGCTAATGTTTCTGCTTATTAGAAGCTAAGCGTTGTACGATTACAAAAGAATAGTATGAACAATGGCAGTCCGTCTCCCAAACATAGCAAAGGTGGTAACTTCCCACAAGATTGCCTGCAGAAAGGACTTTTTCCAGTCCATCGAAAGCACGTGTGTTAACTTCAGTCACCCATTATTTATTCGCAATGTGTTTAAAAGAGTACAAAACCCTTTTTTTTTCTCTCTCTCTCTCTCACAGACATTCCAACACCTCCTAGGGTACACGCACAGCGCACTCTCAACACACCCTTTGACAAAATTCCCTTTATCGCCAGGTATGAAGTTCAGCACAAGTTAGCATACAAAGCAGGTACTGATAAAGAAATGTCCGACAAGGGGCAACCCATTGTATCTTTAGTATCCCCAGAGACTAAAATGAGTTTTTCAAACATTCCTATCTGCTTCTGTTCAAGTTTTCGAATTTTTAATAAGAAATAAAGAGTTTTATTAAAAATGGTATCAACATATTTTAAATGAAATGACAGAAATACTAAATATAAAGGTAGATTTACATAGTCATTTAAAAAAAAAAAATGGAATATTTATTAAGATTTTATTTAGGCATGTTTATATGGATATGTAGCTAATTAAAATGAACGACAATTCTTCGACTAAAACTAAAGGATTTATTCACAGTCAGTTTATTTCCATTTAATGCAAATGTTTTTTTATCTATCCACTTAATATTCAGTGGTTGGTTTCAAATTTATTCGTTGCAAGGGTCAAAATATTCAGTGATTCTACTTATAGTATACTACAAATACAAGTCTTCCAGATTTTCCAGTTAACATTCCTCAATTACTAGAAAAAATTCTTGCAGACCCACATCTTAGATTATTTTATCATCATTGTTAATTTACGAAAGTAAAATTCGACAGAGAAATGAACATCTTTTTCTATGCTTCTGTATAATAATAACTTTTATATAATATAAACTTCTCAATAAAGAATCCAGAAACGTGGCAGTGTTCCGTTTGATTGCTAAACACAGCAGCTGTACTAACATAATCATTGGATTTAGATCCATCAGTAAAAACAGCATGGTAGTCTTTGTAATGCTGTCTATGAAAATAAAAAAGTCGAATAACGACATGAGGAGTGGATGGTTTATGCAAATGATCAAATCATGAATAAAATTTAAATTGATATCACTCCAAGGTGAAAGTACGTTTCTTCTGAAAAGAACAGGAAAGTCATTAACAATGGCGGATCCAGCCACGGGGTGCGGGGGGGGGGGGGGCGTTTCTCTCTCAGGTTGAGTCTATTTTTTATTTTTACAATTAACAAAAAAAAATCAACATTTTTTTTTTAAAATAAGTTCACCCAACAAACATATTTCGACCTTCTTCTAATTTCGGGAAAAAGCACAAAAAAAGAGTATTTTCGTATCAAGGTTCCTTTTATAGCCTTCTCCCTTCCCATTCAAACGGACTTTGGAAGACTGTACAAGTATTCAAACCTCCACCCCCTTGACCTTGAAGACATCTTCACGGCACTTTAAAACACATTCCGTTCTGTTAAAAGTATCCTGGGATCGAATTATCAATAAATATTCTTCAGAACCCCTGATACCCAATTCCTTTTTCAGTCGGGTGGGAGGAAGAGATTTTGTCTCTCACATGCTTAATTTCCAATGCAAACCAGAGGGAAAATTGAATAATGAGTGGTTGACTATTTGGGTTATCCCCGGAAATTGCCACCCCCATTCAGCTGGACATGCTAATTGGCTAAACTAAAAAGTTTTGATGGAAAGAAAGAGGAGGGTTGTTTTATAAACTGCATACGAACTCGTTCAGCTCTAGGCCGTGCTTGTGTTTCGGCTTGTGAATAAGCGTCATATTTGAATTCAGATTAATAATCCTCCCTTGCAACGCCACAGTGGAAAGGTAAGCCAATTTTTTTATATGAAATAGACTTATAAAATTTTTTGTAAAAAGTATTATAATTTGTAAAAGTATTAGTACTATATGTGAAATGAAGCAGTACAGTTGCAGAATTTGTCAGATTTTATCACTGGACTTCTTCATTTTATTTTTTAATTTTATCATTAGACTTTTTCATGTTTAAGTATAACTATTGCCATTAAGTATAACATTCGAAATTGGAATTTGTTTTGTAATAAATGTTCAATATTTAAATTGTATTTGTTTCTATTGCTTATTAAAAATATTACTTATAATTATTAGTAAAACATTCTCTTTGAAAAACAATTTTTTCTTACATACTTTAGATTACTCGAGTAGCAATGGATTATCCAGTAAAACAACGTATTTTTACTTATATGAATATGTTAAATTTTGATTTACAATTACTGATTTCCCATTTTGATATAAGTATAGTATAGGATTTATACTTAGTCAGTTAGCCACAAATAAAAGTAGCCAGTTCCCACTTTCATTGGAATTTCTTCAGTATAATCGATACCTCCGAGGATGTAGCTAGCAAAAATGTTTAAAATGCACGGTACATTTTGAATAAAATTTATTTTTAAAATAAAATTGGTAATGATAAAACTAAAGACAGTGTTAACCACCTTGCTCTAAGATAGCAAGTCAGAAATGCGACGAAAGAAAGGAAGGGGGGGGGGGGTCAATCAGCAGATATGGCTTATCGTGAAGTGTATTTCTTGATCACGGCAAAAATTTTCTTAAAAACTTTTTTTGAATACTCAATTTCGTTCTGGCTAAAGCACAGTGCTGCGCCACTCCCTCAGGAAAATCCTAGATCCCCCACTGGTCATCGATACTATAAAAGCTTAAAATTTCTCCTATTCTAAAAGCAAAAGTTGGAACTGGGTTCCCACTCTTTTTTCAAACTGAAAATTAAGGAGTTTTTAAGGACTTTTTAAGGACCCACAAATATTTATTAAGGACCTATAAAAACACGACAAATTATAATGCACCTACACAGTAAATCACTTTGGGAGAAAATTATTAAGTCAAATATAATAAACGACTTTATCCATGATCTTTTTTGGGGTTAGGACGATAAGTATGTTTTTCATACAAGGTGTCTACTGAATTTTTGTAGGTTCATTTAGGGAATTTTTCGTGGCCTTTTAGGGACTTTCGAAATAAGTTCATGATACGACTTAACTCAATTATGCGAGTCAGTTAGATGCAATTATACTTTAAAATTACACTTTTTTCATTGTTTACAGTCTAATCTCGTGAAAAGAGGACTCTAGCATCAAATTTCAGCTTTAACGAACTGTTTTGTAAATATTTTTTTTAAATAAAGACAAACCATATATCATGTCAAAATAGATCAACATTAAACAAATACTTTAAATTATATTCATTATTTTTGTTTTCTGAATACGTGAAATTTTAATTAATATTGAAGAAATCAACAATTACTTTAAAAATAAAGTACCAATAATGGACCCAAGTACTCCAATTTTTTTTTTAAGCAAAATGTCCTAAAGACCAAGCTTAACAAAGTGGAGAGCACCCAAAGTGCGAACTCCAATAGCAATAGTTCAAATTTCAATCTGGTACTTAGTCATATCCTTAAGTACCAGATGCGAGTGTTTTTAATTTTTCGGTTCTCCGGAAAATTTCTCTTTTTTGGACTTTCCATTTCTAGTCCTTTATCATTTCTAATCCTCAATTATATCTATAACTAAAATGTAACACTGTTTTTCAAGCTAAAATAATTCTATTTTACCCTACAAAAGCAGTTAAAATTACAATTTTAAATATGGATAGACAGTAAAATGGAGAATTGAGACTAATTTCTTGCACAAAATTAAATTTTCACACTTCTGAATCGATTCAAACCAAACGGCAAAACCGACACACACACACACACACACACACACACACACACTAATCACGGACATAACGGCTATCACGTCAGCGGTAGCCCAGGTGAATGATACCAAAATGGCGTTAAAAATCTCTGAAATAGCTGCTATCAAAGGCTTAAAATTACAACTACTCCAACGTAAATATCAGCGATAGTGTGCAACCATACCGTTGAAAATCTTAGCAATTACATTAAAGCAACAATCTGCAAAAATAACCATCATACCAACGTAAATATTAGCGTAAGCGCCCAAATATATAGCTGGAAATCTGCAATAGAGGCGACTATTGCAATGTAACTCTACGAAATTGACTATCACAACCACATAAATCTCACGGATAGCGACAACTATAGATGCGCAAACCATCAGAATATTGGCAATTATATCGATGTAGCACTTGCTAAAAATGAACATCACAACAACGATCAATTTCGATGATAGTTATCGCCTAAGCAATGTAAATCTCGGAAATAGCAGCCTTTACTTTAGCGCAACGTTCAGCAAAACTAACCATTACACATCAACATAAATAATAGCGATAGAACTTGTAATCTGTGCGAAAAGTGGTCATTACATCAGAGTTTTGGGGAAGTTTGAAAGTACGCAGGCTCCATTGCTGTCAGACTTAAGCAAGTCCAATAAAATTGCATTGCAGAATTGTATGTATCAAAAAAGAACTGACGAAATCCTCATTTCAGCTGAGTTGTACCATTTCTGACAGGTGTAATCTCTGCAATAACTTCAGTGATTATTATATCGGCGTAATACCCTACGAAAATGAGCATCATGCAACAAAGTAATTTTAAGAGATCAACAACCATTTCAATACTGAAACGTTCAACAAAATGGCCATCACACACCAAAGTAAATAATGCCCAGGATAGAGGCTATACCGTAAGAGAAAAATGCAGGGAGAAAGTAGTTATTCCATCCTTGATTTAGGGAGTATGCAGGTTCCGAGATTGTTAAAAAAATTACATTAATCTCACACACAATCAAAATACAGGAAAAAACAACAGCTAAAACTTCGAAATTGAATCATGTTTGAAAAGAGAAGGAGTACCTACTCTCTTTCCGCGAGATCAATGTTTTGTGATAAAAAAAGCACGTTGTTATAAAAATACTTTTTCAAACTCGGTAAATTATTTGACTCGTGCTATCGCACTCGTTAAATAGGCGTTTTACCTCGTTTGAAAAAGCATTACTTTCCCTACTAGTTGCAAATAACTATTTAACGTTTACGAAAATTTGGAACAAATTCGAAGATGGGTGTTTTTCGCCTACTTTGATGACTATTTTCGAAATATTTATACATTGAATATTGTAAGCAGTATTTCGTTAAGCAATACCAAAAGTTATAAACACTGCAATTAAATTTTAAATTACAATCTTTTTTATTTCATGAGTTATAAGTAACCAAATTTGATAATCACTGGCTATATATTAAGCTGATACTTTGCAAAACTTCCTCTAGAAGTTGATCGAATATTGGGTGCAAGTTTCATCAAAATCGAAGAGGGTTGAGCAGGATCCCGGTAGTTTTCTCGCTTGTTGGGAACTATTTGAAAGGAAACTTTTCCGAAAAATCAGGATATATTTCCAGAATTGTTATAGACTTGAGCAATACAAAAAAGAACTAATTTTCAAACAAACCATAGTAAACCAGCATGGTCACCGTGACGTAAAATAGTAGTTGACTATGATGCCATATGCATGATATTTATTTCCTAAAACTTTCGAGATCTTGCTGCCGGGCTGTCGATCAGTTATCTTACCTCAACTCAACTCGTTCCGAAATTCATTTTGAAAATATACACTGTCATAGAGGAATTACATCACTCTATCTTCTACCCACGCTACACTATCGAGCGGGGGTCCACCACCACCTCAAACTCTTATTGTAATTTGAATCTAACGGGAACTTCCCGAGTTGTAAGAAATGTATATTAAAAGTAGTAGTTCCTAAGAGCGTTTCTTAAGGGTAAAATCACAATACACACACATGAAATCCTAAAGACAGGACAAAGTGGCGACGAAATGGTGACGAACTAAAAAGGGGACTGGTGCCGTTGGAAGTTAAAAGAGAGTGGAAGTACACGAATGGGACTTGTGCCGTTGAAAGTTGATTGCGTGAGTGCCAACTGCGGACTCTACACTGGACTAAATAATTTAAAGAAGACTGCTAACGGTAGGATCTTATCAATTATTTTATTATAAGTAATAGTAAGCAAATTAATTGAGCAGAATGCTCTATTAATGGAAGCATTGGGAAACAGAACCGATACTGCAGTCAGTCCAAAAGTGTCATTTGATAAGTATGATGATACTCTGGAATCGTTCAAAAGCTTTTTGAAAAGGTTCAAAGCTTATTCAGACATTCAAAATGTCCCTAATGATAAACGTGGCAAAGCGTTAATTACTGCACTCTCAGCTAAGCTTTACAATTTGTTAAAAAATTTGTTAGCTCCGGAAAGTCCAGCGGATCAGGATTATGAATCTTTAAAAAAGATTCTTAAAGATCATCTTAATCCAAAACCTTTGGTTATTCCTAGTAGGCATACGTTCCTAAATAGAAAACTACAAGAAGGGGAAAGCATTAGTGCTTACATAGCGGAATTACGCTCACTGGCTATTCCGTGCTGCTACAGTGTTGATATGTTGAACACAATGCTTTGAGATGTTTTCGTAAGTGGATTAAGGGATAGAGCAATCTTGGACAGATTATTTGAAGAAGATAATATTAACCTGGAAAACACTTTAAAAATAGCTCTAGCTATGGAAAGAGCTACTAAGGGGGCAAATGAAATTATCGGGAGACCCCATGAGATTAAAGAGTTTAGCGCAGGGAAAAAATGGCAAAAAATTAAGCCTTTGCCGCGAAAAAATGTTTCCAACCATCGGGAACAGTGCACACGTTGTAATAGTACAAAACACAGTAGAGATGAATGTGGGTTTAAAGACAGTAAATGTCATTTTTGCGGGAAGGACGGGCATATAAAAAAGGCATGTTTTCTGGCTAAAAAGGGGCAACAAAATAAACCAGTGAAACAGAAGCAGATAGATACCGACCGGCAAAATTCAAAAACGGAAGGAAAAGCGGAAATTTCAATGTTTGCGATTACAACCGATTCCAAATTAAGCGAAGAAGAGAAACGTCCTCCAATAATGTTAAGTGTTAAGATTGAAAATAAATTAGTTCAAATGAAATTAGATACCGGTGGAGCTGTAAGTGTAATGAGTATTTCAAAATTTCGTCAAATATCGAATAAAAAAATTCAGCCAACCGAAATTGTTTTCAAAACTTACAAAGGAGGGATTATTGTGCCATTAGGTTACGTAACAGTTAATGTTGAGTATAACGGTCAGACATTGAAATTAAATTTGTACATCGTGAAGGAAAACTTGGATACTATTTTCGGCCGTGAATGGCTTTACAAAATAAAACTGCCTTGGCCGTCTCTAAATTCTATCAAAAAGTCGGAAAATGTTTGTCTAACAAAACTCTTAAGCGAGTATAAGGAACTTTTTGATGAGGGTCTTGGAGAAATAAAAAATTATGAGTGCACTCTGGAATTGAAACCAGACGTGACTCCAGTTTTCTGTCGACCACGACAAGTTCCCTTTGCATTAAAACAAAGAGTTGAAAACGAAATAGATAGGCTCGAAAGTGAGGGAATCATTGAAAAAGCAAGTATTTCGGATTGGGCAACACCGATTGTTCCAATTGTAAAACCGAATGGCGGAATAAGATTGTGTGCGGATTATTCGGTAACCGTAAATAAAAATCTTAAAGTTCAAAAATATCCGCTTCCTCGAACGGAGGAGATTTTTGCGTCGCTCAGTGACGGCAAAGTATTTTCAAAGATAGACTTTTCGCAAGCCTATTTGCAAATGAGGGTATCGCCAGATAGTCAAAAACTGCTAACAATTAATACATCCAAAGGTCTCTATACTTGTAAACGATTAATGTACGGGATCAATGCGGCTCCGGCCATTTGGCAAAAGTACATCGAAAGTGTGTTTCGAGGATTAGAGGGGGTTGAAGTATTCTTTGATGATGCGCGAATTGCTGCGCCAGATGTTGAAACACATGCAGTTCGATTAGGGAAATTTTTCGATAGGTGTCGCGAACACGGGTTAAAACTAAACAAAGAGAAATGTAAATTTTTCCAGGAGGAAATTGAATTTCTAGGTTTTAAGATAAATGCTCAAGGACTATCTAAAACGGATGAAAAAATAACAGCCATTAAAAATGCGAAACAGCCTGCAAACGTACAGGAAGTACAATCTTTTATGGGTCTAGTTAATTTCTATTCGAGATTTTCTAAAGAATTGGCAACCCTAGCTTACCCTTTGCATAATTTGACAAAAAAAAGACGTACCCTGGAATTGGGATAAAAATTGTGAAAATGCCTTCCAAAATATTAAAAAGAAGATTTGTTCGGAAAGAGTGTTGGCTCATTATGACCCATCTCTTCCGATTTTACTCTCGAGCGATGCCTCTCCAGTGGGATTGGGGGCAGTGCTTGCACACAGGTTTCCCGATGGTACAGAAAGGCCAATTGCCTTTGCATCACGAACGTTGTCCTCAACAGAACAACGTTATTCCCAAATTGACAAGGAAGCTCTGGCAATCATATGGGCCGTCAAAAAATTCTACCTTTATCTCAAAAGAACCAGATTCACCTTGATCACTGATCATAAGCCTTTGGTTTCAATTTTTGAATGCAAAAAGGGTCTTCCCATTCTTTCAGCCACCCGACTTTTACATTATGCTCTAATTCTTCAAGCATATCAATTCGACATAGTGTACAGAAATACAAAAGAACATGGAAATGCAGACTGTTTGTCTCGACACGCACTCAAATCGGAAGAGCTGATTGTCAAAGACGACATCGTAATTTTTCAGATTTCGCAAATCGAGACATTGCCAGTTACAGCCTATGAGTTGGGTAAAGACACTGTAAACGATTCTGAGTTAGGTCCTCTGTACAAATCACTAAAATTAGGAGGTCTGTTAAGAGGGAAGGAGGCAGAATACACTCTACAGGATGACTGTATTATGTACGGACAACGAGTGTGCATACCAAAAAAATACCAAGCAAGAATTCTAGACGAATTACATACTGGTCATATGGGAATAGTAAAAATGAAAGCCATAGCACGTTCATTTGTTTATTGGAAGGGAATAGATAAAGACATTGAGGACAGTGTAAAAAATTGCAGTGAGTGTGCAAAGTTTAAAGCCGATCCGCCCAAAGCACGAGTTCACCACTGGGAGTATCCTAGTACACCGTGGGAGAGGATCCATGTTGATTTTGCTGGACCGATCTTCGAACATATGTTCCTTGTTGTAGTTGACGCTCATTCTAAGTGGCTGGAGGTGTTTCCTCTCAAATCAACAACCTCTACTAAAACCATCGAGTGCTTGCGAGAATGCTTTTCTCGTAATGGCCTTCCACTAGTTCTAGTCAGCGACAACGGTCCGCAATTTACCTCCGTCGAATTTGAAACCTTCATCAAAAGCAATGGAGCAAGACGTGCGCTCCCTTCAAACCATCCAGTAACGGGCAGGCGGAAATATACGACTTCACGCTAAAACAGTCTCTCCGAGCCATGGCCAACTATCCTGGGACATTGAAGCAGAAGCTTTATACGTTCTTGATGCAGTACCGCAAAGCACCTAATATGACGACTATGCAGAGTCCGGCGATGCTTTTTCTAAAAAGGGAAATCCGTTCAAGAATAGATCTTGTGGTTCCTGATCTTCGAGGACGAGTCCAAGAAAACATCCGCAAGGGAGTGTACGATTTCCGAGACCGGGTCTTCGAGATTGGAGATAAGGTTGCTGTACCCCAAGTAGCACAGCAGTATTGGCCAATATCAGCCCTACATTGGCCAATCCCGATGTGGAACGGCGCAAAATCGGCCGTTCGATGCCGATATTGCCCAATCTCGCCCAATATTGGATAGACGATACTCAAAAGTTTGAAAGTTTGATGGACAGTTTTAAAATTGAAATATTTTATGTATAAGAAAGGAATGTTTGTGTTAATATATTTTGCGATGTTTTTAACACGTTTTTAAGCATTTTTTAAAAAATCATGTATTTTGGAACGATCTCGAGTTACGGCCAAAACCGGCAGATTCCGATACAAAACGATGCGCAGAATTTCTCAAAAAGAATCGCCACCGAGTGGCTGAAGCAACTGAAGTGCCCGGATGTGTGTTTGGGAAGTTTGTTTATATCGCCGGCTCGACTGTCATTTGTAACATTAAAATTGGATCGAATTCTTGATATTGGTAAGTGTTGTCACAATAATTTGTCGATTTCATGTGGTTATGTTTCGGTACCTACGTATTGCATTGTTGGTTTTCTTTAATTTCAACCATACTTGATTGCCGACTTGACATGGTTTGATCTACAAAATTGATGTTGACAAAGTAATTGATATTCACATTAAACTTGATAAGGAATCAAGTTAGTTTCAATTATTTATTTAATACTGTTTAAAATATAATCAAGATTTTCAGCTTTTATGTCATCTGGACAAGATGACTTTTAGGAAATCCGAGCTTTTATCTCGTCCTTACTCGGATGCAAACTAACACTCATTTACCCATTCCCCCTCTCCATTGCTTGTTTCAAATCATGCTCATCATTGAAATACTTATACTACATGTTACATTCTAGTTATAATATTTATAAATATTAAATATTTATCATATGTGTTATCGTTAGTTTATATTGCGGAATTTCCTATATTTGCTCCTTATAAAATTGAATATCCAAGCTCCGTGATTAGCAGCTCTGTTAATAGAATATATTGTGAATTGCACATATTGAGGAAACCACATTAAATTAAAACACGCCTATTACTCAATCTCAAAGGTGGTGTGGAATAGGGAGCATTATCTCAATCAACCACTTGGCATAAAAGGTAAATGATTGTTCTAAAAAATGTAAATTTTAACAATATGTATAACTGTTGTAATTATGCCTCCTATTTTTAAAAAAATACAGCAAACCCTGTTAACGCAAAATTGCTTAACATAAAATCACATTTAATGCGAAGGAAAAGCGATTTTCCCTACTTAAAACTTAATTTTAATTTATTTGTTTAACACAAAATTCGGTTAAAGCGAACAATTTCAGCGGCCAGATCGACTTAGCGTTAACAGGGCTTTACTGTATGTACATTTCCCTATTTAAAAGGTCTGTCTTGTGCAATTATTGATTACTCAGAAAAGAGCAATGAATGCAAATTTTTGAAATATCTACAAAAATATATTTTGAATGCCTAGCTTCCTTTGTGTTAATCTAAACACACTGTGCAAAGATGTTGTTTTTATAAAATAAAAATGTTTTTTTCATTTAAAGAAAAGACTTTCCATTTGAAAAGTAAACAAATATTGTAATCAAGTATTATTGTTAGTGCTATTCATAGTGCAATTTTCTGTCTTGGGGTGAAAAGTGTAATAGTTGTAGCCTTCCTTCCCTCGGCAGTAAAATGCCAGTATGGCCTTTCAATAGTTAATTTGTTATTCTGTTCAGTTTAAAATAAAGATACATACTGTTGTAGGGTTCATTGATGGAAATGGAGAACCCATAGAAGTAATTCCTTCATCTTGGTTCATCTAAGACAAAAGTTGTCTTTGGCAGTTTGCAATGAATGGGGGGGGGGGGGATTTACATGATTAAAGAATATATACCCTCAAGTCAACATGGCAAACATTTAATTTTAAAATCTATTGTACATACAATAAGTAAATTACAATTTTTGTATAGGGTATACAATTAATTAAAGGTATCACAAATATTGTTTCATAAGTTTTTGATCTACTTATCAATTCAAGTTTTAATGGTGTAGATTTTTGAAATTGTGGACATGAATAACAGATATTTATTAACAGATTTAAATAATATCCTATTTTAATTTCCCAAACTGAAGATTGGTTTTTTAGTGAGTGATACTACTCTAAGTAAGATATTTAATTGTATAAATAAATTGTATATGAAGTTTTGCAACTAGTTTGAGATAGCATATATCCATAATTTTCCTATTTAGATTCCTTTTAACAGGCATAAGATAAAGCTGAGCTTGCTCGTTCAATATCTAGCATTGGGAGTGATTCTTCAGAAGATGAAAATTTATTAACACAGAAAAGCCATACTCATATTCCAGCCCGTTTCAAAGACGATTCTCTTTCTTTGGAATCCCACAAAGAAACAAGCAAAAACTTATTTGTAAACCAAAAAGCGTGAAAACTTTCTCTGCCAGGTAAGAATATATATGAATAATATATATATGAATAATATATATATAAGATAATATATATATAAGAATATATCAATTAGGTAACGCTCCAAGCAATTTCGATTTGATGTTACAATAATTTATATTTTAAAATAAAAATAAGCAATGGAGAATCTCTGGTCTTTCAAAAAAAAAAAAAAAAAATATCTGTTTCTTTAAACAATTTTGTACAAATCACCTTTGTCATATGCTTATAATTGAGAAATTAGTTCAGAAGAAAAAACAACAAAAACACTATGTTCTAAATTAGTTCCTATAACTTTTCAAGTGCAACAGTGTATTTTATATTTTATCTCAGACTTTTCAGCAACACTTTTTACTATTTATTTTGAATTTATTTGGTGGTTAATTTAACAGTTTAAAAGAGATTTTTCTCTCTTATAAATTATTTATTAAAATTTTAAACGGCTAAGGAAAAATGAACGAGTTTATAAAAAAAAAAGCATTAGCATTTATTTCACAATTCATAGTTTTTTTGTGTGCTTGTTTGAGGTTGGTGCAAATGCATGCGATTGAAATTCAAATACCAGTTTAGAATGATTTTCTTAAATGTTAGTAGAAAATGATTTCTGATGTAAAAATTTTACAAAATGTTAACAATGTTATGCTTTCGTGCAAAATTCTGTTTTTCATTTTGCAATTCTGTTTTTCTTTATTGGCAGTAAATGCTGCATTGCATGATTTCTTTTATTGACAACAAATTGCAGTTCCGTTACAAAAAGAGCTTGGATAAAATAAAAAGAGCTAAAGAATAGAAAAAGTTTGAGGCAATAATTTGATTTTTAAATTTTAATGTAATCTTAATTAAAACAGAAATGAACAATTTTATATTTCAGGTTCGTTTTCTTCACCGAGGTGGAAACTTCAAAGGAAGATAAAATATGTAAAATAAAATATGTATTATAATAAACAGCTTGTATTAAATTTATGTTTTTATTATATATATGCACTGCAGAAAGTGACCTTTAATTTAAGTGTGCATGGTTTTTAAGCCATAAAATAACAATTAAATTATATTGGGTTTCAATTATCGGTCACCAAAAAGCAATTAAAATAGGAATGAAAGTATAAAAAAGTATTCATTATATGAGGTATACATGTAAATATTATTGTGGAATTATAAAAATAATGTTTTTGTCAAATAATTTTTAGATGAAAACTTTTTCAATGTTTGGGGGGGGGGGGGATCTGCAATTTTAATTCACTTTATTGCTATTACATTTGAAGTGAATGAACTAAAGCATTAAAATATCTATTTACTATCTATTTGATTCTTAATGTATGGAGAAAAATGATGTTTTAAAAATGAAAAGTGACTTCTTAAATGAAATTGATCTGTGCATAAAAAATATACTTCACAAGTTTTAAATTCAACCTTCTATTTTTATGAAACCTTAGCATAAAAAGTTCAATGAGTATTGATTGACCTATAGGGACTTTAAATTCTACTGGCAGTTTTCTAGTTTAAAATTGCATGTATATTTCTAAATCCTTGAATATCAGACATTTTGTTATCTAAATGTGTTTTTTTTGGTAGGAGAGGTGAAAACATTATTTTACAAATGTTTAAGTATAACTTAACAGATTATTAAGGGTTTTTGGGCAACAATGTGATACTAAACATTGAACAGCTCAAAATTGAATTTAAACGCATATAAGAATTATCATTTGCAACCACTCCTTCCACCAAAAAGAAAGTTCAGATATGTTGAGTGGCAAATCTATCCAAAATGCTCTGTGATATAGTGAAAAAACAGTAGCTGTTCCAAAAATTGCTCATAGTAGTGGCTAAAACTGCTCATCCAGGTTTGGAAAAAAACATGTTTTTTTTTATCCTTTTCTAATTACATGTATACATATTTATAAATAAAATTTGACATAAACAAGAATAATTTATGCTCAAATAGCAATGAATATTCATTTTGAAAGCAATTTGAACTAAGTAAATAAACAATTGTTCTACTTATGGGGACATTCAAATCATATTAAATTTTAATATTTTATTTCAGCTAAAAATAGAAGTAATTTACAACATCAAATAATTAAAAAAATCTAATTATAAATAAAAATACAATTTTAAATTATTCTTAAAAAAACAACATTTGGTTTAAACCATGCTCATCGATATTGCCCAAGATTGCACATCAATACTGGCCAAAACTACTCCTCGATATCGGCCAAAACTACGCATCGATATCGGCCAAAACCGCACTGCGATATTGGCCAATATTGCAAAAATGTTAGCCGTTCGGTGCTGGCCGTTCCGACATTACCCAGGATTGGCCAATCTTCCAGAGCTCCGGTTTCCGACATTGGCCAATACTGCTGTGCTACCTGGGACGTGACTATTGCTCAGCTAACTCCAGGTGGAAATTCGGCAATGTAGTCAACCGCGATGGAGAACTACACTACACAGTCGACGTTCAAGGGACACTCCATCGCCGCCATGTTGACCAGATGCGTCCAGCAGGAGAGCAAATCGAGACGATTCAGGTGACCCCTCGAGCTCCTAACACCAGAGCAGTCAATACCAACGAGACTCCGTCAGTGACATCTGCCGACATTGAGACAGAGATGCCACCCACTCCAACACGCAACAACAAGGAGCCGACTTCCTCACCTTCAGAGAGTAGTCGTTCCAGGAGGCTGACCAACGGACCAGCAGTGACCAAGGTTACCTCAACGAGCGACGGTTATTGTAATGAACTTCCCGAGTTGCAAGTCAATCGCAAATCGCGCCAAGCAGACAGGAATACGGAAACTCTTCCATCACAATACACACACATGAAATGCTGACAGAAAATTGTCTAGGTTTTATTGTTTAACTTTGCAAGATCAATTGTAGAAAGTATTGCTTTAATATGGCCTTACTGCTAGCAGCTGCACGAGATGGATGCCTCCAGACTGTTATCACTCAAGTTAAAAACGGAGCAGATATTGAGGCGAAAACAAAAGATGGAAATACTGCTATTCTCTTGGCAGCTGAAGGAATGATATATAACACATATAAAATTAGAAACGGCAATAGCAGTGGTACTGTCCAATCGTATATGCTCCTATCGTTAGAAAATAGGTACATGGACATTGTTAAAGTTTTAATTAAAGCTGGGGCCACTTTAAACGGTTCTAACAGCGCTCAATGGACAATGTTACATTTCGCTTCAAAAATAGGCTGGCGAGGAATCATGCAAACTCTACTTAAGAAAGGCGTAAACATCAACGCAAAAAATAATCACAGTGAAACTCCTTTGCTCCTGGCAGCTAAAAAGAAACATAAGGATATTGTTGAATATCTTCTAAATGCAGGAGCAGACTTTAACTCCTCTGATTGGAGTAATTACTCAGTGTTGCATTACGCTTCACAAAATGGATGGCTTTATATTGTAAAGTCTCTTCTGAAAAAAGGTGCAGATTTCCAAATAGAGACTAATGTAGGTGATACTTCAGTGCTCTTGGCAGCTTCAAGGAGACATCTAGATATTGTTGAACTTCTTATTAATGCTGGAGCAAACACAGATTGCTGTAGCAGCAGGAATAATTATACATTGTTGCATTACGCTTCTGAAAATGGTTGGCAAGAGACAGTCAAGTTTCTTCTTAAGAAAGGAGTCAATATTGATGGCAAGACAAACAATGGCTACAGTCCTTTGCTCTTGGCTGCAAGTAATAAACATAAATGTATTGTTGAACTTCTCAATAATGCCGGAGCAAACCTTTTCTGCTCTGGCAGGTGCAATCGGACAGTGTTGCATCATGCTTCTCAATATGGATGGCTAGAAATCGTTAAGGAACTTCTGGAGAAAGGAGTGAATATTGAAGCAAAGTCTATCTGTGGCAGCACATCTTTACAGCTTGCTTGCAATTCTCGCAATAAAGAAATTGTAGAGCATTTAATAAATGCAGGTGCAGACGTGAATGTTGAATGGAATGAAGGTAATTCAACCATTGTCTGTTCTAATTAGGCAGTGACCTGATATTAAATTAGTTAGGCTATGTATAGAAAGTGGTACCTATCTTAAATTTATAGATTATGAAAGATTAATAAGGAATCCCTTGCTTAAAGAGTGTATTTTGCAAAACATTGAACTTTGTTTGCAATCCATTATAAATAAATTCAATTATAAAGATTTACCTATACTCTACAAATCATCTATATCTTACAAGAGTCTTCCTTGTGTTGAAAAAAATGAGAATTTTGGGAGACACTCAAGTAGCACGCGACATAACGAAAAGTGTAAAACAGCAGATACAAGTGAAGGGCCATTGTAATGTATTCGAAGTACGCCCAATCCTTTTAAAAATGTTGTCGGTTAAGTCCTTTCTTAATTACTATGACAGTGTAAAAAGTTAATGTGTGAATTATTTCAAACTTTATCGCTTTTCTCTTTTGATGACATTTTTTTTTAAGATTACGAATATGACAGAGAGGAACATGTAATTTAGATTTGAAATAAAATATGTTGTATATTTTTCAAAACATGGCTCTTTTCTAAAGCATTTAAACCAGAATTCATGATTTTATGTAAAACTTAAAATATTTTTATTTTATGTTAAGGATCTTATGCAAAATTTACTTTTTCTATTTACAAGGTGCATTCTGCATAAAAATTATTTGTTATCATTTGAAATCTTAGTAAAATTAAAATCATTCAATACGAAGAACCATTTTTATAAAAATGTGTTGTCTCCTGGCAACAAATTTATCTTTAATTGTAGACGCTCTGACATTTGAATTTATAAAGTATTTTGACTGTTACGGATCAAGCTACAAAAGGTGAAAAATTGGTAAAATTAAAAAAAAAAAACTTTATTATCTAAGATTGTGCATAATTGGCTATGGGTGATTCTCTAGCTGACAAACAGGATTTTTTTTTTACTTTACTTGTAAACATATTAGAATTGCAAAAGGGAAGAATGAATCTTAAATTTTTATTTTTGATAATATCTGATAGAGAAAAAGCTATATTCAAAAATGATATTTTTAACCAGGCCAAATGTGCGTTTATAAGAACCTGAAGGAGAAACAAGGAAAAAGTTACATGCAAGACAAAATAAATTTTTTCTTCTTAATATATAACAGATATGGTACAGTTATAACGTAAAAAAAAAGCTAAAAAACATCAAAATTCAGAAGTCAAACAACTTTCAATTATACAATATTGGCAAACAAATAAATCTAATTAAACCAAGGTTTCTAATTTTTAAGCTACATTCAAAGAACTGAAATTTGAGTCAAGCTGAATTCAGTGTTTTAACGGAACTGTACCAAGCGTATTAAGAAATACTGCAATCGTACGTATGTACTAATAACAAATATATAGGTACATTTGGTAGATGCTAATAATACTACAATCAAACCCTGTTAATACAAAATACAAGCATTATTCTGTACGATGAAGCTTAAACTTAACTTTAATTTATTTGTTTAACCCAAAATCTCATACATGAAATACTGCTTAAGACAAGAAATTTGCTCGTTAAACCAATTTTTTAGATGGTCATTATTATATGAGACAAAATTTAAAGATGTTATGAAAACGCTCCTCAAGTGGAAACAGAAAATTTCATGGAAATTGCTGTGAAATTAGAGAATTTCGGCAAAAATTTAGATGGCATCCCTCCGTAAGCTGGTTCTGTGTTGATCCATCCTTCAACAGTAAGTTTAGAATCAAAACTCAGCCGCATTTGCATGTTGAATCCTGTCAATATGAGTTGGAGCAGCAATTGTTAGTGTTACAAACAAGACACAAAATTTGAAATGATATTGCTAATAATATGTATATTTTTTTTAAAAAAGAAATATTTTTGACAAGGATAGAATTACCAACAACACTCTATTGATTTAAAAAAATCGAAGAATGAAGCGGCTTATGCTGTAAATGAATTTAAACCAGTAAGGAAAACGATGTGAATTGTCGAAATAGAAGATGTGAATAAAAAAAGCAGTATTAAATATACATATACCTAGTAGTTTAAAACTGCAGTAATAAGATGAAGTTCTTTGACGATTGGCACCAAATTCAGCTGTCATGAAAAATTTTGGAGGCATCTTTGACATAGTGTAAACAGGGTTTTACTGCATATCAAAAATTTTGAAATTTTTTTTGTTTGTAGATTTAATTAACAAATAAGTGACATGATGCTCACGACATTCAAAACTGATACACGGGCCAGACCTTTTTTGTATGTGAAAAACAACTTGCATCCTATTTTTACAGTTACACTTGTATATTTCGCTAGACAAATTATATTAAGTTTATACTAGTTGTTACTCAAAGTGGCCAAAATTTTGGAACATTCTGATAGACCCGGTAGCAGAAAATGCGAGACGGGAGACGGACGTCGCAGATTTTTCAGCAGCCTGCAGATCATTTTACAAATCTAACTTTAAAAAAAAAATTTTAATTTTTTTTTTCAGTCCGATTAGTAAGTTGTGTGATTTGAGCAGGGGTCAAAGTGACAAAATAAAAATATATAGGATTTTTAAAAAAAATAATATAGGACAGTATAAAACATCAAATAACTGCACACAGTTGCTACTGAACTTAAAAATTAACTTGTTATATATTTATGTACTCGTTATATGACCGTTGTACACCATTAAATAAAGAAATCGCCTGATCCTGAATATGTCATTCATTATTGCCTCAATATTCCATCCGCAAATCCAGTTTTATTAATTACATTATTTGCAATCTTGAGTCTTTTGCTTCCAGCATCTATAACTGCTTGAACTGCTCCAATTTCTTTAAGAATTTTCCTTTTATCCCTGTTTGCAGTCTTATGTTTTGGTTCAGATTTACTGTTCAGTGTCAGGTGGATTGGCGGCAACAAGTGGGAGATTTAGCGCCGAATGTGGCGAACCGGGGACTTAGTGTTTCCAGAAACCCTAATGACCGTTTGTATTTGAAAACACAACGTATGGACGTCATTTTCAATTTTGGCGACTTTTATGAAAATTCCAAATATGATGCCAAAATTCCGAATCCGGTACGGATTTTGCACCAAGGTGATTTTCGCCAAAAAATGGCAGCCCCATCATTTTCTTAAGAACAATAGAACTGCCTATGGGTGCCATAATTTGGCGCGGTCTGATGTAAACAATTCACGGCGCAGAATCCGTACCGGATTCGGAATAAAAAAATCGTTATCCGACACTGTACAGTAAATCTATTTTTCTAGCGGCAGAATTTTGTTGCTGCATCACTCTTTGTCTTATGACCAATTATTTTACTATGCTGGAGGAGAAAACAGATCAGAAATTCAAGACCGCATGCTATGGAAAAGTTTACATTTTACAACTATCGCCAAGTCCAGTAGAGTTGCGTTGTAGGTTATGCAGCACAAGAGACAAGACGCCACCGTTACAAATTTTGTCAGGTCTTTTTCACCTACGATTGGGCCAAAGAATCCGAAATATGAAAAATGCCAATGAACGGCGCTGTTATTACGAAATTGGAAGAAAATATAGGTCGAATCAATAAAGAAATATAGGACGTTTTTGCCGATTTTTTAAAAAATATAGGATTTATAGGACGTCTGCGACCCCTGCACAGTGTATAATAGGTGTATTATAGGTAGGTAATGTAAACAACTTTTAAACTTATCTTTTTCTTTGTGTGCCGCCAAATTTTTAAATCCTTAAAAGTGTGCCGCGACAAAAAAAGGTTGAGAATCACTGCTCTATATCATAGAACATCTTTACCCCATAGGTAGGGTTTTGATTAATAATATTTTTTTTTCTCCATAGAAGAACGATCCCCCCAATGTATATGTACATACCAATTCCATTCCTCCAAAGGAATCCTTAGTGAGAGCTAGCAGAAAATTGTGGATAATTGTTGAATCGCTTGTTTTTTAAACAAATTGATTTGTTACTAACAGTGGATGACAATAATGTAATGTTCTTTGATATGTTTAAGTTGCTTTCCAGGGATATTCCTGGTATTGAAGTCGAAGACTGGCTTAGTCCAAGCACTGATGAATAAAACTTAACTGATGAAGAAATAGTTGCTGCAGTCAAGAATGTCGAAAACGAGATTGATGACAAAGACCAGCCCGACAAAAAGGAGAAGTCAAGCATTTCACATACGAAAGCCACAAAAGTTTTAGATAAGCACTTCACTACATTGAAGCACAAGATGATGCCACCATTTCAGATGTGCTATTGGTCAAAAAGTGACATGAAAAGCCGCTTTGAAACGAAAGAAAATCGAACATAAAAAATAATAATAACTGTTTATTTTGTTAACCTGAAGATGTAAGCATAGCTTTAATTTAAGTTACTTTTTTCCTTCGTTTATCTATAGAGGAAAAAAAATAAACGAGCCATGTCCCTTTTGATTAATCGCGATTATGATAACCGGGGTTCTACTGTACTACCATAGAATATTTTTATTCTGGTATAACAAGGTATAAAATTACTTAAAAAGATAATTAAAAACTGCACAAATACCTATCATTTAGAAAACCTCACTTTCATGGCTATATGTTTTTCTGATGTCATGTTATAAAACGACTTGTCGCAATCACAACAAAACTGGTGAAAAATGACAAGTTGCAGATTTGCTTGATTGAAACACAGACAGTTACCGAAAAGCAGAAATAAGATTAGAGCAAAATGCATTTAGTGGACACGCTGAAGATTCTCATTCCATAAGACTATAATAGTATATTTTTTCTCTACGAACAGTGAAATTCCAATAAAACTATAAGTAAAAAAAAATTATCAGCAGAAAAAAAATAGTATTAGTAATAAACAACCTTCACAGAAAACTATATGAAAGTCAATGTTTATTAAATGAAACCATTGCAGTAATTGAAAATTTTCAAGTACACAATTTTAATATTTAACCTTGATACAAAAATAAATTCCAACATTGACCTGAGACCTTGTATCACATATTACAGTAAAAAACACAGGGTGTCTCATTTACAATAAATTACACATACATAAGGCTATTACCAATATTTAACAAAAAATATTAACACAATGAGACAAAAAATCATGAGATTTCACCTTACAACCCATTTTAACAGAAAAAAACCAACATAAGTACAGAAAATATCAAATTTGAGATTGAAAGAATATCATGTATACAAGATTAAACAAAATATATTTAAAATTCACTGTATCATTAGCTTTACATTAAATTTAAAATAACAAGCATTTTTTATTCCAATTAATGAAATAAGAAGCTTGCAATCTTGGAAACATGCAAATGGGAAAGCTGAATAAATCGCCATTACAACAAGATATGATTTGGATATAGTTGAAAAATATATAAAATTCAAAAATAAATATTCATAAAAATAAACAATGCATATTATATTTAGGCAGTCAATATTTTAGTTTCTCATATTTAATAAGGCACTACATTAAACAGAAACATTGCATTCTCATACCAAGAGAGCATTTTTTAGGAAAATATATATATATTTTTTTATAATTCTTCATTCTAAATGCACAAAATTTAGTTAATGCAGGGATTTATAGATATGGATATTATATACATATACAGATGAATCTGCTTGGGGTAAGCCATTGCATCAAGAACAGCTTAAAGTGCAATTTAGAAATTAGAAATATTTGGAAAGTAAGATGCAAATTTTTTTCCCAATTAGTATTTAACTGTATTTCAAGTGGACAATAGCTGTATATGTCATCAAGCATGAAGAAACCAAAATAAAAAGTATATAATTCAAACATTTTTAAGAATACATTTCATACATGACAAAAAGGGGATCTGCCCCAGATATACATTTAGAGTTGGGCTTAAATTGATACATACTAAAAATATTGTTATCACTTGTAAGTTTATCTTATAATTTCTTTTCTTTATATATTATTGTAGCACAAACTAACATGTTATAAGGCATTTATTTTTAAAATGTCAACATTAACAACATTACTTTATAACAAATCACTAAGCGTGAAAAGATAAATGATTTGTGAACAGTTCTATAATTTATATCCATTCTACATTATTCTATGCTGTTATTTTTAATAGACACTGAATAATTATGTGTCACAATTAATGAAAACAGTTAACATTAGTCAAATTATGAAGACACAACTTGCTTGCAATAGGATCAGATAAAGGTATGAGATAAATCAGAATGTTTTGAACATTGGTGATTTATATGGGTATAGAAAACAGTTGAAGAGTTTAGTACAAACCTTTAAGTTGTAATGATAAAAATCATTCTGTCTTGCTTTGAACTAAGTCATCACAAGTGCTAATAGTGTATGCCTGTTTGAAGCAGATTCACCTAATTTATCGAAAACTTTTAATCTCATTAATGAATAAGTAAAAGAAACTAAAGAAATTATACCAGAAAGAATTTTGAAAATGTATACAATCTTTTCAAATCCTGGATGAATACATAAAAAACCAGAAAAATTCTTAAAAATGGAATTCATTAAAACAGATTTTTATTCACAAAAATTTATATGTTATAGGAAAAGATAGTATAAGAATTCTAGTTTTATCTTTACCCATGTATTACAATGTTTATCAGAATAAAGTATCACAAATTAGGATGTTTAGTATGGAACATAAAAAGTTGTACAACACCGATTTAACATGCAAAACATCCAGCAATTGATTTAATTTATAGTAATTTTTTAACAAGAACAATTTCCTCATAAAGGGCACCTTTCCATGAGATGGTAGCATCCATTCAACTTTAAACTCCTTGTAAGCTTTAATGAAGCAGGTTAACCAAGTCTGATTTAAGATTAGATACAATGGTAAGTTTTACACCATCTGGATGTTAACAACCTTATTTAAAGAGTGTTAGTATTAACCATCAAAATTAAAAAGTTCTTTTACATAAATATCAAGAAGGAAATTTATGTTGATATGAAGCATTGCAAATGTTCATACATGTGATCAAATAATCAAGTTTTTCAATATTATGTACTTATTGTATAAAAAGTAACGTATTATTCATTTATTGTAAGTAAAATAAAATTTTATATGCTCTGCGATTTCAATTTCATAAATCCTTCATTGAGAAAAAGTCACCAATAAATACTTGAGAATGTTGCATAAATATATCTTGTCCTTTTCAAAGGAAATCAGCACAATAGGAAAAAAATAAATCAATTTAATAATGTGAAATTGGAACAAGAAAAACTATACAGTTATTGTTTTGCAAGAGTCATGCTTGATAACTGAGCATTGAATTTTTCATATGAAAGTTTAATTTGGAATGGAAACCCAATTTTCATAAGTAAAACCACACCACACAAACCCATTCAATGGTACACGTACTTTTAATAACTGCCGCACTTCATGATAAAAAACTAATGAATGTTTTGTATATACATTTATTTTCACAAATAATGTGCATCAAAATAGCTATGAATACATGTATATAAACAAGTACAAAATATAAAATCAAATGGGCCATAAAAATTGTTTTCTGCATTACTCTATTCATTTCATAGCAATTGAACCTCAACATTGTATTGAAGTGCTTGAACATTACTTATGTATGAATATATAAATACCAGATGAATAAACATGAAAGACAATTATATAAAAGTTAAAATTCAAGCTATCGAAAAAAAAAAATTTACACAGAAAGTTTTTTTTTTCTTTTCCAGTGCACTAAGGTTTTAATAGAAAACTTACAGACAAAAGTATTGATGGCACTCTCAATGAAAGTCGGAATTTTTTTTTTTATGCAGATGAAGAAAATGTCTCAAATCTAGATAATTCAAAACCACCAAAAAAATATTTTAAGCTCCAAACTGGAATGTAAAGTTAAATATATAACAAGTTAGATAAACATAACAAAAAAATTTAGTAAGTATGAGCTGAATTATAGTACACTAGACACATTTAATAAATGTAGTTTTAAAGGAATAAATTAATGTAATGTGGAACATAACAATGACCGATTGTAATGTCAATATGAAATTGTGACATGATTCAAATAAAATAAAAATGAATGACTTTTCATACACTGAAAACCTTATGAACTTTATAATATATAAAATGAAAAAGTTTAGCAAAATAACTGAACTTTATAAAAAAAATAAGTTTATTTATAGAATGGCTTTTATGAATGCTTGAAAAAATGTAATTTTAACAACACTGGGATAGGAAAATTGTCAAAAATTGTAAAAAAGCCAAAAACATTTTTTTTTTCAATTGTGTCGTTAAAAAAGTTTTTTTATCCTTTTAATGCTGAATTCTAAAAGAAATTAAAGAAAGTAATAACAGCTTAATATGAGAGAGGAATACATTGAAAATAATTTTTGACACGACAAAAATTGTGGACTTGTATATTAATAACAATTTGCTGTTGGAATCTTTATGGCTATTTGGAACTATTGTAAAAATTTGAACTAAACAACTGTCAATTAAAAAATTTAACAGGGAATTTATTCAAACAGTTTCATCACAAATGTATACCAGCAAAATAAAAATTATAAAATCAGATCAGTATTTCACTATGCCAATATCTCAACCATTCTTTAACTTCAAAATATTTGAACTGAAATAGGCTGCAATATTTATATAATATACATTAGTTATAAATAACTTTAATTTTATACCAGCAATAGAAAGACCAGCTCAAAGTTTATACACTATCTTCATGCTGGTTATTTAAAATTGGTTATTATAATGTGCAGAATAAGTTACAATATACATTAAGTTATTTTGTTTACTGACAAAAGTATGAGTTCATAATCAGTTTATTATATTTCTGTATTTATTAAAACATTTTACAACTTTATCACAGTGAACATTTGTAAAACATGTAAATTGCATAAAGGATGGAAAACCTTTGTAGAAAATTTACAAGTGAACTACTTATTTAAAAATATTAAATGCCTATATCTCATAACAATGAATTAATACAAGGCACCAATGAACTATATTTCTTTTACAACCATAATAACTGAAAAACAAAAACTCCGCAATGCATAATCAAGACATTGGAGACAAGCTTTTAATTGCAAAAAAAAAAAAATATTGTGATTTCTAGCAATATACAACAGAAATATAGCTTTTTGAATGTAAAATTTAAATTCATTGAAGCTATTAGTGAAATAAGTCTTTTGAAGTAGAAAAATATACATAAATGATTTATTTTACTTCGATTTTAAATACAAGATAACATTGATAAACTGACAACTTGTGATAAAAAGTTTTTAGTGGTTGCCAATTTTCATGTCACATTTAAAAACTCGACAAACTGTAATGCAACACACTGCAACAATGCTACATTAAAAATTTATAAGTCGTAGCTATTACTTTCATTTTGATTTTGAATATGAATATATTTACAAGAATTTTTTGTGAAATGATGAAACTTTAATAAACATTTTAGTAAAAGTATATGATAAATACAAAAAATGAAATCTAAAGATTATAAAAAGTTGCATATTAAAATTTTTACCAATAAACATACAAAATAAGGTCTATAAAATTTTAAGAACTAGACATGGAATGTTGATCTGCTGTAAGGCAGTAGTAGAATGAAATATAGAGCTCAGTAGACTTGATCCAATCATAAAAATGGACAGATGAGTCACAAAGTAAGAACTTGAAATGACACCTCAAAATTGTTACTGCTCTCCCTCCACCAGAAACCTTTTAACAAAAAGAAACACGTAAATATAATTTAGTTAAAAAAATGAATCAGATCACTTGAAAATGGTTCAAAACACAGTACATTTCTTTACATGAGTTGGTAAAGTATGAAAATATGTTGAACAGCATCACATATTCAAAATATACACTCAGTAATTTTTCTAAAAAAAAAACACAGTTGAATAATTGAAGGGTTGGAAGAAAAATCAATAAATCACATTTTGAAAATGTCCTTTCTTAGGATAATTGATAGTTTAAACAAAAATCAAGTTGGAAATTTTTCAAACCAATACAGAATCCACTGAATTAGCTTAACCCCTTGCCGTACATTGACGAGTCTAACTCGTGATAACATGGATTTTACGAGTCATGCTCGTGAAAAGAAATGTGGGCTAAATGTAAACATCACAAGTCTGAGGCTGAAGAAGTCACACCTGTACATACCCAAGAAGATTATAATTTCTATCAAAGCATTGTTAGTGTAAAAATTAGTTTATGACACTGTTATTTATTGTTTATTATGCAGGATTTATAGTACTAATATTTATATTTTGAAGTATTGACCGAGATATTGTATTAAAAAATATGTAAATCAAAAAGGAATAAGGATTAAATGAGTGTTGATGTCAACAAGAACAGTATCGCGTGGAACAAGTAAGCGCATAGTTATATAACAGGTATCCGCACTTCGGCTTCTATTGTGATTGTCTCGCGCATGACGCTGCCCGTTTAGTGCGCGTCCTCCTCAACCGCTTGGGCAAGGACTTTGTAGAGCTCAATTGTATGGCAAGGGGTTAAAAAAAATGCCTGAAAAATACATTAAAATAACCCTTGGACATTTTACTATTTTAAGACTTAAAAAAGTTTTACAGAATATGGATTTCAAGTTTTTTGTTCGATTACATACCGCTATCACTAATTATAGAAACGATTTATAAATAGTTTTGAGAAAATAATAAATTTGGAAATCAATCTTAATAGTCTGAGAGATGGTTTCAAGTTATAGTACCTAATAAAACATCATTAAGATTTTTTTTATAGAATGGAGAGAAATAATAGTAGTTTTAAGAAAGTAAATCTGCAAAGAAAACACGAGTGAAACCGTTCGAAAATTGACTGCAAATGATTTCAACTGCATACAAGTAAGTTATAACTTGCCAAATAATGAGCATCTGTTTTTTGTTTGGTAATTAATATCACTTTCGCTTTCAATGAGCAAGAAAACATAATCTAATTCAGCATTTACCAAATCATTGCTTCTTTTAAAACTGAGGCAAGTTAACAAGATTCTTAATTGTTAATTAACTCTATGGATTATGCAATATGCACAGGGTTGCCAACTTTTAAACATGCTCAAGAGGAGCATCATTATGCACGATATCACACTTGAGAGGAGCAGTCATACACAATATAAAATTTACTTATTTACATACTAATTAATGAATAACAATTATCAATTAATAAATAGCAATTATCAAACAATAAATAAAAATTATTAATTAATGAATAACAATTACCCATCAATAAATAACAAGGCAAGGATTGTTATGTTCAAATTTAATAAAATTCTGATAATATACATCTCTATATATATAAGGCAAAGCCCTCACTCACTGATTCACTGACTCACTCATCACTATTTCTCCCACTTCCCACATAGTCACAACTCTGAAAATCGGCACAAATATCAACAATGGTAAAAATAGAAAAAGTAAACTATTCCGATCTCGATTAACACACTTTAAGGGGTCGAAAAGGGGTTAAACGTTCCAAACGGGGGACATTCGAAAATCCTACTTCCCACATAGTCACAACTCTGAAAATCAGCACAAATATCAACAATGGTAAAAATAGAAAAAGTAAACTATTCCGATCTCGATTAACACACTTTAAGGGGTCGAAAAGGGGTTAAACGTTCCAAACGGGGGACATTCGAAAATCCTACTTCCCACATAGTCACAACTCTGAAAATCGGCACAAATATCAACAATGGTAAAAATAGAAAAAGTAAACTATTCCGATCTCGATTAACCCACTTTAAGGGGTTGAAAAGGGGTTAAACGTTCCAAACGGGGGACATTCGAAAATCTTACTTCCCACATAGTCACAACTCTGAAAATCGGCACAAATATCAACAATGGTAAAAATAGAAAAAGTAAACTATTCCGATCTCGATTAACCCACTTTAAGGGGTCGAAAAGGGGTTAAACGTTCCAAACGGGGGACATTCGAAAATCCTACTTCCCACATAGTCACAACTCTGAAAATCGGCACAAATATCAACAATGGTAAACATAGAAAAAGTAAGCTATTCCGATCTCGATTAACCCACTTTAAGAGGTCAAAAAGGGGTTAAACGTTCCAATCGAGCATATATTCGAATGTCCTACTTCTCATATTTTCACAATTCTGAAAACTGGTGTGAATATTAATAAAGACAAACGCAGAAAAAGTAAACTATTCCGATCTCCGGTGGATCAAGGGGTGGAAAAGGGGTTAAACGTTCCAAACGAGGAATATTCGAATGTACCACTTCCCATATGGTCACAACTCGGAAATTTGGTACAAATGTCAAAAAAGATTAAACATAGAAAAAGTAAGCTATTCTGTTCTCGATTAACCAACTTTAAGGGGTCGAAAAGGGGTTAAATGTTCCAAACGAGGGATATCCGAATGTTCCTCTTCCAATGTAGTCATTTTTTTGATATTTTTTTGCAAATGTTAAAAAATAAGTCATTCCAATATCGATTAACGAATTTTTAAGGGATGAAAAGACGATGCAACATTGAAACTATACGAGGATTAACTTAATGTCTAATTAACTTAATTCCAATACAGCTACTACTTTGAAATTTAGAACTAAGAGCAAACATAAACACAATAAACTATTCCAGTTTACTATTCACAATTATAAATTTCGTTTAAAATGTCAACAAAGGAAAGTTCTTATGTTGATAAATCAATTTGTCGGGATCGAAAAGGGAGCAAACGTCTGAAGTGTAGAATACATGAATGTCTTTTGATCGCTAAAATGCTAATGGTAAAATTTTGTAGCGCAGCACGGGTATTCAGCTAGTTTAACATAAATTAATAGCACATTACAGAATACAAAATTGGAGCTTAAGGAACTAATTACGGGTTTTTCAGGGACATAACAGTTGCCTTTTTTGCTTTAATTAGCTCGTCCTTAGAAAACTTTCTTTGATAGCAAAGAATATTTTTCTGTATCAAGTTCGACTTTTCAAAAACGATACTCTAATGTTTCAGCATTTAAATTGGAACGAAACTCATTTTGATTTTTCTTCACAAGGCTAAATATATGTTCACATGCAGCATTACTGTGAGGAATTATTAAAATCCTCTGCATAAACTGTGGCAAAATAATGTATTTTATGCAACCTCTGTGATCCTTCAGCTGACTGATCAAAGTCCAAGTTTTAGATACATCTTCACATTTAAGTATATCATCAAATTGATAAAGAGAATACTCATCCTCAAGAATACATTTCTGTGAATCAGTATAATCTTGACAAAAAAGTTCAAAGAAGAATTTAATCGAAGCGTAATATTTTTCAAGCCCCATATTAACATCAGTGACTTCTGCATGGGTAATTCCACATCAAATCAACCAATGGTCAAATCAGCAGGTCAATGAATTTTATTCATTTTTGGTGTAAATGTAGTATTAGTACATTGAATTAAAAAAATCATATTTTGAGATTTTTGTCAAAGTTATGTATTTTTGAAAATTTGAAAAATTCACAAATTTTGCATCATTTAACTATCTTTAAATGGTTGTAACTCAATAACTAATTGACCTAGAGAGCTGAAATTTATGTCAGTTTATTCAGTTTTATATTGTCTTTAATAAAATATATAACACATGGCAAAGTGTTTTTTAAACAATATTTATTTTTTTAATTAAAAAAAGTTTTTTTTAAATTTAAAATCGGAATTTTAATTTTTTTTGAAAAAAATATATATTTAACCATCTTTTACAAACATTCTTGCAAAATTTCAAGATGGTACTCCCATGGTATCATAGGGAAAAAAAATTCTGTGAGTAATTCTCTGGCTGATGCACGGGACATTTTGGCTCTTTTTTTCTACTCGTAAATTGATAAGATTTATAAAACTAAGGTGAATCTAATAGTTATGTTTTCATTTTATATTATATTACTTGGTGACAAAGTTATATGGAAAAATAATTATTTTAACTAGGTCAAATATGCATTTATATCGTCTGACGCACAGGATACGGACGTGTCCCGTGCGTCTGACGATATAAATGCATACGTGACCTAGTTAAAATAATTATTTTTTCAGATAACTTTGTCACCAAGTAGAGCTATATAAAACAAAAGCAAAATTGCTAGATTGATAATCATTTTAGAATTCTAATTTATGAGTAGAAAAAAGAGCTAAAATATCTTGTGCTTAAAGCAGAGAATTGCCCATGTATGATTGTCTGCACAATTTTTATATAAAAAAAAATACATGTTATTAAAAAGCAATTTAAGTATCGAATGTGGCCCATTTGAGTGTAAAATACTGTTTTCTAGTCATGTAAGTAAATATCAATATTCAGATGAAATAATAGTCTGCCATTTGTTACACTATTTGAAGAAAAAGGTGTCTTGTCGATTCCAGTCTCAAAACTTGGTAAAAGTTTATCTCTTTAAACAACTATTTCAGTAAAGAATTTTTATGACAATGATGAAGTAAGCAGACAAATGCCTGGGAAAAAGGACTATATTTCTGTGGGGAAGGATGCTTTAGGTAAGACAGTTCATATACAAAAGAGACTAATTTTGGGAAACTTACGAGAAGTTAATTGGCTTTTCAATGTTTGCAGAGTTGAGACCGAAAAACTGTAAGATTGCTGGTGTCAGTGGTACACATTCTGTGTGTGTCTGCATAGCACACCATAATATTAAATTGATGATTGCTAGAGGTAATTTACTTAAAATCAAACTACCTAAATCTGATAATCCTCTTACAACATATAATGAGAATGCATGGCTAACATTATGTGCAATCCCCTCCAGAACAGTCATGGGTTTTAAACAACTATGAAAACTGTTCCAAAATTGATGATTTTAAAGAAGCTTTGATGGGATGTCTTGCAGAAGATATGAATGATGAAAAATATCACGTATAAACAATGGTTTATTGTTGATCGTTGCACCTTTGAGACCATTGCTAAACCACTTGAAGATTTTAAACAAGAGTTTGGTAACCAAATAACACATTTAAAACGATAATCAATTTTTTTTTTCTGAAAAAAATTGTCAATGGAAAAAATGATTCTTTTAAAAGATCCAAGTTAAAGAAGAGGTTAAAGTTTATTTCCTTCATCCAAAAGGACCATCAATATCATTCACATATCTAAGAAAAGCAGACCATCAGTTCCAAAAAACTTTATTTTGTGTAAATTGAATCCTATTACTGCAACAGATTGAACATGCTAAGTCCCAAAAAAGGAGATGATAAGAGCTACAAAAATGTTGCTCCAGAAATAAAATATACTGTTTTAAGATTGCTGCTTCATTGCAACAATGTGGGAGTTTAACTTAGCAAACTTTTAGCATTAGAATGTAAGTAAACGGTTTATTTTTGAAGTTCACCACCTTATATTGCTTACCTATTACAACCCTTAAGTTTAAATGGTAATGTGCAAGAGTTTTACAGAATTTACAAACATATAGAACAGATATTTTTATTACCGTAGGATAGTAATAAAAGTAATGTAACAGTTTGGAAAAAATTTTGCTATAAAATGGTTAATTTTACCAAATAAATAAAATGTAACAAAATAAACACTAATATTTTGTTTAATAACTAAGCTAAACTTGCATAAATGGAAAATATTATTATTTTAGACATGAATTTATACTCAAATTACATTTTGACATCAGATAATAGGTTTTTTTTAAAAAAAAAATACCCAAACCTACATGCAGATATAATTTTTTTTGTTTATGATAAAATAAGAGTACCATCATGAAATTTGGTGAAAATGTTCCTAAGAGATGGCCAAATATAATGTTTTTTTCAAAAAAATTAAAAATTCTGTTTTCAAGTTTTTGAAAAATGTATAAGACAAATTTACAAAAAAAAAATATTGTTTCAAGTAAGTTGATCATGTTATATATTCAATGAAAGACAGAAAAAAACTGAACAAAATGACACAAATACCAACCCTTTAGGTCAAATAGTTCCAAAGTAACAGCCATTTAAAGATTCTGAAACTATGCAATATTCGGGAATTTTTCAAAATTTAAAAAATTTCGTAACTATGGAAGGAATCGACGGAATTTTTTTTTAATAGCACTGTTTTCATCTCAGAAGTAAGTTTAACACGCAGACAAAATATTAAAACATTCCTACACATTGAGTTGAAAAATTATTTTTTTATTGGCTGATTTCGTGTGGAATGACCTGCATGTTATAACACTTTATCATTTAAAGGAAACTTATCAACAATATATTGGGATGACAGTTCATAAAAACCTCTGACACTTTGGTAAAATAGTGCAACTTCATTTTCTGGCAAGTTACTGTGTCACAAGTACTGCCTTGTCTTGCAACCAATCACAAGATCCTCGTTAAACTTTTGCTTCTTCTTGTTCATGAAGTTAATTTCAAATATGCTATTTGCTTTTTTAATAGCCACTGGTGAAATAAAATACATCAATTTCGTAAGCAATGACAGCATTTCAAGATGTACCACATGTATCAATGGCTTTTCTGTTTGCCATTGAATGTTTGCATGCCAAAACACTTGAAGGATGTTTTGCAGGAACAAAAGGTATAGTTTGATCAATGGGTTATCAACCATTTTCTTTATTGCTTTGCATTTATCGGACCCATTTTCTGGTTCACTTTGGAAGAAAACACTAAGAGCAACCCATTGCTCCAAATATTGATCAATAACATCTGATAATGATAGCCATCTGGTTGACACATACTTCAAAATTTTTTGCTCTTCCAGTTCACATAATTGTTGGCATAGTTTTAAAAACTCCATGCGCTTAGCACTTTTCTTGAAATAATAGAAAACATCTATCAAAAAGTCTTCTATGTTAATTTTAAGTGATGTAGATGCTCTTTTTGCAGCTAAATGAAGTAGATGACAAGAGCATCTACTTATTATAATGTTGGGATTCTTTTCAAGTAAGAATTTTGTTACTCCTTTGTATTTCCCAATCATGGAGGAAGCGTTATCACATGAGAATGCTACACAATTATTTCAAGGTATAGATCTCTTAGATAATTCCCCATCGACTAACTGGAACATATTTTTTCCAGTTGCATCTCCTTCTAATTTTGTCAAACTTAATAATCTAGCGGCAACTTCATTATCATAAAAAAAAATATAACTACAACGGGAAAAATCTTCTCCAGTGCATTTGAGTTGCTTCCATCTGTTGCAAGTGCAAATTTTGACTTTTTCAAACGTTCTGTTAATTCCTGCATAGTGTTCGTTGCTAAAGATTTTACTATGGCAGTTGTTTTCGTACATGCAGAACCATATTTCTTTGCAATCGTTGAGTCCAGAAACATTTTTTGAAACAACGGCCGTGCATGATCTGAAACAGCGATCAGCGAGTTGTGCTCCAAAATAATAGCGGTGAACGTGGCTTCCGCACGAATCACAGTGCTATCGTCTGACACAGCCATAAAGGAAGTCAACTTGCTATTTGATGAAGCTTGTTTCGCATTTTCCTTGTGTCTTTTGCACTCAATGTGCCTTTTACAATCAAACAAACCGCCATGTGCGATTGTGAAATCGAAATCACACGTGGTGCAATATGCATGATTAGCCGATTTTTTTTAATGTTTTAATACACGAAACTGTTTTGCGTAGTCGTCTTTAAAGGCTTGATTGTGAGTTCTTTTATTAGCCATAGTTAGTATCGAGGTTAAGTTCGCATTTTAAACGGAATTATAAAAGACTTGGGCAGTTAGCGTTACGGAAGCACAATTTAGTAAATAGAATATTCTTGATGCCACTTTCGGGTAGAAATTATCGAAATTCATAGCGATTTCCTTTGTGACGTCATTCACAGTTGCTGGAACATTGCCGTGCTGTAAGGGAAAAATATAAGAGGGGTATGTAAAGGGGAAAATATAAGTTTGAATGGTAGGCAAAAGTCGGCCACCCACTGCCAACCAAGTTTCGAGATGATGTCATTCACCGGAACCCGGAAGATAAGAAACAAGTTGCACATGCGCGCATTGATAACGTTGAATTGAGGAACAAAAGCGGAGTTTTTTAATAGCAAAGCAGTTGAGCGGGTTTTAAATTTAAAAGCGGAGAAGTTGGCATCCCTGTATCATCAATTTGGCTAAGTTTTTAAAAGATAACACATTTAATTATGTTTTTTATTTTAACTTAACTAATTCAATTCCTTGAAACAGTTTCAGCCATTTTTTCCAAAAGAACAAAATTTTCTTAAACTACTAGTACTTTTCAACACAAACAAATTCAGACAAATGTTTATCTTCATCAAAATGATTTATATAAACTTTTGTGTAAGATTGAGTACTCAATTAATAAACATTTACATACTGACTGCTTGGGTTCAATATTGAAATTTCCCACGTGACTATGTGTGTTTTGTAAAACAGAAACAGTCATAACAAAAGCCAATTGATGAGAAAGGAGCTTTGCTTTAATTTAAATGTCATACAATGTGTTAAATATTCTTTTTTTTAAAAAATTGCCAGACGAAATCTGGTAATGAGACTGAGCTTATTAGTCCTTCAATATTTGAGTGTGGTGATAATATTCTCAAATGATTTTTTCTTATTTTTAAAAAGCAGTGTATTGAAATATAAAATTGATTTGGGTAAATAATCTTTTAATGAAGTAATAACATATAATTCTAATAGTATAATATAATATTTCAAGTATGTTTTGTACTTTCTACTTAGTACTGATCAGAAAATCACATGCATATTAATAAATAATGTTCTTTTATGTGAGGTGTTTAGTTTGTGTTCTGAATTACTCACACATCAGCTCAAAATTTCTATCTTGCAACTCTGTGATAGATTTAATACAAAATTTTAAAGCCTGATAGTGTTTTTGTACACCTCAATAGCATATACATATAAATTAGCAATGTATTTTAAATGTTTATGAAATCATCACTCTATATATTGCAGTTGCTACTTTTTGTGATGCAATATTACAACATTAAACAACAAAAAATTGTATTCAAAGACCTACTAGCAGAAAAGTAGAAACAAAAAGGGAATCATAAATAATTCTATTTACCTGAACCTTCACACATTTTGAGTAAATTCAGATTTTTTTAAATTTTGATATGCAGCTAAGCTTTCACCAGTCGAAGAAACACAGTCAATATTGAGTGTGATATCAGGGTTTGATAAACTAGATAACAGTTCACCCGCTGTATACTGGCTACTGGAATGTTCACTAGTATTTCCTTCTTCAGAATATTCATCGGAGCTGCTAAATGAATTTTCACTAATGTTTGCTAAGCTAAACCTAGAATGCCTAAAAAATTTAAAATGAAATAAATGTTAACAACATTAGCAAATTAAGTGAATAAGTCTCTCCCTCTCTTGCAAGCAAAATAAATAAAAATTAACAAACCAGTACCCCAAGGATTCTCCATCATCATCACTTTCAAAAGACTCTTCAGTACAACTGAATTCCTATAATATGAATTATAAAAATGAATTATCAAAATAAGACTGCTGGAAAATTAAATATGATTAATACAAAAACTTGAAGTACCTGCAAAGTGCTACCAAACTTTTTGAAAAGAAGTTTTCCTCGAAAGGATCCCATTCTAGAAAATTGCTGGTTTTTGTGTCTTTTTTTAAAAACCTTTCTTCCATATGCATCTGAATTTTCAGACTCATCAGCACAGTCATTAACAACAGAAGACATTTCTGTTTGGCTTTGATAACCAGCCCAGATTTTATTTGAATAGCCAACATTGGTATCCACTTCATTAGTAATGGTAGACTTTGACATTTTAACTGAATAGGAATCGGGCAAAGATATCTGAGAAGGCAAATTACGTACATCCAGTTCTAAAGGGTAGGATGAGTATAATTTTGAATGTTCAGCAGCTACAGTTCTATTGGAAATAGAAGGATTCTCGCTATGTTGAACTTGTTGCAATGGATAATTGTTCAGTTTATTTTTATCTCCACAATCCGTTTGTGTTTCAGAATCAATTAAATTTGGCTGTTCATAAAAACACGGGTTAAGGCTTTCTGCAACATTGAAAGGCACTGAATAATCAAACTTTTCTTCTTGACAATTGGTTTTGACATATTTTGCTCTTCGAATTCTAGACTTAGCAGAACCATGGAAAGCAGAACCTTCTTCATTTTTTGCAGGAATAGGTATCCTTGAAATAAAAGAAAATATAATAAATTTCATAAATGCCTAACTAAATGAGTTATACATTATAGTTAAAAATTTACATCACAGCACACTATTTTCATAGTTATATTCTAAGAAAATATCTTGAATACAAACCATATTTTTTCATTTTTACTAATTCATACTTCAAGCAGATTTTGATAAGCATGCAATATTTTGAAACATTTAATATAAATACTTTTTTCAAAACTATTTTCATAATAAAAAAATAAACACACTGGTACATAATTCTATGCAATACATGAACTCCATTCTTTTTATTGTTACAATTTGTGATTCAATCATAATAAAGGTTGGCTCTAATAATGCAAACTACTACATTGTTTACCAATTTAGCCTTTAAATTGCAGGGATGAGTTTGGTAAAAAATCAAAAAGCTGAAAACAAAACTTCAAATGTTTTATGCGTAAAACGCATTTTAAGCTATACTTTGGTTCAAAATAGAGGCACCTATAGATGTAGGGATACACTTTATGCTGTCATCAGGCATGGTACAGCTTCAAAAAAAAAAAAATCTTTTAAAAGTGATGGAATCCAGCAAAAACTTCAAATTTTCAACAAGTCAAACAACTTTAAGCAACTATACCATGTTAACAAACAAGCCGAATATAATTAAATCTAGTTTCCTAAATTTTTAAGCTACATTTTAAGTACTAAAATCTTTAAATTTAAATTTTTATTCCTACTGTTCAGCTTGTTCAATAAAATAAAAAGCAAAAATTTAAATACAATCGCAGTTAAAATAACAACTTTAAACACAGCTTCTTTAGAAATTTTTTAATTGAGACTAATTTTTAGAATATTTTTAGATCAATTTTATACAAAATGATATAAAAATTTTAGTATAGATTCACATGAAAAGGCGAAATCGATCCTTAATCAGGCACTAATCACGGATATAGCGGCTATCGCATTTACGGAAGTCTAAGCGAATGGCTACAAAATGGTGTTGAAAATCTCAGTAATAGCCGCAGGGTGCATACACTTTTTTGGAAGTGAAATTCAAGGACTTTCAAGGCCCTTTTCAAGGATATTTCAACAAAAATCAAGGCCCTATTTTACCGTTGCAGAGTCAATACCAAAATTTAATTTTTATATATTTTTTTTAATTAACGAAGTTGCAAAAAGAATTAAAATACTTAATAATTGTATGACAACTAAGATGCAACCACATATATTTATTGATAATTATACCTCTTACCAGGATAAGGAAAAAAACTAGGTTAAAAAAAAAATTTTTTTTGGGTTTAAACCAGTTTTTTTTTGTTTAAACCGGGTTAATTCTTTTCTAATTACACGTACTCGTATTTATAAATAAAATTTGTCATTAACTAGAATAATTAATGTTTAAATAATAATTAACATTTTTTCTGAAAATAATTTAAACTAAGTAAATAAACAATTATTCCTACTTATGTGGACATTCAAATCACATTAAATTTTAGTACTTTATTTAGAGATACTATTCTTTAAACAGGGTTCATACACATTTTCAGAAAAAAAATTCCCTGAGGTTTCCATCTCGGAGTCAATAATTTTTAGCCACAGAAATAGATATAGCCATCATTTTCACAAGTTCTTCGATAACTCGAAAAAATCGAGTAATTTTTTAAACCCCCTCCTTTGGCTTTGAGTAAAAATACGATTTTGAAGCAGCAAAATGTGGTTTTGGAGCAGAAAATTATTACATTTAAATTAGTGATGAAGCAAATATTTTTGTATATTTCAACCTTGATATTTCAAATTAATTTAAAGTAAAAAAAAGGTGTAACTTGTTCATAAATACGTTTGCATTCTAAATTTACAATTATTAATTTGATTGCATTACTCAAAAAATAAATTAAAAAGCATGGCATTTATTAACCTCTTTGCCAACAATTAAAATATTAGGAAGTTTTCAATGATGACATGATATCATAAGGTTCGGGGCACAGCATGGCCCTAGTGTTGCTTTTGCGCCACAAAAACTAACCAACCAATCATAAGATTCGGTTCATCACTGAAAGTTTTTCGAAATAATCTCAGTTAGAGCTACTTTTAACAACTGATGAAATAAGATTTTTTTTCTTTAAAAACTTTAGTCTGCCTAGTACCAATTACCTATAGAAGTTCTTCCCAATAATCCAAAATAATTTAATTCGATACAAAGTACTTCCTCCCCCCCCCCCCATGCAAAAAAAGTGAAACAAGGCTGCTTAGCGGCAAGCATTAGATTTCATAACTTGTTTGGACTGATAGCTTCACTTAGCAGATTTTTTAGGGCTATTTGTTTATTGGAAGATAATTTTTTTTTAAACTCAAACAAATTAAAACCTCTAACTGAAATTAGACAATTATACTAGCATTTAACATAAAGAAATAACTTCTAATGTAATTAAATAATAAACTAAAACAAGGCAAGCTGAAAAATATTAATTTTTGTAGTGGTTTGTTTTCTAACACTCTCCATTGTCTAAATGGATTAGAGGGTTCCCATGTGAAATCTCAAGGTCAATGGAAACAAAATGATCTTAAGTCTGTGGTTATTTGGTTAGTTTTTTTTTTTAAATATGTGCCAAAAAAATAATCATGCACTCTTAAAGTACTAAGAAAAATATTTATTATTTTTACTTACAAACAGGCAAGAAAAAAATATCCAAATTGGATGCATAAAGATTGATTTCATGCCTTCTACAGTTTGAATTTAAAGCGCGAATCCCTGGTTGGTTGGTTGAAGTTTAACGGAGCAAGGGGCATACCGCCGCGAATCCCTGATCTTTCCTATCGCTAATTTAAAGGAACAAATATTTGTAAATACAAGAAATCCTTACTTTTTTTTAAATAAAGACATAGCTTAAATCCCCCATTCAAGTTCTTCGTAAAATTTCTAGTCTAGGGTACGACTTTGCGCTTTTTCTGGGAATTGGCTACAATAAAAGAATGACGTAATATGCGTTTTCCCGTTCGTTGCCAAGTCAAAATCATGATCCAACATCCAGCGTTGGCAAAAAATCATTTACTAATAGTTACCAATCTTTCCAGATAATCAAAAAGGCAAGTTCAAAATTCAAATCCCGTTTTACCGATGACTTAGAAATTAAAAAATATTCGAGTTTTCTTTTAGCTTAAAGAAAGCTATATATTTCTTTATTATTGAAACCAGGCAAGAGTGCAAATCTAAACCAGATGCACTAAGATTTCTTGTGTGAAAAATACAATACTTGTATTCTATTTTTAGCACGAAGTCTCAGTAAAAAAAAAAAAAAATTAAAAAAAAAAAAAAAAACATGTATTCTATAAGTATACAAAAAAGTATTAATTTTCTATACCTAAAATCAGCCAAGAAAACAGATTTAAATCAGATACACACTGATTCATTTACTACTTCTTTATAGTTTGAAAAACCTACAACAAAACTGAGAGATTGTAATATGTATTTTCAAGTGCGAACCTTTTCCGGCACGTTAACTGACGAAAAACGCCCTTGAAGGACAAAATACTCTTTATCGCTTTGTTGGTGACGTTTTTGATAATTTTGAAAAATTTCGAGACAAAATTCTAGCCAAGTAGTTTTTCAAGTCAAAAAATCATTTTTTGGCGCAGTTCGGCGCAATCTTAACCGAAAAGAGGTTTTTGGCGCAGTTTGGAGCAGGGTAGTCAGTTTGGCGCAATTAGAACAGCTCTTACATCCCTGTAATTAGAATTTTTTTAAAGAGCTCAAAATAAATTTAATAAAATTGGAAGGTTTTTTTCCCCAGCAACCTTAGTTAATAACTTTCACGGCTTTAAAGTAGGCCATTTTAGTAATTGATATAAAAAACTACATACCCTTCACCTTCTACAGAAAAAGAAATTCTTCTTTCTTTAAATAGGAATCGACATAAATGAAAGAATGATATAAATCATAATACAATACCGAAGCGTAACTGCTATTTTCTCTGTAGGCGATATACTCCTCCGATAGTTAGTGTCGGGTTTTTGCAGTCTGGAAGATAATTTCTCCACCAACTCGTCGAAGCTCTCAATCGACATCCGGAAAAAGTTGAAATTTTTTACTTTGTCTTCCCTTAACTGCGGGTAAAGACAGAAGAACATACCGAATGTTGATCGGCTCTAAACAATGGGATGAATCCACATAGTGCGATTAATTCGATTCTTTTCCCTTCGATATTTTATTTACAAATATGCTAAGCGCGCTCTTTTTCATTCCATTTCCAACAAACACAAAATCCTCTCAGAGGAAAATTTTGGTCGTTTGAGAATGCACCTAATGAGGGAGAGAGAGAGAAAAGCGAAAATATCCTGCATATCAAATTACACCCTCTTTCCACCGGATACTCATCGTGCAACTTTTTGTCCCGTTCGGGGAGAGGTCAAAGGTCATAGTGACCGTGCCGTTCCAGGGCCGCTCGGGAGGAACCGATTCAAGTGTGATTGACAGATCCGCCAAAAGTGAACCGGCTAGAAAGTGTGACGTCAGAATAATGGTAATACGGGAACGAGAATTTTATGGTTTTAGAATTGAAAATGGGAAATTCAAGGACTTTCCAGGCTTTTTTAGAAATAATCCTATTTTTCCAGGCTATTCAAGGCCTTGAAAAAAAATAATGAAATTCAAGGACTTTCCAGGTTTTCCAGGCCGCGTACGCACCCTGTAGCCGGTATTGTATTAGAGTAAACCTTGGCGAAAATGACCATCACTCTAACGAAAGCAATAGCGCTTGCAATACCGGCAAAAATCTAAATATCAGCCGAAATGAAAATCGCAACAACGAGCGTATCGGCGATAGCGTCCACAATATTTGCACAAATTTCGGTAATATCGACATTTTCTTGATAATACTAGTGCAAATTTCGGTGATATCGGATGTTATCAAAGTACGGCATTCCACGAAAACAACTCTCACGCCAATTAAAATATCAAAGTTAGAACCTAATGTACCGGGCAACTCTCAACAATAACGCTATTGTATGGGCGTAACACTCGACTAAAATTACCATCACAAAATCTCGGCGATAGCGCAATTCATCATGGTAATATCAACATTTTCAATTTTGGAGACTTTTATGAAAAAATTGTGGCTAATATTCCGAATCCGGTACGAATTCTGCGCCAAAGCGATTTTCGTCAAAAAATGGCAGCCCTGCCATTTTTTAAGAGCAAGATAACTAACTGCCTATGGTTGCCATAATTTGGAGCGGTTTGATGTAAACAATTCGTGGCGCAGAATCCGTACAGGATTCGGAATAAAAAAATCGCCATTCGACATCATACAGTAAATCTTAACCCTTTTGTTTCCTTCATCAATTATTGACTGAACACTCAAAATGTTCTTTAGTAGTCCTGCAAGTTAATCCCAAGTTGTTTTTATCCGTTTTTCCCGAGGCAGAGTTTTGTTGTTGTATCTCTCTCTGCATTATGGCCAATTAATTTATTACGTTGGAGGAGAAATCAGATCAGAAATTCAAGACCGATTGTTATGGAAATGTTCACATTTTACAACTCCCGCCGGTCCAGTAGAGTTGAGTTGTAGGTTAAGCAGCACGTGACGTCACAAGAGATAAAACGCCGCGCCGCGGTTACAAACATCGTTTTTGTCAGGTCTTTTTCACCTATGATCGCGCCAAAGAATCCGAAATATTAAAAAATGGCAACAAATGGTGCCGTTATTACGAATTCGAAGAAAATATAGATCGAATCAATGTAGAAATATAGGACAATATAGGACGTTTTTACCGATTTTTAAAAAAATATAGGATTTATAGGACATATAGGACGTCTGTGACCCCTGGAAAAGCGGAACTTTCTTTGAAATAGAGGAATTCTTTTTTTTCTAAAAAATTAAAAAAGCGGAATTCCGCCACATGGCGGAAGAAACTCATCCCTGAAATTGGAGATTATGTCATCTACAATGAGGAAAAATATTTGAGAAAGATTTTTCATTATTATTTCTTGACTTCTCTAAGATATTTGTTGGTTGGAAGTAGTTAGCAAGTAATTGAATACATTTGAAATAACATCACAAATATACAGGGTGTCCCACAAATGACCGACGATATGAAAAATCAATTAAAAAAACAAACACTGGAAGGTGATAGAAATATGCGGTTTGCTGCATTATGCTTCAATTACCAGGGAATTTATTCTCACCAATTTTCAAAATTAATTACAAAACTTGCCAACAGATGGCACTGATGACTAGGAAAAACTACAAAACAATGTTTTCAAAACAACCACCGTTTGCAACAACAAAGTGGTGCAGTCTGAGGACAGGTGATGGAACTCCAAAACAATAAAAATACGCTGTTCCAGTGAATAAACCATTTTCGAAGCATACGCTAGGATGAAAAATAATACCAATATGAAAGGTTGGAATGCGTAGAGAATAGCAGCGCCATCTGTTGGCAACTTTTGTAACTAGTTTCGAAAATTGGTGAGAGTAAATTCCCTGGTAATTTAAGCTTAATGCAGCAAACCGCATATTTCTATCGCCTTCCGTTTTTTTTTTTTAAATTGATTTTTAAAATCGTCGGTCAATTGTGGGACACTCAATACATTTGAAATAAACCACAATAGCAAAATAAAACAAAATTTGACTACATACTCTGTAGCAATGCTTTTTGAATTTCGTTTTCTGCTTGATCGACTATTTTTGAGGAAGCGTCGAATATTCTTTCTTGAGCATCTAGCATAACTATTACCGAATCTGAGACTATGCTCCCGCCTGAAAAGACAATATTCATTATACATAATTCAATTTAATATATTTCCTTTTCCTATGCACAATAAAGATATAGATTTATTTTTAAAAAATACAATTAGATACAATTAAAAAAAGCATTGTTTTTTTAAAAAAAACACCTAGATCCAAATTTTGAACCAGTTAAGAATATTTCTAGTCATTCAAAACCAATGCAGTTTTAAAAAAAAATTATAAGGCCATGAATGGATCATCAAGATTAATACTTACATGCATTTCATAAGATATACAGAATAAATAAGATAAAATATAATTAAAAGGGTTCCCACTCAAATAACATAATGAAAATCAATGACTTTTAAGGGCATTTGAAAATTTGTTGTCAGGCATCATGTCTATATATAAATTTTTAATAAAGTATATTCTACCAAAAAAGTTACAAGTTGGCACATGCGTAGTACAAATATGTCAGAGAATTCCGATATGATGCGGATAAGTGGCAGTTACATGGGGATAGGAAGTCTGAGTTGTATAATTAACAATTTTGCAGTTGGGCACACATTTACAAAAATATACTTATAAGGACCACTAATCATTTTCAAGAACTTCAAAGCATTTTCAAGGCCTGAAAACAAGTTAAAAAATATTAAGCAATTTTAATGATTGTGGGAACACTGCTTAGGTAAATACTTGTTAAACCACTTTAGACTATTTGATTTGATATACATATAGGAAAATGAACCAACTGTAAAAGTTCTTGCTCTCTCTGCTCAACTTGACGAAGGAAAGTTGCTATCTCTAGGTACAAATTATTAGCTCTTTCAAGCTTCTTTTCATAATGCTTTCGGATATCTTGAGCATGCTTTAGTTCCTCCTTCCGTTTTTTAATCAAGTCTTCTTCTACCTGCAGTCCATAGCAGGCATCATTTTTGATTTTCTTCACATAAGTACAAATTTCTTCTCTCCAAGTTGCCTAAAATATAGAATATCCAATTGGACAAATTAACTTCTAAATTTATTGATTGTGAATTCAGTAATAAATTTAATTTAACTACTTTCAATTTATGCAAGAGAGAAAAATATACTTTTTTAATATCGTTAATTGATTTTGTTATTAAATTGTTACTCGTTATGCATTGCTATTAAATGATAGCATCAATAATTGATAGCATCAATAAAATACTTATAATATAGTTTTAACACTATTCAAGGTATAATTAAAACCATCACAAAAAGATAGGTAAGTGGATATATTTTTAATAGATAGGTATTTCAAATGGTCACTACTGTAAAATTCAATATTTGAGTATATATATAAAACCACTGTAACTCTTCATTTCTTGAATTTAAAAGGAACGCTTACACAATTCCGTGCATATCTAAGTCAATTACAATGGTTGTTAAAAAAGAGAGAGAGAGAGACTGGGAGTGCAGCTACAAAACCTAAATTTTACAAATCTAATTTATTTCAAAATTCTTCATTAGTATACTCTCCTGCAAGTGCTATGCAATTGTCTTATTATTTCATCCAGATGGCATGTTTAAACCTATTTTGTGAAAGTTGCTTTAAAGTAGACTGCACTGTTGTATTTCTTTCATCAAAAGTACAACCCTTTTATGTTTGTTTTTCCATTGAATTACCTGTTTCTCCAGGATGTGATCTTTCATTAATTGTGAGAGTATACTTCTGTAGAAAGGAATAGTTACATTTCAACTCTTGGATTTGAAGTGTACACACAACCCTTGATAATCAAAAACGGATGATTTCTAACAAATCTCAAAAAATGGGTATGAATATGCCATCTGTTAGTGGAAGATATGTTAGGAAAGATGCATTGCATTTGGGAGAACATACTGAAGAAGAAAAATGTAAAACAAATTAAATTTTGCAATAAAAAGGTTTTGTAACACCAGTCTTGTTTGAATAAGCCTAGTAAAAAATAAAGGCAGGGCATTATTGATTGAACTTACTTACCAAAGAACTATAAATTTTTTTAAATTGAAATTGTAATAAAATTTTATTATTCATGTGCAGAACTTCCACTGCTTAATAACATTGAAAATAGTTGCTTTAGTAGCCCCAGATGTATAAAATAGTATTCAAAAGTAATATCCTCAAATACTAAAATTAATAGCCATAAGCATGTCTATAAATCGTGTAAAAAAGTTTTGATTATCTACGCTGCAAATGTATTTTACAAATAGTTTTACTGAAGTAGAAAAGTCATCTCAAGTACAAACATGAATTCCAATATTTTCCATAAATTTTCGCTCGAGGGCCTCTATCATTCAATCGGAATTCGAGTCATGGGCTAAATTTCTGGTCAGGTCTGGGTAAAAGACATAAAAAGGAAAAGAGACTATATAGTATAAAAAAGGCAGTGATGCTTCTCCCATCACTAATACAATCTCGTATCTCACACCTGAGGAAGTCTTAAACTTGGGTTGCTCAAATTAGATCCTGTGCAGGCAATTTAGAGTGGAATTTTCAGTCAGAAAGTTTGTTAAAAAACAATATTTTCTTTAAGAAAATATATGATCTTCCGTAAGTTGGTTGGTTGTTCTCAGATTATCTGGCGCCGTCAGCAACACGAGGGCTATAATGCGCCGAAACATTCGTCATTTGACAGTCCAACATACAAACACCCATGCCTCACACGGGACTCTAACCAGCAACCGCGTGGTCTAGAAGCTAGCATGCTAACCACTATACCGTTTGATCTACGGTAAGAAAATACAAAATAAGACAGCAATAAACATGTCATAATGGTGAGGGCAGCAACTCACAACTAGATATTAAATGATTTTTTTATTTTTACATATGAAGCAAAGCCAACAATGAATTACTCTCAGATTGGAAAAAATTCCCATACACTAAGAAAAATCCCATGCACATTCAGATGTGGTACCAAGGAAAGAAAGCTGAATTTCAAAATAAAGTGATGAAACCTAATTTTTTATATACAATTGCAGCTAAAAAAAATTAGACAGGTCAACAAACTTTATAGTAGAGCGGAAAAAATTATATTTCGTGAAAAAGTCTGTAATTTTGTACATTGAGAGAAATGTCATTCTGATCATTTTAAGAAGTAGAGCAACTCGGATTTCACTTCCGGTCAAGCTGTTATACTAGTTCAAAGTTAGGTAAAAATTTTTCATTTTTATCAATAAAAATAGTTATATGTGGAGTCACGCAAAATTATAAACTCTATAAACATGTGTAACATGCTAAGTTATTAAGCTTAGATGAAAGATTAAATAAAAATATAAAAAAGTTTGAGTAAAAAAGATAAATTGCATTGAGACCGAAAGTCTATCTGCAACAGCTTAAACTGCATCCAACAGCTTACTACAAGTATGAAACATATGCTTTTAATCATGTTTTATGATGAACTAAAATTAAAAAGCGACTTCCGGTCGGGATTCTAGACTTCTTTAAAGCTGGACTTAAAAATGCAAGTCTTTAAATTTTACGACCTACATATAAAGGGTCACAATTAGAAACTATTAATACTACATGTTGTTACATCTAATTATAAGGACGGATATGCTGGATATAAAATGGAAAATTTCAACTGGAACTGACTGAAATTCCTACCGGAAGTCTGCTTATAAGGAACTGATAGTGTCCATATACTATTACAGTAAAAGCCTGATCATCCGGAATCGCCGGGAAATTAGGTTTTCCGGATAACCAAATTTTCCGGTTAATTGAATGTCGAAGTTTTTTCGCAAAATTTAAACGGTAAATAACGCTAGTGATGGCACCTAACATTAAAATCGTCACAACCTGAATATTTAAAATCTATTCTACTTAGCTTTTTTAATTACAATGTTATATTTTACCGTTATAATCGACAATAATTTGAAATATGTTACCAAAATTAAATCATTTTCATATCAGAAATTCCGTAAAATAAAATTAGAAGATTAAGCCTTGCAAAATATGTAAATAAAAAAAATAGAGAGGTCTCTTGATTGTACCGATTCAAACCAAACATATTTTAGGGTTACCGGGCGTACAAAGTGGACTATCGCTATTTCAGTTCCGAAGGGGAAGTTTTCTTGTGTACGTTTTCATGGTCAGATTCCGAGAATTCTGGAAAAGTAGCTTTTGTATTTGGAAACCCAGGTGATTCCATTGTCTTCCCCCTCCCCACACACAACCTACTTTGTACACTAAAGTAAAATATATGCTCGGGAAGACGACCTTCGTATTCAAAGATCGACTATTATGTTGTATAGAAAAAAGGAATACAAGAATTGTAATGCAAATCGCCCCGAAATTCCGGATAATTTACGGACTATTAAGTTTTGAATTTGATTGTCTGGTTGTCAGCTAATCTAAAAATAAATATTATTAAAATAAAATAACAGCAAAACAGATTTATTTTTTAGTTAATTGCAAACACGTTAATAGTATACAATAAAATATTACTCATACTTTTTATACACAAAAAAGAAAAATAAACATTTTCTGTTTTGTGTACAAAATGGTTGACTAGCCTACAAATCGAAACTTTCGATTGGGATTATAGGGGGAAATGCATTTAAATGGATGCAATTAGGTCTTATTCTGATTGATTGTGAGAAACTGATATTTTGTGATAAAAGAATAAAACGTTTAGAATAGTTGAATTCGGTCAAATTGCACATTTTCTGGATGCGGCTGAAAATTTACAAATTAAATCGTGGGTATAAATGAATTATGGATGCATCGATACTGTATGGAATAGAATGTTATCCGTTGTACATGATTTTAAATTTTGTGAAATGCATGTTCCATATGTAGATCTAGCTTACAAACCGAATGATAAATTTTATCCGGGTTTTGGTCAAACCATTAACAAATTTTGAATTTCCTAATTACTCTTTGCCGGATGCGGTTGAGAACGTAATTTCAAGTGGAAAATCCCTTTTCTTTGTTATAATTACCATAAAAGTAGTTCATAGATTTATAGATTCCGCACATACAAATTACACATATTCCGGAAACGAATATAAATTTTATGCAATAAACGATGCAAGATTAAATAGATGCAAAATGAGTAGTTTTTTTTTATTAGAATTCCGGATAAACCAAATTATCTACTGGAGAATGTTTTCCCGATGCTGTGGATAATGGAATTTTGATTACGAAACCTTCTTTCTTATATAATTGAAACAAGCTAAATTTGTTTATAGATTCGTCAAATAACCACAGTATATTTATTTTTCGGGATATATTCTGGGAAAAAATATTTTCCATTAAGAATATTAAGGTTTTTTGCTGAGTATTCACAGTTGTTTGAATAAGAACTTCGGCATTCCGGATAAACCGGAATAAAAAAAAAATCACTTTTTATAATAATATATTAATTTCTAATCCTTGCAAATTCAGCTATTTCACTATAGCAAATTAAAAACCTTTGAAATAAAGAGAAAAAAACCACTCAACTTCGAAATATCAAATTAAATAATAATAATAGTAAAAAAAAATTCTGCGACTTATCGTCGTTTTTTGGCGAAATAATGCCGATTTTCTCGCCAAACTTGATTTTTAAAAAATTACGGTTGATTGAGCTTTGCGGTTGATTGAATGCCGGATAATCAGGCTTTTACTGTACATACATGTTCACGGGGATATCGTTTCGGATGCTTCAGAAAAAGTAGAGATGATTATGCTAACTATAAAATGGTATATTTCAGACGGATGACTGAAATTCCAACGGGAAGTCCGCTCATACGAATTTTATTCAATGCACTCAGATATGAATGACCAAAATATAAATGTAATTGGGTGACATCCTCTCAAATATGGGTTAAGGCAGGAGATTATTTTCAAGGAGATCCACATCGCATTCCCTTTGGGGTGGGGGGCAACATGAAAGCTAAAATTTGTAATTTTTTTTTATAGGTTACGCTTTCAGATATTTAATTGTATTTTATGCTCGGCTTTAATTTTTTTTTAAACTGTCAAGAAACTTGTATGAGTCAATCCCAATTGAAACCCATACATGTATTTATAAGCACAGTGCTATGGTGATCAATGATTGGCTTAAATTCTTTGCCCGTTAACGTTTATATGACTGAAAGGTTAGTATAGACAGTTTATTTTTGCAACTTAAAAGTCAAAATTCTATAAAATGTCCTTTTAGTTACTCTTAACATCTTTTAGCTAAAAAGTAATTAAATTTGATTTAAAAAAAGATTCAGGCCTTCATCAGCTACTAGTTTTACCTTCGTTAAAAGAGTGTAGATGATTGGTACTCGACGACATTTGCGATCCATGATGGTCATTATGAAGCAACTGTAGAGCGCAACTGCCTTCCATTACCAAGTAAAGAAAATGCGCTTCCCGATAAATAACTTTTTGGTATGCAAATGTAAAAACCACTGTCAAGAGCTTGGTAATTGCAAGAGAAACATTAGGAAAGTCAGTAATTGTTGAATTTAAGCGTATTTACTAATCGTCCAACTACATACAATGAATTTTTTATAGCTGATAAAATATGTTCTACGGGAGCTCCCTTGAAAGACTTCAGGTCATAATTTCATGTAAACAATTATCTTTGAATTCTACCATCAATCTTAAAAAAATCAGGATTTGAACAAAATGAACCACCTTTCACTAATTAGTATGTGATCTGCACCTCCCTTGAAAATAATTCTGCCATAGCCTATCTTTGAAAGGATGTCAGTTACTTTAATATTTTAGTCAAATCTGAATAGCATTGAAAAAAATTCAGTGAGTACGAACGAATTTCCGGTCGGAATTTCAGTCATCCGGTTGAAATTTACCATTTATATTCAGCATGATCATCTTTATTTTTTCTGAAACATCAATTGAAATCTTCCGGCTATGCGAGACTATATCACCAGGATATATATGTAGGTGTATGTATTGGTAAACGTTCATAGATGACATTGTTTGAACACGTTCTTATAGAAAAACAATTAAGGAAAAATATTGGATCATATGATATCAGCGAAAACAATGAAGTCACTTGATCTTCATAAAATGGTTGGGTGGGATCACTGTTTTCCAAAACTGTATGGACATCCAAAAAAATTGTGAAGGTGCAAACAATAAACAAACAAATTATCTCGAAGAGAACACTGAAAAGAAGTGTTCAAAATTCTTCAATTTAGTAGCAGTTCTTTCCGTCCATAAAAATCCTAGAAGCTCCACAGATATGACGTCATTCGTGATCTGTTCCTCACACATTTCAATCCGCAAATTGTAATAAAAATATTTTTTTAAACAGTCGCTGATTATTTGAAAAAAGAGCAGTACAAGCTGAAATAGTCGCTATTAGGATAATTACAGCAAAAAAGTCACCAGTGGCAGTCCTGCACATGTAAAGAAATACAGCATGCACTATGGTAAAATTTAGTAAGACTTTTTTTTTCTTTAAAAGAAAAAAAAAAAAAAGAGAGACAAGGATTTTTTTTTAGACAGCTGCCTTACTTGAGTTTGAAAGTATTTTTCTTCAGGAGTTCTAAGGATTTCATTAGCAGCAATATCTAAATGCATCATAATGTGTCTGAAGGACGGACGATTTTTTGGTTTTCCACTCCTATAAAAATGGAAATGTCACACATTTCAAAGAAAATTAATGTTAAAAAAATTTCAGACATAAAGAAAACCTCTAACACAACTCACCAACACTGTTTGAGTAATAGTTTAAAACCATCTGGACAAGTGGACGGAACAGGCAAATGAAGGCTATTACTCCCAACACCCCAAATCACAGCAGAAGAATCAACACCTTTATATGGGGTTTCACAAGTAAGCAGTTCCCAAAGAACAACACCAAAAGACCTAAAAATAAAATTTTATTGATTGCAAGAAAAAAAAATCAAAAAACAATTTTCAGAAAAAAAATTAATTGACAATAGCTGAATACAAAGAGACGTCATAACTCAAATTCACCTGTTTGTACTTGTATTGAACTTCTTCTAATGAATATGTCTTGATATACATACTACTTAAATACTGGAAAAATATCCAAAAATAAAAGTAAACAGTTAAAATTTTTGCTACCCTGGACTTCATAACTTAACTCCATAAAAAACATATTGAAAGAGATTCTTCTCTTAAAATTTGAAACCCTTAGAATTTGAATGTTACTTCAATATTTTAGCAATGAGTATAATAAATGCTCCCACCAAGTTTTAATAAATCTAGCAAATAGATTTGGGTAAAGAGCTATTGTTCTTAATAGTTACTGACTGATGAAACACAGCACAATTAAAAACCACAGCTTAAGATGGCGCTACATTTCCTCTACCAGACCAAAATTATAAAGTTGGAATTTATAATTCTGAAAGTTGTTAAGTAGATAATTTTGCTATCTTGCCTTAAAAGCATATTTTGATAATTTTAAGCATGTAAACAATTTTGTGATAATTCATTTTTAACACGTTCAAGCCGGCGGGTACCACCGGTGGCCCGCACTAGACTGTCTCATCGGGCGGCGCGTGCCAGCGGTGGTACGCATCGACGTGAACGTGTTAATAAATAGAAGTTACTATGTGCGTTTCACAAACTTTTAACTTTGAATATAATTCAAATAGCATTTACTACTTTATGTTTTTGCAGTTTTTATATAAATAACACCTTGTTACTTGAAAGAGGTGAAGAGAATACCCTAATGAATATAAGATTTAGAACACAAGCCTACTTAGTTATTAAAACTTTATTAACAACTTAACTTAAAATAAGATGATTGTAATGAAAAACCAATTTCTTACCATATATCTACTTTTTCTGAACAGGACTCACTACGAATAACTTCAGGAGCCATCCAAGCTACAGTTCCAGCAAATGACATTTTCACACTTTTATCATTCCATTGTCTACTGGTTCCAAAATCAGAAATTTTCAAGTTGTCATGATACCCAATCAATATACTGAAAAGGAGATAACAGAAACATTCAATCAGAAAAAGTAATCCTTTTACAACTACAACACTTTATAAACAGCAGATATCAGATAAAATGAATAAAAACAGTAAACACACATACGCATATTCTTATGAGTAAACCCATTTTGGCATAGACTTACAAGTAAAGCATTACTGTTAAAGTAAAAGAAAATATTCAGATATCAATTGGATAAAATTAAGACAAAACACAAATTAGGATTTACTCAAATCTATTATTGTGTTTCTTATATTTATGGGCCAATTCATTGTCTTTGTTGTCATCAAACATTATTATTAAGAAAACAAAAGCAAGTAATCACTAATGTAAATAAAAATTTATTAACTAGACTTAAGTTTTTTATAAAAAGAAATGTCAGCCATATATCAGCAAACAAGCACAAAATTTGCAACTATTTTTAAAGTTCAGGTTAAAAGGGAAATGATTAGTTGTGAACACATGAAATAAAAAAATATTAACACTTAAAGCTTACTTTTCTGATTTCAGGTCACGATGTATGATTTTATGAGTATGCAAATAGTTCATTCCACTAGCCACCTGTTTTGACCAATCAACTACTCTCTTGGGTGGAATTTCAGTGCCCTGGCGAAGTAAATTGTGCAGAGTTCCAGAAGGGCAGTACTCCATAATTATGCAAAAACATGGTGGCTGTATACAAACACCTCTAAAAATGTAAACTAACATTATCACTGATTTTAAGTTTATGCAATAAATATATAATTCTAAAAAACTAATTGCATTTGGCATCTTTCACTTTACGACTTTTAAGAAATACAGAGAAAAGTAAAGCAAGTTGTTATAAATGAGTCTATTCTGCTGTAAGAACAGTTAAAAAAATATATACCAAATAAAATAATATCTTTATACAACTTAAAGTCATCCCAAATTTAACATAACATATTTAGATATCAGTTGCGAACTTCATCATAATATAAACTTAAAGTATTTCATAACATCAAACCAAATATATTAATATACCCTACACAAAACTGCATTAAAGCCAAATATAAACAAATTTTATTAGCATAGATTAAAGAAATTGCTCAGGCTTGACAGTAGCAATCCAAAAGGAGGGCGCAGAAGACCAAAAGCTCATCCTCAAAATTAGTTTATTTAGTAAATATTAAAGTTGAAAAATATTTTGATATACACATGGTCTTTTGCACACTACCTTGGTATGCCACTGATTCTTAAAATTAGGTTCAGCTTAATGACTTACTTAAAACTAACCACATTGCTGTGGGATAATTTTTTCAGATGTTTGATATCAGTTTCAACTTTCTCCCTAACTTTTTTCACAGCTACAAGCTCTCCATTAAGGCACCCACAAAATACAGCTCCTTGCGCACCACTCCCCAGAAACTCTAGGTCTTTAATATCATCAAAGGGAATTTCCCAGTTATCTATATTAAAACATAGAATCATATAAAAACATTTTGATAAGTGAAATATAGAATAAATTCTCAGGTGACTGCTTCAATAATTTTATTCAGACCTTATAAGGAGTTGACTTAATACAAATTTATAGAGGGAGACAATCTAATGTATGTGTGTGTAATATATATATATATATATATATATATATATACACTCAAGAGCCAAAACATTATGACCACCTGTCAATAACAAGTTGGCCCACCTTTGGCGCGCAACACAGCTTCAACCCGCCTTGGGAAGGATGCCACAAGTCCTTGGTAGATGGCCGGAGACAGATTGTACCAAATGTTTAAGCAGCGGTCACGCAAATCCGAGATATTGCGAATTGGTGGTCTTTGAACTCTGATCTGCCATCCCATGACATCCCAAATGTGTTCTATCGGATTGAGATCCGGTGAGTTAGGCGGCCAGGACATTAACTGGAATTCAGCATCATGTTCCTGGAACCACTCCAACACAATTTTAGCCTTGTGACATGGGGCGTTGTCCTGTTGGAACATTCCATTTTCAGCTGGAAAAGCAGAGGCCATGTAAGGGTGCAACTGGTCCGCAATGATGTTCAGATACCCTGTAGCATTCATGGTCTGCTCTACCACAACCACGGGTCGCAGAGATGCCCAAGAGAACGTCCCCCAAAGCATAATACCGCCACCACCGGCCTGTGTATGACCTACTCTACATTGAGGGAGCAACTGTTCGCCTGGAAGACGACGTATCCTGACACGGCCATCGCCGTGATGAATGACAAACCGTGATTCATCTGACCAGGCAACTCTCTCCCACTGATCCATGGACCAGACGCGATGTTCCCGGGCCCAGCGCAGGCGCAGTTGGCGATGCCGCTTGGTCAGCAAAGGCACACGAGTGGGACATTTGCTGCGTAGCCCCATATCCAACAGTGTCCACTGAACAGTGTGCTCCGATACTATTCTACTTGGCCCTGCATTGTATTGGGCTGTCAGCTGAGCCACTGTCTGGCTCCGGTTTTGCTTCACCATGCGAAACAGTCTCCGACGACCTTTTTCTTTGATAGCGTGTGGACGTCCAACACCATGTCGTCTACTGCTGCTTTCACCGTCATTCATCCACTTTACATAAATACTAACAATTGTAGATCGCAAACAACCCACGAATCGTGCAGTTTCGGAAATACTTGTTCCGAGCCATTACAATCTGCCCTCTATCAAGGTCGCTTAGATACGCAGCCTTTCCCCTCACACACAGAAGTAAGTGAAAGAATGATTCTTCAGACTCTCCAGCAGCAGTTAAATACCACTTCCACTTGATCACGTGCCTTCCACATCATCCAGGCTAGTTCATTGCAAAATGTAGGGGTGGTCATAATGTTTTGGCTCTTGAGTGTATATATATATATATATATATAAAGCCTAATTCCCCAAACATTTCTTCATTTGACAACCCCAATTATAGGATACTCCTTGATGTAGTAAAGACATAAGGATACACTTAATATGCAAGTTAACCCCACCAGATAAAACACTGTTGGCAAACTATCTCTTGATTTCTATGATATTTTTTCTCAGAGTTTTGTGTGGATTTTTAGAAATTCACATTAGATCTAAATTGTATGTTCCAATATACTCTTGAGCCCCTGACTAGATAAAGTGAGGCAAATATTTTTCTTTGAAAAGCGGTAATTATAAAATTTCTTATCTCTGATTAACTATGATTCTCACAAGTCTATGTTGATGGATGTCACAAATCCTAGTCCAAGTACAATTTTCTCTGAAGCAAAAGTAGCAAGAAATTGACATGAACTTAAGATCTGGGAGGGTAAAAGTTCCCTAGGAAACAGTACGACAAGGGCTCAAGTGCCAAATTGTTCCCTTTATGTTTTTTTTTTAGTCATAATATATTTCTTAAGATTTCTTTATTTCATTTTAATTAGAACTCTAAACCTTAAGATATAAAGCATTTCAATGGCTTCTAAATTTTCCAGCACTCTTGGTAAAATTTACGAGCAAAAAACAAAAAATCGGCAAATTAAAAAACGTTGTTCTCCAAAAAGAGATCAAGAGCAGTTAAAAATAGAACAAAAGGGATTTTTTTTAATCAACTGATTACCTATTCTCCTATATCTCTACAGGGAAGCTCATACAAAAACTCCTGCATGTGAACCGAGGCATTAACTGAAATTGACTGAGGGCACTAGCTAAACATTGTTGTAATAAAGGTTGTTGTTCATGCAGTCTTTCCCACAGTCAGTTACATATGTTGTCTGTCTAGATAGCGGTACTAAAATGATAAAGACACCACAACCTATACATAGGCTCATTGACCAAGATTTCTATTGCATACAGATAAGCATAACAAAATTGCCATTGAAAGGCACTGGGCCACAAGAAAGGCACCATCTCTTCACATGCAACTATATTATAGTACTTTTACATGGGAAGGAGATTCAAGCTCATTTTTCCATTTACATCAAAATCATGTAACCATAGTAAAACTCATAAAGATTTGTTTAGAGTAATATTCTTTTTCAGGCTGATTTAACCTTTTAAAAAACATCACCTAAACCAGCGGTTTCCAACCTTCTTAGTTGTAAGGACCACCTATTTTGTAAAAAAAAAAGACTGTGTAAGGCCCACAAGCTAATAGAATATATGCGTGCTTCTGTAATTAATCCCTCTTCTTTCTCCCCCCCCCCCCCTCCAACAGAGACTGTATAAAAACTTTTTTAATTTTTATACAGTCTGAGATGTTGATTAATCTTTTACACAACATTGATTCATCTTTTCAATCACTGGTGTTGATTCAAATTTTTAAAATATAACTATTAAAATAAACACCTTGTGAAAATCGCCATCTTTGTATGATTTCCCAACTTAAACATATTTGTAATTTGCACTAATGCCCCATCTCTAATAGCAAAAGAAATAAACCCTGCAGCAAGCTTCACGAGATGCTACACATAACATATAATATTTGTTATAACCAGACAAGTGTTTTCTAAAATAACTACTCTTAATCTGGGTTACAAAACAAATTATCATTATTTATAAATATTAAAATTCAGCCCCATCCTCCCAGTCATTGAGTAAAATTATGAGTGCCATTGGAATTGTGACACCTTTAAACTTAAAGGACTTTTCACTACTGCACCAGGTAGTGTATGCTATAGTAATAAGTATTAAACATTCGAAACCTGATCAGATAATCAAACCTTATTTTAAACTAAATTTCAGAAAAATTCCCCTTCATGTATTTCCAAAATTTATGCATGCAATTTGAGATAACAAATAAAAATTAAAATGACTTGTACCTTCTTTTAATTCATGTGTTGCTGATTTCCCCAATACTGTCCAAACAGGCTTTAAACAACGTAATAAACCATCAAACCAATTGCTGGATCTCTGGCCTGTATCATAACTAAGTTCTGAATCTTTACTTTGAGAAAGTGGAGCAAGTTTCTTGTTTTTAGACGTTACTACATTGAAGGAATTAAGCATGTTGTCCGAGTCCAAAGGCAAAGTTCTTGAACGATCAAGTATTCGTTTAGCAGCCACATTTTGTTCAGCAATGCTTGAAATGTGTAATAAGCTAAAATAAAGAAGAACATACTTTTTTGAGACTAGCCAAAATAGAGAACAATTTTGCAAAGCTCAATTCAGTAAACCACATATTAAGATTACAAAAGAGAGATTACATATATATACAAAAGGTAAAAATATGAAATAAGGTATTTCTTGATTTTTTTGGCAATTTTTTCTTTTGATGCTCAGAAGAAATATTTATAAAATAGCCAACACCCAAAATAACGCCACAAACGTCGTGTGTTCTGGTTAATGGATGGCTTGAACTCTCGTTTCTCACAATATACAGCAAATTGAGGAAAAAAACTGGTCATTTGATCCAAAAAAGAGAGGCATTAAAACTACTTTTTTTCTTTATAAAAAAATATATATAATACCAGAAATAACAAATCATGGTAAAAGAGTAGAATCACCCAAAGCAATCCAAGGGATGTCCCTTTTTAACACCAAAACCATACAAAAGACAGGAACTTTAAATATTTGATTATTTTATGCTAAAAAAAGTGATAATCCATAAGGATGCTAACTAGGGGAGCTGTTAGTAATGGGGCAATTTCTAGAAGTTAAAAATGTGCTGCTCCCACCCCCTAATCTTATTCAAACCAACACAAAAAGATAGTCTGTGCATTATTAATGGAAGGAGTGAAAAATAATAAATTGGAATTTGAAAACACCTGAGAGCATAAAAGCTGAATTTTGGAATAGGATGTTCCCTGCTAAAAATTCAAACCCTTAGCTCAGTACCTTTTGGTGCAGGAACCACTCTGAAATTTCAAAAAATTAGCATTTTGTTTACCTTTTAAAAAAAATTACAGAATTTTTTTTGGTAAATTTTACAACGCCTGATGGTAGAGAACTTTGAACATATTCTGCAATATGGACCTTCAGCATTTTCTGGAACAATAGGTAAAGTAATACAAATATGTGAAGAGCTACCTGCTATTACATTTACTATGATTCCTTCACCGGATGACTTCTCAGTAGTAGAAAAGTAGTACTTGATCTCAGCGCCGATCAAGCTTACCTACTTGATATGTCGATGCCAGTAGGCAAATGTTTTTCAGACCTGGCAAACAAGAAGTACGACCCCATAGTTCATTCAAGGTAGCTGGCTACCACTAGCAGAATTCCGAGACTTTACGTAGCAACCACCAACTCTTCCAGAAATCTAAAAATCCTATGCGAATTCATGATGAAGGCTATTCTCCCTATGGTTCCACATCAAGAAGAAACCTTCTTGCTACAATGGACCTTTACATCCTTGGAGAATGATATCATTGTCACATTGAATCTGAGGAATATAGTAGATGAAGTCGTTCAGAGAAACGTAATCGACAGACATTCGGAGAACATTCTTCTAGCCATGCTTATTGATGAGCGATACCACATTCGCAAGCTTGCACATCCAAGAATCGTTGCCGCAAGACACGAGAATGAGAAATCTTCAAAGAGGCAGATCAGACAGTTTCTAGTTCCTCTCCTCAATTTTACTCCAGCCCGATAAACTGGAATTAAACTGATCAATCTGAACCACCCATTACAAGATCCATCATCCACAAGGACCTGAAGGAATTCATAGAAAAGCCAAGATCCCTTTCAGCATTTAGGAATGGAGAGATGTGTTTGTCTAGTAACAGAAGCCTCCAATCTGTTTGTGGAGTGGTACAAAAGCATGGATTAATTCAACTGGTTAAACTGAAGTCAAGATCGAAGTAATTAGCATATTTTTTTGACACATAGTAGTACAGAAAATCTCATGAAACTTTTAGAATGTTGAAAAATAAGGGCCATCATAATTTCCATACATGCAAAACAAAACAACACTTGTATGCAATCGAGAATGCCTGAACCAAATTTAAACTAACAATTAAAGTTGTTTTCAAGACAACTAAAGCAGTAATAAGCATTAACCTGTTGCAGAGATTATCAAGAAAAGCACCTATTTTCTACCAGTATTTGGCAGACAACAGTTCCTAATTCAGAGCAGCAGTTCTAAAAAATGAAGCACAACCGTTTAGCGAAAGAATCCCAAATAATTATGTATTAAGGGGACCGGAAAGTAATGTCGTTTCTGTGCATGTCAATATAAATATTTGTTTACATTTATCAGCTTATTGTGTACTTCAAATTTGTGCTAAAGACATTATAAGGTTTAAGTGACATGTTTACTTATAAATAATAATAATAAATGCAATTGTAAGTGAAATGACCAGCCAAATACCAAAAGAAATACATATCCGGCATTGTATGCCTTTTAACTTTCACAAGGGTTAACACAACAGTCGCTACCAATTTTTTTTATTTAAGTGCAATAGATGTTCTTAAATAGCAGAAGTGGTTTTCTATGTTCAGATCCTATCATTTTAATCTTCCACACTCATTTTGATCAGAAAGACAAATAATTTTAGACAAAGATGTGTTAAGGGTGGAAGTGGAAGCAAATGTATGCAAGACAATCGAGGAATTGTCCAACACTCTTTACCAACTTTGGTTAACCATCCAAGAACATTTGAAGCAGATTGATAAAAAGTAAGCAGAGCAGGTATTTAGCCCTCCCATAATTTGTCAGAAAAAAATAAAGCTAACCGATCCACCACATGCAATTTATTGCTTCAAAGACACAATGTAGAAGAAACTTTTGATCACTAAAGATGAAAAATGGGCCCTCTAAGATAATCCAGAACGCAAAAGGCAGTGGCTCTCACTGAACAAAACGCCATGAAGCCTGGATTTACATCTTAAAAGGGCACTTTTGTGTGTTCAGTGAATCATTCATGGAATCGTTCATTTTGAAGTGCTGAAACCTGAACAAACTGTGAATGTAGACCATTACTGAGACCAATTGGATCAAGTAAATCAATCTTTAATTGAAAAGTGTGCAGAGATTGTCAACAGAAAATATGTTAATCTACAACCCTATGCAAGACCCCAGTAGCAGAAACTTTTCTGCCAGTCTGCGACACTAATTTGGGTATTAGAAAATAATCTGCAGCGTAATTCATTTTTTTAAAAAGTTTGCACAAAATACACTGGATCTTATGGGTCATTTTGTCATATTCTTGTTTTACATAAACTTAAAAATTTGACAAAATAAACTAAACATTAAAAATTATTGTATCTTAATTTTTTTTAATTTCATATTTTAAGAAAATAACCATGTTTTCAGTAAAATTAAACTTTTCAAAACAAACAAGACAGTTTTGATAAAATAATACACAGGTAAAATAATTATGTAATTTTATTTAAAAAAAATAAAAGTAAGTTATATGAATTGCTTTGAATAAAATTAAAATTTCAAAATATAAAAAATTGTTTTGCATAAGTAGATATAACAAGTAAATAATTCAATTTTTCACATAAAACTGTTGAAGCTGTATTTATAAGAAAAATAATAGTGTAATTGTTTTTTGTTATGTGGCAACACTTCCGAATATCTTTGGATTCAAAATTGATAGAAGCTCAGTCGAGCGGATTTGTTTTTACTTGAAATAAAGTTCATCGAAAACGTACTTCACAATTTAGCAAGCTTTTATATTTAATATATACTTTAATCCTAAAAAATTAACAGGTTATGGGATCACAGTCACGCTAAATGTGCTGTTATGATTAAAGTAATGCTTGAATTTGCTGAAGTTTCAGAAGTTAGCAGGTTGGTTTTTCCCTAACGGCAAGAACTGTAAGTTTTTCTTCCTAATTATTCAAGTCCTGAAATCACTTTTGTTTAAAGACAACCCTTGAGGGAATTATATGATTGAAGTGGACTAGTTATTGAAGTGTTTATAGGATTACTATATCGTAAAGTGAAACACTAATTATGGAGATAGGAAAGTTACAGACAAAACCTTTATGTGGAGAAGCTGACTGGCCGATGTGGAAGTATAGAATAAAATTTGCTTTAAATTATTATGCTGATGCCTTAGAAGTTATCGAAGGAAAAATAATTAAACCAAATCAGCCGCTAGAAGGAGCTGATGAAGCAATTTTGAAGAAATACGAAGAAGATCTTTCACGATATAAAAAGGCTAACACTTGTGCCATGATGGTAATAACGAATTCCTTGAATGAAGAAACCATGCAGAAAATCATGAGGTTTGATAATGCTAGAGAAGTATGGTTAGAGCTTCATAAGTTATTTGAAGCAACATCTGACAACCAACTGTTCAACATTTGTCTACAATTTTTCAAGTGTAAGTGGACAATGGACGACAGTATGGCTGCTCATTTATCAAAATTAAAGAACCTCTGGAGTGAATTAAATTTAGGTCTTGAAAGAAAGCAAGAAACTAAATTTATTTCACTCCAGAGGTTCTTTAATTTTGATAAATGAGCAGCCATACTGTCGTCCATTGTTAATTTTTTAAGATTAAAGTATATATTAAATATAAAAGCTTGCTAAATTGTGAAGTACGTTTTCGATGAACTTTATTTCAAGTAAAAACAAATCCGCTCGACTGAGCTTCTATCAATTTTGAATCCAAAGATATTCGGAAGTGTTGCCACATAACAAAAAACAATTACACTATTATTTTTCTTATAAATACAGCTTTAACACTTCCCCTTATTTAAAAGAAAAAAAATCACGCTTTTAAATTAAGAGTCACAAGTTACACTTCTGAATTTCACACAAGTCCCATCTTTTCACACAGCATCAACAGTCTTGGTTTGTGTAAGGGCTTTATCATTAAATCAGCAACTTGTATTTCTGCTGAAAGCTGCTGAACATTAATTTCTCCTTCTAACGCTTTTTCACGAATGAAGAAATGTTTTAAGCTGATGTGCTTCGTTCTACGATGAAACTCAGGATTCTGAGCCAGTCTAACTGCAGCACTGTTATCAACAAAAATTGTCGGCACTTCTTTCAGGGAGGAAACTCTACTGATGAGTCTCTTCAGCCAAATCAACTCTTTTGCAGCTTTGTTTGCTGCAACTATCTCAGCTTCAGTCGTTGATGTTGCTACCATGGCTTGACGTTGACTTAACCAAGATATTGCACCACCTGCATATAGAGATATAACTCCACTTGTTGATCTGCCTGTCTGCATGCAACCTCCAAAGTCAGCATCACTGAAGCATTCTAAAACTCCTGGTCTGTAATTTGACTTATAGTTGATGCATTTTTGCTTAGTGCTTGCAATGTATCTAAAAACACGCTTTACCTTAATCCAGTCTCCTTTAGAGGAATTTTCAAATTTGCGTGATAAAACACTAATCGAGTATGCATCTTCTCACTGCCTGCAATGCTTATGAGTGAACGCACAGTTTCTAGCATTGTGACTGGACTGAAGGTCTGATCATAATCAATACCGTGTCTCTGTTTGAACCCTTTAATCACAAGTCTCGCCTTGTATTTATCTATGGTGCCATCCGGATTTTTCTTAATTCGAAAAAACCCATTTGCTTTATCTGGAAGTGTTTCTAGAGTCCATGTGTCATTTTCCTTTAAGGAACTAATTTCGGATTCCATGGCCTTTTCCCAGAATTTTTGTTCTTTGCAAATAATAGCTTCTTCATATGATTGTGGTTCATTCACATCACATATAAAAACTTCAGATGCCATCATATAATTTTCAAAACGTTTAGGCTTCTTTAACTCACTGCGCTTTCTTAACTCCATAGTAGAAGATTCCTTTTCATCTTCGTTTTCACTCTCAGAACTAGTTTAATCTATTGAATCTTCTTGTTCATGCTTCCCCTCATTTTCAAATAACTGTTCAAGTAAAGGTATTTCTATCGAATTTTCACAGTTTTTCAGTGGTTTCTCTTGAAATATCACATCTCGAGAGCAGATAACTGTGTTTATTTCTCTTATCCAGATACGATATCTTTCATCTCCATCATATCCTAATAGGTAACCCTTTACTGCTTTCTTATCCATTTTCCTGCGTTTCTGATCAGGTATGTGAGCATAACATAGTGATCCGACTATACGCATATGTTTTACTCGAATTTTTTTTGTCCAATCCCGTTTTTGAGCTTTTTGCTTTCGGCAAATCGGATCCAAGGTTTTTTTTTATTTTTTATTTTTTAGCATTGTGTTGTGTATGCAGAGTTCATCCTAGAAATGAAAAAGGGCAGGGTGGTATTTTCCAAAAAAAAAGGGCACTTCCTGTTTATGAGGGCACTTTTATGTCAAATTGCAGAAATACGCGTTTTCTGCCACAATTTCAATATTGTTATACTTTTCTACCACGATAAATAATTTTCAATATTCTGAAGAAAAAAAATTATAATGCAAAAATCAGTGAATCAAAAACTCGCTCAGAAACTTAAAAGATATCAAAATACTGATAAAATGCTTCAGTTCTAATTCTGCCTGGAATGAGACTGAGAAAATTATTAAAATTAAAGTACAATATACACAGTAAATTTTTTATCAAATAGTAATTTTTATAAAATTATCAATTTATAATACAGTAAAGTTAAGATAAGAATATTTTAGTATAATGAAAATGTGTTAAGATAAGAACTTTTCACTCTTTCAAAATTTTCTAAAGTTTGGATGAATCAACCTTAAACTTCATCTCTTAGTATTGCTATTGTCAGATAGAGAATAGAGTATCTCCAAATTTAACATTATTCATTGTGGGATATCACAAGGAGTATTCCGACTAAAGAAGTTGGACTATGCCCTGAAATGTTTGCATTTTTTTATTTTCAAAATCGGATCAAATTTAGCGTCAAAACAGCAATTTTTTTTGCCGTGCATGCCGCTATTATGCAAGTTATAATAGAAGTTTTATTTTTTAAAAAATTGGAAATAATCTGAGATTTTGGTTGCATTCCTGTTATGTTAAATTTTAAATATGAAACGAATGTTTAGAAATTAATTGGTAACAGGCAAATTACCAAAAACACCCCCTAAATTTAACAGGAGGACATCGCGATTATGCGTGTCCAAACGGAAATATTCTTTTTAAATTCTTACAACATTTGATAGTTATAAACCTTTAACTAAGTTATTCAAGTCTTTCAAATTCCTTTCTTCACTATTTTGAAGGAGGCATGGTAAAAATCCAGCGAAATACACTTAATCAAAACACGTACGAAATGGCCATCGGAGTTTACTAATGTGCACTTGAGAAATTGTAAGACGGCGCCCTACAATCCACCTACTAATGAAGCACGTTATATAGACATCTACTCAATGGTTTCAGTCCCCGATATATACGTTGCGCGTTTGAACATGAATGTGCATGCGCGACAGCCGATTTCAGTATGGGTGATCCACATATTGCGTACTGTTGGGAGGGAAAAAACAAAAGTTTTTCGAATTCTTTCAGGGTGAAATTTTTCTGAAAAAGGGCAGAAAGGGCGCTATTTTTATAGAAAAAGGGCAAGAAGGGCGCTATTTTTATAGAAAAAGGGCAGGCAGGGCGCGCCGCCCCTCGAAAAATGCCTAGGATGAACTCTGGTGTAAGTGAAATAATCTGCAGGCTGCTGAAAAAATCTGCGACGTACGTCTCCCAACTCGCATTTTCTGCTACCGGGTGCAAGACGAACCCTGAAAAAATTAATGAAATGGGATTGGAAATATAACCTCATCCACCATACTCCCCCAACATTGCACCATAGGATTTTCATTTATTCGATTACTGTAACACTTTCTATGTAACGAAAAATTTGAATGATACCTAAAATGCCATCTCCAGATATTTTGCTCAAACACCAATTGATTTTTATCAATCTGCCAAAAGTTGTTGATAACGAGAGTGATTACATTATCAATTAAAAATAAAACCTTGTCAATAATTTTTTTTAAAATTTATGTAAAAAAAAAAACATTACTTCATGGTCTCACCAGTTCTTGGAAATACAAAAAGCAAATTATAATTCTAAATTTAAAATCTCCTATATATTCTTGAGTAAACTGAATGGAACATCTGATTCACAGGCAGATCAAGAACGAGCTAATTTCAACTTTGACCCTCTTTCAGTCTCGAGAATATTTGGATGCAGGTTGGTCTATCAGTGATTTTACACGGAAATCACCAAGTAACATTTCTAGCGATAGGTATCAATACTTTTTTGCTCAATTTAGTTTTCAAAATCTACAAGAAATTATATAAAATTAGATAGAAATAACAAAATTTTGGAACATTGGACAACAGCAGTGATTCCAAAAGAGTTAGGCAAATAGAACACGAAGATTAGAGCCTTGTTTGCTTAACAATAGTACAATCCACAACTATCTAAGCTAATATGTTCCATTTAAAGAAGGTAAATGAACACCTAATTTTTTAATTACACCACAGCCATTTATGATTAGCTCAAATATTAAACATGTTTGCATATATTTCATTGATAATTTATTTTCTAAGATATTTTGATGAGCCAAAATAATTTTGTATGAAACAGCCTTCTACGATTATTATTATTCTTTTCTGAAAATTTTCTATGCATTAATTTCGGAATTAAGAAACAAGAGGAAAGGTATTTTCTGTCTGTTGATTGGAAGCTTCTTTCACCTATGCGTTATATTTCTGAAATTCTGGTATCTTTAGTTTAAATTTGGTACCAAAAACAATGTTATAAAAGAAAAATGTTCAGACTAGTTGAGTGCACGTACATAAATTACATAACATACAGAGGGAGAAGGTAGGGGGTTTATCAAACATGATTGACTTTGACACAGAGGGGAGAGAGAGTATCGATTGTTATACTCAAAATTTTTTTTTATTTTTTTTAACAAATTGAATAAACATTTAAAAAAAAATTAATTAGTTTCAATCATTTGAACAAGAATCATTTTAATAAAATATATGAACAATACATTGAACTTTATTCTATCAGAATTAATTCAAAAATTACAAACTACATAAATATGCATTTTTAAAAATTTCAGAAGCAGAGGGAGATAAAGTTTTCTCTTCCAACTCTTCATAATTTTATATTTATTTTGACACCTAACAGTAACTTTACATCAATCATCTCTTGGAAATCTGACAGTGTACTAAAGAGTACAGTCAGACTTCCAAAGAATGGTTCAACGTAAAGTTACAGTGAGGAGCAAGGGGAACAATGAGTTTTTTTCTGTTTTTTTTAAAATTTAGATACGAATTTTAGGGATAATTCCAAAAATTTTAGGAACCTTTTAGGGATAATTCTTTAAAATGTGAGAGCTAATTCTAAAAATTTTAGAGATAATTCAAGAACATTTAGAGATATTTCTTTTAAAGCTAACATAATAGGCTTTTAATCCAGACAGACAATATTGCAGACTTTCTTTTCACAGCACGTTTTAATACTGGTAAAAATTTGACAATTTTCAAAAAATTTAATAATTAATAATAACATTTTTAGAAAAGATTGTCTTCTCTGGAGGAATATCTGGGTTTATTGCAGCAAAATCAGAGAATTTTCAAAGTTTTAAATTTTCTTTTTAGGAATTATATTATCGAAAAATGTTAATAAAAATTTAGGGAAAAACAAAAATTTAAGAAATATTAGGGTGAGTGCAAATAGAGGTAAAACTATGAAGAAATAAAAGACAAAGATAACATTTGGGTTTAGTTTAAGTTTACTAGCACACGAGCAAAACTGTCAATGCTGCACCAACAAAAATTTCATAATAACCAACAGTTTTAGGATAAAAGGGCCTCCAAATTCCCATGGTTAGTCTTTTGCTAGATTAGTATAAGAGGATTGAAACAAAGGATCTATGGTTGCTATAAAATGTGCTTCATCTTTGCACAACAATCATCTTGGAAAAAAGCTAAGCAAAGCAATATTTCTAAGTGAAAGCTTTAAAAGAAAATTGCTAAAAAAAGAACACCTAATCTTTACAAAATAAATCAGTAAAGTTTTAATTAAAAAACCCCACTCTTTTACAATTCAAATTCTATTACCTTCCACCAAAGACAGACTTCTTCAAATTTTTGCTAACACTTAGGTATTGAGAATTTGTTTCAGCAATTGTCAAACTGTGGAGAAGATTTGCACTACGCAAGTCAGAAATACTACATGATGTATGCATTGTGGCGGCATTGATTCACAACTGAACCTAAAAAGAAAAATAAGTGAGAATTAATTCATTGTAAGGTGCCTGAAATTAGTAGAAGCACATAGATTCAACCAACAATTAAAATTAGGTTCAGGCAAATTTCTAATATCAGTCATAACAGCTGAAATATCTTCTCCAATCAATCAAACAAAAGATCCTTCTCCACGTTGCAAGGTCTACTTAAGCAGGCACAAATGACCCAAGGTTTTATATAACGACTTTAATCATACTTCTATCAATATGAAGATCGCTTCCTTCTCTTAATATCGACCATCCTCTTTTTTATGGTAGGGCCATAAGAAGACAGAATTTTTTAACCTCGAAAGTCGCCATTTCCTATATATTTGTAATCGTTGTTTTCCTCTATTTTCTAAAGATAGCTTTAAAAAAATAGTTATTCCACAATTTTTAAAGAGATAACACAACTAATCAGCACACATGCTTATCCACCGCGTTACGTTATAATGCATCAGGGATTGTGACCCAGAACATTGCTAATATGTGGACTGATAGAATATATATACATGAATAAATATCTACATAACTATACGAATCTGATTAAAACATCAATTGACCAGGTCAACTCGCACTTTTGCTTTGTTCTTTTACTAATCATATTTCCATGCAATAAATTATGTAAGTGAAAACTTTCTAAACATCAATTTCCACTGAAGAAAGATATGAACTGATGCTGCAAAAACAAACTGCAATTAGAAAGCGACGTGAATTTTAAAATCACTAGATTATGCAATGTTAGCGAAACTTTCAATCTTGGTAAAGTATGATTTTGAGACTAACAGATATATATATTTATACTGAAACAGCTTCAATAGGACCAGAAAAAATAAGCTTTGAGAATAATTTTTTTTCTTCAAGATCAATTTCTAGGGTTCTCACTTTTATTGAAGAAAAAAATCAAGGACCCTAAAATTACATACTTAACACATAAATTTACAAAACGGAGGCAGGGAAAAATTTAGGAGGAGATTATCAGTTGTTGCTTCAAATTTAAGGACTTTCAAGGACCTCATCCTTCTTTTGAGGACCAAATTTTATAATTTTTTTCCCAAGGACTTTCCAGGACTGTGGGAACCCAGAATCTCTCTTTCCGTTCACATAAAAAAACTTCGTTTAAAAATTATGCGATTTTTTTCTTGTTTTGGTTGGTTGGTTAGTACGCTCAACGACCTATTTTTATGCGAAGTAACGGCTAATCAGGGCTGGACCTTCAACTTAACGTGGATTCCGAACCACAACGAATATCCATGCCTAATCCAGGATTTTCTAATTTTGTATTGAGTCACAAAGGGCTTTACGAGATATTGGAAACATAAGCATAATTTTTGTAGAAGGATGCAAAAATTCCCAAATTTAACATATTTTTTTCATCAAGAAATTTATGTCTTAATTCAATCTCATATTCATCCTTCAGTCAAATTGAATTGGCTGATAAACAAAACAATCACATAGGTTTGCAAATTTAACCATACATTAGCAAGCTAAAATATAGGCAAAAAGTAAAATATAAGAATGTTGCATTTTCTAGGATCAATCTGACAATACTTTAAAACTTAACTTTTTGTTTCCGAGCTGGCTTAGTATTTAAGCCTATGTATATAAATATTTCATTATTCACATTATTTATTACACAGGCACATCAATGCCTGAACAAAGTTAAAAAAGTTGTTTGAACATTACAACTTGCAGAGATTTTACATAACATACAGGAATCTAATTGGGAAAAAAAGTAGTTGAAAAAACAGAGAAATAGGCAGTCTCTTTTAAATTACCAATAACAACCCAATAAGAAATGGATTACTGTGATATTGCTGACAAAATATGTCACTACCATTTTTTTTATTTAATGCCCTATTTTAAAGTTGAGTTGAATTAATGAGATAAGCATAAAAATAAAGAACCTCAACTTCAACAATTGTGTAAAATATATTTGATTTCTTAATTTCAAGCATTTATTAGAAAAATAGATCACCTGTCAATAATTCTCCGAAGAACATTAAATTAACCGTTGCTCAAAGTTTTCAATGGAAATATAAACATACATTTAACTGATAAAGTTATTTAAAACTTTATTTTATGCTTCCAATATTTATATATATATATCTTACTATTGATTTGATTCAGTATTTGTATTTTCGTAATAGAGAAAAATGCGTGCAAAAGAGAAAAACAAATAATTTCTCCATGAAGATAAAATCTAAAAACAAACAAACTCAAGGTAAACCTAGATTGTATTAGTAAAATATTCATCGACATGTTCAAATTAAAAAGGTAAAATTCAGCAATTTCAAATGTGCATTTAATGGTACCTGTTTAAAATGAGCCATATAGATTTGATATTTTTTCATGGACGCTCAACGACCAAGAACTATGTATAAATTCCGAGGAAGTATAAGGCCAGTTGTTTAATGGCAATTCGATGCAAATTTATAAAACTAAGCATCTTTATAAGAAATAAAATAAGTAAGTTTGTAATTCAAAAAGTATTATTGGACGCTTTCATTTCAAATATTACAGATTGGCATAATATATAAACAACCATATTTTTATAAACAATGCTGAGGTAGGCGCCATAGATAAAACACAAAAGTATAAATAATCTTAAAGCAACCCTCAAAAAAGAATAAAGAAAAAAATACCTCTCAATAAATAATTTCTGCATAAAAGATAATTTTGAATTAACAAGAAAACCTATCACTTAATAGAAAGAAAACGTAAACAATACAAGAGTAATTAAAAACATAAGAATCAATGACTTTACGCACAATTTAACTTCACAGTTAAAGTTACGAATTGAAAACATGTCGAAAATATGCCTGGAATTTGAATGAGTAATAAGTAGGTTTTTTCCCCCTCCTTTTGAGGCTTAGAGATAGAGATATGTAAAAAAAATAAATCATTATTGGAGCTTTATTAAAAAAAAATCAGCACGATAAATATTGAAAAAGTTTTAAAAATAGTGATACAGAAGACTTTTCAATTGAAAGGCCCTTATTTCAAAATTGGCAAAAATTATACTTTCATTGAGATTAAATTTTTATTTTTTGGAAAAAATTTGAAATGTTGTTTTGTGGAATCTGTTGTTCCCTGTTATTGCAAGTGTATAAAATTCTAACTATAATTTCAAATCATAAATTAGCATAAAAGATATATTGGGCTCTAAAATGAAATTAAATGAAAACGTGAGTTTCTATTTTAATGAAGCTATGACGTAAGGATTATCGTATTTCTTTGAGGGTTTCTTTCCCTTGAGGCACCACCACCACCACCACATTGTGTACAATCAAAACAATAATAAACTGACAACTGACTTTAGTTTAAACTGTTTGATATTTGCTGAGGTTTATGAAAAATGGAACAAAGTGCAAGGCAAATTATCCTAGAGAACAAGGTGAAGTTGGAACAGAGAGTTAACAAAGACAAACTTAAACCCTTTTTAAAACAGCAAAAGATTTTTAGTGACGCAATGCTAAGTGACATCTATGATGGTGGACATAATTTATTTCAAGAATTACTTTCCCGAGGGCCGAATGCTTTCTGTAAATTTGTACGAGCTTTGCGAGATGCTGGATATCATGAAGAAGCCAAAATGCTTATCCATAGTGGGTCCTTTAATCTTCACAGTCGTTTATGTTACAAGATGGTGTCAAAGCCACTTGGGTTCTGCAAAATCATTAATAATGTCAAGTTCGAGTATCTGTCTAAGAGAGAAGGGTCTGACGTAGATGCTGCCTCTCTGAATCGCATTTTCTCCAAAATGGGATACGTTGTGTTACCTGAAAGTAATCTAACCGCTTATAAGATGAGAGAGAGTCTGGAAGAATTTGCAGCTCACGATTCTTGGAATACTGTAGACTCGTGCATTGTTATAATCCTTAGTCATGGTGCAAGCTCTAACAATATTGATTTGGTCTACGGAATAGACTCTGATTATCTTGAGAAGACAGAAATATACAGTATGTTTGATAATACTAATTGCAAGCAGTTGCGAGGGAAGCCGAAGATATTTATATTTCAAGCTTGCCGTGGAGATAATGAAGATAGTGGTGTATGTGTGACTGAAGCAACTGATGCTGCTAAAATTGTTAAACTGCCATCCATGTCTGATATGTTAATTGTTCATTCTGCTCTTCCTAATCATGCATCGTATCGAGATGAAATAAAAGGAACCTGGTTTTGTCAAGACTTTGTTCAAGTTCTTTCGGATGACTATCTAAAGCATCCTTTGGAAACAATGCTCCAAACAGTGGATAGAAAAATTGAAAGTAGGTTGTCGCTTACAAGAAAGAAGCAAGTTACACATATTGATAAATTTGGTGTGAAAGCCGATATTTATTTTTGCCTCAGCAACATGACTGAAGTGCCTGAATTTTATATTCCATTGTGCAGTCCATAATTTCTTCTTAAAATGTTAAAATAAAATTATGTAAATGAAAGTATTTACTCGCTAATTTTGAATATGGATGACACACTTTCCGAAGTAAACTGTATTTAATTTTAGAACAGCTGGTTATTTCTAAGTGAAAGTGTTGGATGTATCAAAAACATGTAACTAGAGCCTTTAGAAATAAGTGCCTTAATTGGTTCTGAGTTTATGGAAAAAGTTCCAAAAATGTGTTTATATATAATATTGTGAAAGTTTGGAAACTCTGTTGTTTATACATTTCATATTTTTATAGCCTTTGTATTATCATTATTTGTTTTTCTTACCATCATTGTGAACAGGTGGCTCATAGATTATAGACCTTACAAATAATTATATTTAATATAAAATCTCTTGTACAAATTGCATTACTTTTTAAATTATGCAATATTGAGAGTCTTTTTGAGTTTGTCTCTATAACAACAGAAATAAACTTCTAAGAAATAGATGTGAAGAACATGTTTTCTTATTCTAAAGTGTTCTATTTCCAGTATTCAGTAAGATGTATTGCTTACAGATAGAGTGTGTCCAAAAATTAAACATTTTAAAAAACATTATTCACGGAGACTATAAAACTACTTATTTTTTATTAAATAGTTGATACAATCCAAATTGATTTTCTAAGTTTTTTTTTTTAACTATTTAATAAATTTGGAAGTTTTTTCAATCTGTTGTGAGTAACGCTTTTCAAGACATTATTTTTAAATATCAGGAGTTACATTTGAAACTCCATATATAATTTAAACAATCATGAATGAAAGGATTATAAGTAATTATTTACATATATATGATTACTGAAGTAATCATATCTGTAAGTAATCCTTTTCTAATTTATTTATCCTGAGCATATCTGATCCAAATATTCATATTGTCTTTCTTTTACTGAAACTGAACTTTCTAAATTTAAAGAAGCCAGTCTGTTGCAAGTTTGTATTCTGATTCAAAAACCTAAAAAATATTCTTTTTATTACAAGATATCTAGAATGTTTCTTGTATCACAGTGAAATGTTGTTCTTATAATTTCTACATTACTTTAGACATCCTATAGAGAACTGAATAAATATCCATTATTTAAATTTTACCATCTTCTGATGTTCTCTTATTATATTTTATTATAACTCTTGAATATTTCTCATTATCTAAGACTGTGGGATAGATTGTCTAAGTCTATCTATAGATTATCTAAGTCTATCTATAGATTATCTAAGTCTATCTATGTTGTTGTTGTTTCTAATCTCCCTTTTGTCTAACGAAGTCAGACAATATCAGTGAAGCCATTGACATTAATGAAGTCTGACACTAGTTGTGGACAGCTATAAATGTCCTCCCAGTCCAGTCCAAGGCAGTCCAAAATGTGCTGAGGTGATGCCTGTTCTTTTTGGCATTTAGGGCAAAGAGGAAAATTTTTGCTTCCCCGGAAAAGTCTATCTATAGATTATCTAAGTCTATCTATAGATTATCAGGTTAGTGTTGTACTTTCTTGATATTTTTTCCATAACAGCATCATACTCACACAGCATTTCTACCAACTTTAGAAAATTTCTCTTATTATGTTGAAACATCAATATCTGAAAAACATGGACTAATATAGAAAAGTGTGGTATGAGTATAGAATGGTTCAGGTTATATTTTGATTTCTCTGCTTATGAGGCCCGTCTTTCTGCATCATACCACAGTACGGCACTGTCTTTACCTTAAAATATACATTTCTCAAATTATGACCTGAAAATGTCAAAAGTCATGGAATACTAGTTTTCAAGGAAATTACTTATGTTACTCTAGGGAATTCACTCCATTAGAAAAAATAGTGTACAGCTAGACTGGAAAACTACCCCAGTTCATATCTGGTATTCTGGGAATAATATTGACCGGTAGCGATTTGACCTTCAGGAGTGACAGAGGTGATCAGACTGTGTACACTAGATTCATCAGTGTTCACCTCAAGTGCATGAAGTATGAACTGTAGCAAAAGATCTATCCTACTTGCAATAAATGTTTCTCCAGTGCAGCCAGCCCGGCCCCTCTTCTTAGATATGTAGATTTTGAGCTAGAGGATTTTCTGCGCAATTCGGTCTTGTTTTTTTATTTCCTGAGGGTGAATGGACTTATGGACCTGGTCTAGCCCTGCTAGACCAGTGGGGATGAGAAACTACAACAAGATACTTAATATTAAAAAAATTTCATTTTTTCAATTGCTTGTTTCTTAATTTGTGGGGATGAGAAACTACAACAAGATACTTAATATTAAAAAAATTTCATTTTTTCAATTGCTTGTTTCTTAATTTGATTAATTACTGTATGGACATTGGCTCTTTTGGTTTCATAGTGCAAGATTTACAAAAGGCCTTATACAGTATTAAGCTGTAGTATATCAATATAACTTTTTTATTATTTTTTATTTGATTGCAAATGTTCGAATGTGATACAAGTACTCACACTTCTGTTAAAAGGATAAAAAAATATTAAAAATTATTTGAGTTTTATTTCATTTATATTTATTTAGTTTCTTAACTAAGTTATTGTTTCATTTTTGTAAAAGAGGTTTGGGAAGGACATTGCTATTTTTAAAAATGATTTTTCTCAATCAATGCAACCTTTTTCATTTATGATATTTCTGTTAAGTATTTTGAAATATCCTACATTTGATGTATAAAAAAATAGCCAACATATCTGAGAATGAGCTCCCTAGTCAACACCATAACAAAATTTCTGGCCTTAATGAATTTACAACATAAGCATTTTTAGTGTACGCAAATTCAAAGTACAATATTATATTTAAAATTTACGTTGCTACTTTTTATAATGCTATAGAATTAGATCCAACATTTTTCATACAATCAAATTCTCTTTTTTTTCTAAATCATAATAATAATATTTTTTTTTCTTTTTCCGATAATTATTTCTGTAAAGATAAAACTGATTCCTCGATTGAAATTTTTTATATTGTCTCTAATTAGTATTCATGACATATTGTGGATGCAGGTGTGCTTTTTTATTAACCTTGGTTTTTCAAAAAAATTTATTCTATTCATAATGTAATGTTAATGAATAATTATGTATTTAGATATGCGTAAAAATATAAGCTCTGCATTGAGCAATACATAGTTTATTTTCATCTGGGAATTTTATGACTTATCTCCATTTTTATTTTCATGTTTAAAGCCAGGAGTAGCAATTACATCTTTTTGAAATCCAAATACATTAAATAACGTTATAACACATTTTTAAGCTTCAATTTTCTTTAGAATTGTCTATAACTTTGTATTATTTCCCATTAAAAGACACTTTAAAAGGTAACTGATAAAAACATTTATTTTTACTCTCCACTAACCATGATAGAAAGTATGCTATAGTGTTTGGAATGCTTATGTTTACCACGCAAAGAAACACAAAAAATCATTTAAATGTTACTTCGTTAAATGTGTAATCCTCTATTGTTAGTGACAAATGTCACAGGTGCGTTTTTAGTGCTTTAATTTTTACACAGTTTTGAAATTATTGAAATAAAATAAAAATATATAATTGTATTGCAAAAAGAAAGATATTTTGTTTGTGAGTGCATATATTTCATATGTATAAATTGGACTCAGTAGAAAATATGTTATTATTAAGAAAAATCATAACATTTCACAAAATACTTTTTTTGTAGGTTTTTCATAGTTGGCATTACCGAGTTAAATAAAAAATTTAGGTTTGAAACATGATTAGTTAAAAGTTCATTTAACAGGTTTATTTAAAATGACTAAAAGGATATATATATTTCAATAATTTGAAATAGTTTTTTTGTAAAAAAAGTCCATGTAAGGAACTATTTTAATCAAAATAATTATTTAACTTGCGCAATTGTTATAATTTTAAGTTCTCATCACATTAACATGTGACAAGTTAATTATTTTTTTCTATTGTATTCGATTTTTCTATTACTTATATGATAGGCATTCTATCTCTAACCTTTGTGGCTGTAAGGAAAAAGCATTATGAAAGTGAATTCTTTATTATAGAGAAAACATACCTACTATCTGTCTATCAGGAGAACCCCGCCAGATAGTCTAGTTGATGGTGATTTCTATAGTAACAAGAATCGCCGTTTTGAAATAGGGGTGATTCATGCTGAATGGCAATCAAAGCCTATAAAGAGGGTATCTTTCTCCTGATATCTCTCATGGAAAATCGGCCTAGTACTGTTTCCCGAGTTACTGACAACTCTAGATAAGCTAATGGGAGCCATTCTTGTGATAGACAGGCAGTAGATGATCATCAACAGTTGTACTCCTCGGTCGCCTTCAGGGTGATGAGTGAGTCAAAAAAGGAACACTTGAAGATGACGGCTGGCAACACTAAGTGGCAAAAAGAAGGATTGAAAAAAAAGAGACATTCAGAACCGTGTTTGGTGTCGTTTGAAACGGCGGTCTGCGAACCGTTTGCTTCGTGTTTAACAATGTTCTACCTAAATTAAAATTAACCATATATATCTAGTGAATAAACATGCTTCGTAAAATGGAGTGTCTGGACGTTATTCCAACCAATATGCATAATTAATTTAAATGAACTGTTTTGGAGAAGGTTGAAGTGCCATGAGCTGAACAGAACCTACGTGAAAAATGACTAGTTTCACTATTACCCCAATCATTCTAGGCAAAAAATAGGTAAAACCTTGCACAAATTCCCATTGAGCTGAAATTTTGCAGAAGGGCTCTATTTGATGTCCCGAGCAATCCACAAAAAGTCTCCAACTCTCCCCCTTCGGCTTCCTGGTTTTTTAGGTGCTGGAATGCAGGGGCGCTGGAGAAATACTGAAGCAGTTGTTACGCACGAACAGCTAGTCGCATTAAGCTCAAATAGAGCTCAAATGAAAGGTAAATTAATGGGCTTTAATTTAAATATAAATTTGATATCATTCAGTAACTTGCAAATCGATAAAAGGCTGTCAAAGTCATGCATTTTTCTCTACTTTTTCGATTTGAGAGGTTCTATTTTTAATAAATGTTTTACACCATTTGACATAAAACTATTCAACTCTTTTTCAGCTTTCTAGAAATATATAAATGTTGCTTGTGCGATAACTAGTTGCAGATATGCAAGGGTTTAAGTGACGCAATACAAGTTTTCCCCTTTTCATTTGACCATCAAGTGTCTTGAGACTATATGAGACTATTCCCATTCGGAATTGAAGGGTCATTACACCAATTTAGCCACAAAAATTGGCTCCCACCTTGCTAAAAAACATGTGGAATTAAAAAACATGCGGAATCTAAAAGAGCCCGTGGGTACCTTTGACCGGAAATGAGGGAAATTGATTGATTTAGACAGTTTCGCAATTGTCCGTTTTTTTTTTTAAAATGCTGATATTGCTGTTCGTTTAACAATTTATTCATTGCTTATTGAAAAGTATCGCCCTTTTCCTTTTCATTGGGTTTTTCTGCTGCTAGTTAAAATATAACTTAAGATTACACCCTCTTTGAAGCCTGGTGCACAAAATCAATAATGGACTGTGAAAATTGCATAATCTGTGCATTCCCATTGAAAGATACTAGTACTGTGACTATTGGAGAAAAGCTGTAGCAACGCTTAAGACTACAAGCTCACAACTAATTGATGGTTTGAAGGCAATTTTCAAAAGTGGTCTCAATGTTCATATCGCTTGTAGGAAAAGTTGTATTTGCCCCACTAGTATTCAAAAAGCTTTAAAAAATACAGTCTAAATTTCTGGTAGATCATTATTTTTTACTCCATCTTGTGTTCATCATGTAAATATTTTGAAGTTACGGTGGTCCTACAACTAAAGAACAAGAACAAATTCGAAAAGCACGAAAACGGGAATGTGCGAACATAATAGTATATGACACAAATAGTTACATGCAAACATGAAGATTTTCTGTCAAATAGTGGCAATTAAACCATGCTCATACAACAACTATAAATTCGTCTTGAAAAGGAAGGAGTGGATGTGAAAGAAGCTGTAGGAGATGCTGATGCCTTAATTGTTGCCACTGCTTTGGAAAAATCTAAATGTAAGCGAAAGGTGATAGTTTTGTTGCTACAGATAGTGATATTTTGACAATGCTAGTTGCTAGAATTCCAAATAAAGCAAATATTTTGCTCCTTGTATCGAACGTCGGATCAAAAATTGCACTATATTGTAGGTATACAGTGAAAGATTGGGGTTATGAAGAACCATATACTTTTAATCCATTTTATGACTGGATGTGATACAACATCTGCACTGTACAATAAAAGAAAGGAGTATTCTTTCTAAAAATTTTCAAATAAAGAAAATGCTGGACATTTTTAATTTGGTTGAAACAGATTGTGATAAAATAGCAGAAGCAGGATTAAAGTTCATGACAACACTTCACAAAAGCCAAAATTGGGTAACACTAGACGAGTTACGGATATACATGTACAGCAGAGGTATAGCCAAATGTGTATCAACCACCCACTTTTAAATTAGAAACTCTCCCTCCAACGTTAGCTGCGGTACGTCATCATTCACTTCGTGTTTACCATCAAATACAACAATGGTTAAGAAATGTTGCAAAATGGGGATAGAAACCCTTAAATGACAAATTAGTTCCTCAACCTACATTGTTACCTCCCTTTCCAGATGAACTGTTATAAATTAATGTCTTGCAGTTGTAAGAGAAACTGCAAATCGAATAGCAGGTGTGATTGCAGGAGAGCAGAACTTAGATGCTCAAATATTTGTGGACAATATCGAGGGATGTGCAAAAACAAATTCGTAGATAGTATACTATTTGATGAAGAAAGCAGCCAAGTATTTTTGCTTTAATGATAAAAAAAAGGTAAAAAAAAAATGTATATATCTTCCAAAAGGAAAAAAAAAATAGTTTTCCTGGTTGTATAACCCTTTTCAACCACATTTAACATAACTTTCTCTTTTGTCTCAGGGACGGGGAGAGTAAGAATTATATCCTACAAACATTGTTATTGCTTTTTTATGCATTATTAGATATTGTATATAAACAATACGTAATTGATTAAAAATTAAAATTTCTAAGGAAAATATTTATTCAGAGACATTTTTTCTTATAGATGCGTATGACATATTTATCTACATATCTATGTAATATGATATTGTATTTTAGTTTAAAAAAAGGTCTTAAATGGAAAAGACTTGAGGCAAATGGTTATTTTGTTTGGTTTGATAAGGGTGAAACACCGCACGCTTTATTATGAGACTCCTAATACGAGGTAGTGTTTCACTGAAACTCTCATATATCTGCAACTATTTTTCTCACAAGCAATATTTATATGAGTATAGAAAGCTAAAAAAGAGTTGAATAGTTTTATGTCAAATGTATAAATAATTCATTAAAAATGGAAGCACTTAAATTAAAAAAGTAGTCAAAAATGCAAGGTTTTTCGACTTTGACAGGCTTTTATCGATTTATAAGTTAATGAATGATATCAAATTTATATTTAAATTAAAGCCCATTTATTTACCTTTCACTTGAGCTCTGTTTGAGCTCTGTGCGACTAGCCGTTCGTGCGTAACAGCTGCTCCAGCATTTCTCCAGCGCCCCAGCATTCCAGCACCTAAAAAACCAGGAAGCCGAAGGGGGAGAGTAGGGGACTTTTTGTGGGTTGTTCAAGGCATCAAATAGAGCCACTCTGCAAAATTTCAGTTCAATGGGAATTTGTGCAAGGTTCAACTCTAGAATGACTGGACTATATAGTTTTATATAAAAGCTATTTGAACGAGGCATTAACAAGCTGTGAGAGGATTTTTTTATATCTATTCCTCTTTACAAGAACGATTATCCATTGCATAGTTGCTGTATAACTGACCTCCCACATTAATTGAAGTTGGTTACAAAAAATGGTCAGTCCAAATACTGATTTATTGTCGATATGCAAGATTAGTTCATTAGTTGATAATTAGTACCAAGCAGACCATTTAAAGCCAAATTTGTCGCAAATAAATAGCTGTTGTGTTTTTGGATAAAGCACATTAAGAAGATGGTTAAAAAAAGGATCAGTTCAAATACTGAATAACCATGAGTTATTGTCGATAATGCAAGAGTAGTTCAATAGTTAGTTCCAAGCAGACCATTTAAACTCAAATTTGTCTCAAACAACTGGCTGTTGTGTTTTGGGATAAAGTGCATTAAGAAGATGATTTTAAACCAATTTCTATGAACATTGGACAACTGCCATATGCGTGGAGGAAGATTTTTATTCTTTGTGTTGTGTTTCTGATTTATTCATAATTTTTTCATGTGATTGCAGAAATTGAAAATATGGTCTACATTGTAAAGATTTAAAATGCCTCCGAGGGAAAATTTGATACATATTTTGTACATTTTTCTTATCAATAGTCTATTCTGTATTTACAAAAAAATTATCAAATAAGGATGTATTTTTCTTTCACAGTAAAATATACAAGATTGAATTGAGGCCCCCCTTCTAAAATCATCATAAAAATATTCACAGATAACTACATTATAACATCAAAACATAATATATTTAATGACTACTTTTGATCTTAAGATAAGACACACATTTCTTGAAATTTGATTACAACTTTTTATTGATATCAGTTGTCAACTTTGAAAATGAAAAGATTCCAGACTTCAAAATATGAAAATGAGTAGAGAGGAAACATTGTTTCGTTGCGAAATATACAATGTTAAAGTAGAAATGTTAATGAACAACAATTGTTTTTTCTACTGAAAGAAATGTTCTTTTCATTACTGCTATCTATGGTTTAAAAGCTGGTGTGTGAATTTCTTCCAAGTTACATCAAACATTTGAAAATTCAATTAATAAATCTTGAAATGTAAAGTAAGGGCTTTGCACGTTTATTAGAAAGTGACTAAACGATATAACAGCATCAACAATGAGACTTTCAGCTTAAGAATTAAAGCATTGCGTCAAAGGAGATGGCTCCAGTTTTTTCTGTTCTTCGAAAAATTGTGTTCTAATAAAGCCATAAATTATTTATTAACTTAAAGGCTTTTCTATGTTACGAATGACCACAGTAGACAAGAACTAGACTAAGCTTGTCTCAGTGATGGAAGATTTCCTCATATTTAGCAATGTGCTTGACTTGAAGTCGACAGAAGAGGGAACTAACTCCTTTGACAGGACACCTCAATTGAAGTATGACGGCAATACATGTAAATGAGTAATACTTGCTCCACAATATTGTATCGTTAGCAGATGTAAAAAGCTTCAAACGTACATAAACATTACATTCAAATTATAACATAGTAACAAAACCTTCATTAATCAGTTTAATGCAAGGATATATGCAATATTGTACCATATCAACAGTCATCATCTATGTTTCCTTCATTAGTTGCATTGTTATATTGTACGGGTGAAATGTCCTCTTTGTTACCATGCGGTGAAGCAGCAGGAGATGCTTCATCATGCAAGTGTGCTTCCCCTTCAGCGCCATTAATGCTCATTTGATTGAGCACACTGTTCTCGGCAGAAGTTGGCTTTCTATCTTCTTGACTTGAGGGGCTATCATCTTCGCATAAAGGAGGCATATTTTCTGGAGGCGCAGGAGAAGATGGAGGAATAGGACTCTAAAAAATCACAAAACATCTCTATTAACATGGAAGACTGGACTCTGAAGAAATCATAAAACATCTTCATTAATCTGAGGGATTGGAACTTTAAAGAAATCATAAAAAATCCCCTTTAACAAAGAGGAATCATCTACATTAATATGAGCAAACATCTTCATTATTATGGCAAAACATCTTCATTAATATGGGGAATCGGGACTTTAAGGAAATCACAAAAAAATCTCTATTAACATAGGGGAATGGGACTTAAAAGAAAACATAAACTTCTCCGCTAACACGAGGAATTGGATTTTAAAAGAAATCACAAAACTTTTCTATTAACAAACGAAACGCAATATTGTAACACATTATGAACACACAACATTTTATAACATTAGTTACTGATGATTATGGGTTTGATAGTGACTGCCACAGCATTATAGGAGCATTCTAGATCAAAACTAATCCACACACAAAGGGATCTTGTAGCATAAAAATCAATTGCATAGGTTTTGATTTTCAAGAAAAAAGAAGATACAGTATCGTATTCAGTAGTGGCGTCGAAAGGATTAAAAATAACTAATTATTGAATAAAACTGCCAGGATAGGGGCACAAAATGAAATAGAGTGTTTTAAAAACCATATCCACTGTTAAAAATTTGGATTCACCTAGCACCAAAAATTGGTTCCCATTTAGCTGCAACCAACATTTGGTGTTTAGTTTGATGATTTAATGGTGCTACCTCAGACCATAAACACTATTAAATCGTGAAACTAAGCACCAAATGTTGGTTACAGCTAAATGGGAACCAATTTTTGGTGCAAGGTGGAACAAAATTTTTAACTGTGTACTGTAGTTTTTATTTTAAAATTAACTTTTATAAGATTTTAATTGCCCATGGTCACGCTTGTCAACTTCGAGTGTGCGAATAGATACTACTCCGTATTGCACCTTTCCGCGAAATGTGACACAATTCAAATTTCATAATTTTGAGTTAAATCATGTACAGAATCACAGACTGCATGTACTTGAAGTTGAGTACGGCACAAGCTTGATTTAAAGTTAAATTCAAATCGAAACTCATTTGTGGTGTTCTTCCATTTTCAAGTATATGCAGTCTATCACAGACTTTATGTACTCAAAGTTGGTTGAAAGGCGCAAGATCGATTTAAAGCTAAATTCAAATTGAAACTCACTTGTGGTGTTCTTCCAGCTTCAAGTATATCCAGTCTGTGGTTCTGTACAGACTTTTACTTAAAAATGAAGAATTTTGACTTGTGTCTCTTTTCTCAAAAGGATATGACATAGCAATAGTGCTATAGAATGGTGAGTACCAAAATCACTCTCAACAGTTTTTTTCTTTCATATAATGAGTAAATATGTAGGACAGAAGTAATTGATGGTTAAGGGATGGCTCGTTTAATCTTTCTTTTTTTTTACTATATGACCATAAAGCTATACTATTAAAATTTTGTATTTACCCCAGTTTCTGATCCACCATGACTACTTCCCTTCTCTGAGCCCGACCTGGAAATAATTTTTGATGTTGCCTTTTCCTTGAAATTCAGTTTCTCACTCTTTATAGCAACATTTCCGCCTCCAGGCTTATGCTTGGCATTCTCCAAAGAGCCGACTTTAGAAGCAGCTTTTGCCTTGAAATCGAGCTTTTCTGTAGAAACCTTTGAAATAAAATACAAATAAATTTTGTGATTAGTGTATGTTGGTCCAACTTAAATAGAGCACTAGTTTCATAAGGGAACAATGGTTTTGTAAGAGATGGAATTTTAATTCCTTAACATCTAAACTATCAGTGCTGTTGTTTTTTAAATCCTTTATATTAACTTCGATTTTCTGTGAGTGTGGGTGGCTGTGTATGTAGATGGCGGGCAAGTATGTGAAAGCCTAATTAACCCCAATCGAGTTGAAACTTGGCGAACAGATTCGATGTCGATGACGATGCATTTTATAAAATTTTGGGGGCTGCCACTGTCACTAAAAGGTCACTTTTACAGAATACTAATAAGCCAACTTGCCTTCATCCAATAACGCTGAATGCCGACAAAACGGTATAATGGTTAGTGTGCTAACTTCTAGACCACGAGGTTGCGGGTTCGAGTCCCGTGTAAGGCATGGATGTTTGTAAATGTATGTTGGCTTGTCAAATGATGAATGTTTCGGTGCATTATAGCCCTTGTGTTGCTGACGGTGCCAGATAATCTGAAAACAACCAACCAATACCCCTGAAATAGTATTTAAACGATCATTGAAGAAACTCTTTCATGTTGCCAAAATTGTTTCAATAATAAAATTGTTTTAATCCGAATAAATAAAAGATATTTGGCCCTTGAATGCATAAATTCACATTAATTTTTAATGGATAAATTTTAAAAAGTAGTTTACCGTATATTTTGCTGATAGAGATGTTTTTAATATTTAAAATTAGATGCAAGCACCAAGCACACGCTGTTTACAGAATGTGCGCTGTGTTAATGAATATAAAAATTGGCAATGCATATAAAGGATTTATATTTAAAACTTTGTTTTTATGGGTTATATTATTTATAATTGTTTTCCAATACTTGGCAAATTGCTGATTATTATGGGCATTGAAAGAAAAGTGGTGTTTATCAAAACTTCAAATATTCCGCATTTTATGACTCAAGGGCGTAGCGATATGTCTATGCATTGTAACAATTGTAACAATCCGATGCTGTGTTGGGGTTTTATTATTATTATGATTTTCTTTCATCAATAAAAAATATAAAAAGAATTGTAAATTATATGGCTTTGTTTCCGAAAATTGTAAAACTTTGATCAACATCATTTCCTATCTTCCAGATTTGAATGAACTTTTTTTAAAACTTTACCCTTAAAGATATACTGTTATAATATAAAATTGTACTTTATACCCTGCTATAAAATAATAATGCGTACTGTTATAAATCTCCTAATAAGTTTGCACGTTATAGGATGTATTGCGATTTATCATAGGAGATAGAGTAGAATTCATTGTAGAATCATAGGAGATAGAGAAAAATTGACTTTCCCTGGGAAGACCAAGGGACTGCACTTGCACCCCTTATTTTTTGGAAATAAAAGTAATTGGAGAATTACTGTAAAATGTACAAGAAAATGAAGCCACGTAATATAGATTCATTGGAAGAGTAAGTTATATAATGAATAATTAGCAGTTTATAATTCATTACCATTGTAGCACACTTTTATTAGTCTAATAGAAGATATATAGGGATATTGGTAATATTCTAAGCACAATCAACTCGCGATAATCTGAAGTTCAAGGAATTGGCCAAATTCTTCAAGTTATCCGAAGTTCGAATTATCGGAAGTCGCTATGAAGTTATTTTCTATTCAAGGTGTACATCTTTTTCTTGTTCACGTGGAGTCCAAAAGACAGTATTGTGTATTGCTTTAAACTTTTCTAGTCATCCTGCAACTTTTAGTAAAAGGGCAAAGTCCTTCGCCTTTTCTTTTAACATCACCCGACTAAGAGGGATTTTGGAATTATGGTTTTGATAAGTCTCATACCATTTTAAAAGAGCACCAGGAAAGTCACATACCCTCATTCATTTACACGATGGATCAAGATTCGAGCAGATTTTATTTAGTTTCATTAATCAATTTAACCTTTTGAGTTAAACTAAGCGTATTCAACTTGAGTTTTAACATTCAAATCCAACGTAAACCAACATCATTGATTCCCACTTCAAATCTGGAATGGAATGTAAAGGCAAAAGGGCCGTTTACTTTTTGTACACATTAATGCAAACGGATTTTTCCCGGGTAACAAGTAAAATTGTAAAACACGATGTAAAGAAGAAGAAAAAACAAAATAAAAATCGTTTTCGTTTTTTAATATTTTGTTTGTTTGCAATGATAATAAAATTTTCCCCAAAACTTCGACTTAAAAGATGTACATTTTGAGATATGAAGATAACTTTGTGTTGAAAAACATTAAATTGTCGCGAGACTTAATGAAAACTTCGAGATAAACAGATATTCGACTTACGAGACTTCGAATTATCTGGAGTTGACTGTATATCATCCGGTGGACTAACTTTATTATTTACTACAATGGTAGGAAATAGAATTCTAATTTTAAAAATGAAGCTTTGCTCAAACGCTGTAGCCGCTTTGCATCCTTTCTGTGTGAGATCTCCCTCTCCCCCCCCCCCCCCATCCCATGTATTAATTAAAAAATTAAAAAGTACTTAATTCTCTTGTAATTAAAAAAATAAATAAACGATATATTTTTAATTATTGATGCTTTTTACTAGTATTGCACTTTTTCTCATCAGAATTGAAGTCTGGAAACTATCAGAGATTTTTTTTTTCTAATGAGAAAAGAGATTTATGTAGAAAGGTTTTTTTTTCAAAAACATCGAGGTTTATGTAAAAAAAAAACCCTAAAATCTATTAATATACTTATGTGTGCCTGACCCCCCAAATGCCGTATTTGAATATGAAGATTGACAAAATCATCAGTCGTTTGCTTACGTAATGAAGTAAACGGTTGCTGAATGTTGGATCGAAATAAAAAGTTATCATATTTAAAAAAAAAAATAGGAGACAGCGCGCTCAATGAGCAAATACGAGCGTAGATAAAAGTTGTGAAAATGCTATACTAAATGCTGAAATATATCGTAGAAGCAGTCTAGCTTGCACTGGGAATGCTGTTATTTATGTACACGATAGAGTTTCTATGCAGGAAGTTTGTTCTTTCTGTGGTGGTTCCCTCTTCGGAGAAAAAAAAATAAGAAATGGACTCATGAGTATGACGAAGTTGAGATTTTGTTCTAATCCGCTATTTCAATCGAAATCCTACTTTTACGCTCCACAAACTCTGATGTAAGAAATTAGTAGACATGACAGTAATTGTGATAAGAAGTCTCTTGTCGATTATCAGGCAACCCGGTGGGAAGGTTCTGGTTTTTTTGAAACTCGAGTCACTAACTCGGGAAGTTTCCCTTAGAAAGACCTGCAAGAAACCATTATCCCTTTAAAATTGGAATGATGTTGCGATTATGTTTCGATGTATTATAAGCCTTATGGTACCAAGAAAAATCCAATATAATCAATAACCAAATTTTATTTAAATATTTGCAGTTTAATTGAATCTTAAACGTATTCCTTTAAAACTTAGATTTAGGGATTTCTTAGTTTACTTATCTACTGTTTGTATATTACAAGAATAGCTCCCACCAGGTTGTCTAGTCTTACCGATAAAAAAAAATACCTTATCATTCATAGGGATTCTAGCCAGGAGAAAGACATCTAAATTTGTTGCATTGTAACATTTTTAAACGCCAATTTCCTTTATTCATCACCCCATTCTAAATCAACTAGTCTTATTTCTATCGTTACCGCCACAAGCTAGACTATCTGTCGGAAGTTATTCTCCTGGAAACTAGACAGTAATATGTAAGGATTATTTACCTTAACTGCTCCACCGCCTGGTTTGTGTTTCAGGTTATCTTTTGATCCAACTTTCGATTGTACATTTTTGAAATCTACCTTCTGGGTGATGATTTTTTTATCTCCACCTCCAGGCTTATGGGTTGCATAGTCCATCGAACCAACTTTAGACTTCGCATTCCATTCTAATTTCACATGTTCAACCTGAAACAAAACAAGCTTGCATAGAAATAAACACACAATTTACCATCTCAATAGAAAACACCTAAAATAGAATCTTGTATTTTGCAACTTTAAATTACATTTATTAGGACTCTTCAGCAGTCCCTTTAACTATGAAGAGCAATTCTGATCACCATATCTTAATAAGTCAATATATTTACTGATAGAAGATCCAGGCGTGATCAGATTAAAAATATAGAAATACGATATTTTCTTCTCTCAATGAGTATATGTATAATAAAAATTAAACTAAAAGTGGACATATACAACTTTGGATTTAAATGGCCTCTATGAAAGCAATACCTTTTTTTTTTTTTTGACAAACCCATTGCAGCAAAATTTAAATTTATGGTTATTACATTTGTATACTAAATATTGTTTAGAATACAGGGTATCTATAAAAGGTTGGACACATTTTGATGTTGAATAATTCATAAAATAATGAAGATACATACAAACTTATGGCATTTATACATAGAATTACTCATATATTTTCATTTATAGTGAACGCTGGCATAGAAAATTTCCCTTTTCCATTTGAATATCATTTCTTTTGTAAATATCATCTGCCCTTGTTATTAGTTTTATGTTTTTCTCCTTTCTTTTGTAAATATCGTTTGAGCGAGTTATTAATTGTATGTTTTTCTCTCTTGGTCACCCTGATCACCTGATATAACACCACTGGACTTTTTCCTTTGGGGATTCGTAAAGGACATCGTTTACAGGAGGAAGGTGTCATATGACTTAAAGGCCAGGATTACAGCCGCAATAGCTTCTGTAGATGCCGACATGCAAGCCCGTACCCGGCGCGAAATTGACTACCGTCTTGATATTCTCCGTGCGGAAGACGCATGTGGAGATCCAATGACAAGGTCCATAAAACTTTTTGAGTCTATCTAACCATTAATTTTAACAATTTAAATTTGTCTTCTTTATTTTATGAATTATTCAACATCACAATGTGTCCAACAATTTATAAACACCCTGTATTCTTATTTTTTTTTATAGCGCGTGCGCAGTGTTTAAGATTACTTAGAAGAATTACTTTTTTTTTAAGTTCATCAAAGTTTTATATGATATTCTATAGCTGAGAGATATAAGATTCCTTAGATTTCCTCATTGTGCTTCGATTGCGATTTTTTCTTTTGTATACCTGCTATTTACTGTATACTATCCCAACTTATATTTTGGACTATTTTTAATTATTTTTGTACTTCTATTTTCAAACAAATAACACAAAGGGCAATTGTAAATAAACTATTCGCAGAAGCGGTGATTTTTGCACTTTAATTCGTATATCATTTATCAATTTGGGTTTTGTATAAAAAGAGAAAAAAGAATCGTCAAAAAAAAAAAAAAAAAAACAGTGAAGAAAAACCCGTTTACAAATAATATGTAAGATTTCACTTGTAAAGATTCCTTTTACTCTTCATATACCATATGAAATAGTGAGATACTGTTATGTCGCTACAAGTACAAGTATGCGAGAAAGGGTATACAACATTTACAATACCAAACTAAGCAGCTAAACGTAATCTATGCTACACTATACAACGCGACGTTGATCGTATTGGAAAAATATCCTATCCGCGATATTTTGCCTTGATTTCAACTTTTTGTCTTGATTTAATTTTGGATACAACATTTGCAATACCAAACTAAGCAGCTAAACGTCATCTTTGCTGGAATATACAACGTGACGTTGATCGCACTGGAAAGATATCCTATCCGTGATATTTTGTCTTGATTTCAACTTAATCAACCTTTTTATAAATACCTTTTTCTCTCCTCCTTTAGGCTTGTGAGTAACGTTTTCCAACGATCCTATTTTTGATTTGGCATTCTTCACTTTCGGCGGTGGTGCATTGCCTACCGGGGCTTTGATCGGTGGAATTTCTATATAAAAGAATAACAAATGTTTTATTTTTTAAACAAGAAAACACTACACATACATCACACACTACTGAAAATAAATGTCAGATAAAAATATGTGTCAAAATGCGTTGGAGTTTATAACAGCAAAAAAATATTTTACGAAGATGCTTTCCGTGAAGTTTTTGTGAAAAATTAAGTAAATGAATTTTTTTTAACATTTTACCTAAGCCATATTATATTTCAAAATTATAGCTGCCCAGAAATATGGCAACTATCATGTATGGGTCTTTTGAAGCGACGCAAAATTATAAGCTTTATAAGCTTTTATAAGCCCATACTGTGAGTTTTGACAGGCATGATACGTTTATTGGGAGTTCAAGTGGTAGTTTGAGACTTTCTGACCTTTTGAATCTTTGTCAATATTTTTTTAATGTTTAATTTAGTTTTTGAAAATGAATGACTTACCTTCACCAGTCATATTGCCTTAAGAAACTGGTGTTTGCGAAACATAAAATTTTAAAGGGAAAATCTAAAGTGAATACAAATATTGTTTTAAAAACTTAAAGAGGGAAGACTGAACTAAGTAACCACGTGTTTTTTCTACTTTACCACAACCACCACAATTTTATTTTGAAAATATAGTAGCGTATTACACACAGATACCTTATATTTTATTTTATATTATATTATTATAAAAAGAAAACTTGCATATTTGTTTTGGAGTGATTCAATTCTGCCGAATCACTTTTGAAAATGAGAAAAACTGCAATTAATCAAATAGTAAAGTGTATTGCATCGAGTAACCATTTTACGACAGTTATTTCCATTGCAAGAATTTATTCATTTTTGCTAGTTCATAGTTAATGTTTCATTCGTTTGTCTTATTTATTCTCAAAATATGAATGAATATGTATCCAGTATGATTGTCAAACGCTGTGTCAACTTTTTATATAGTATTGTATTATTATGTATGATCCTGTAACTATTGTATATTGTATGTATTATCCGGTAACTGTAGTTGGATTCTATAAACTTTGCCAGCCTGCATTAAGTATTGAATTTTTCCAGTATGATTGTCAAACTCTGTGTCATCTTTGTATATTGCATTATTATGTATGACTGTATATAGTATGTATAATCCTGTAACTATTGTATTTTGTATGCGTGATCCTGTAACTTTTTTAATTATAAATTGTATGTGGTGTAATTACGGTAATTTTGTAAAATTAATTATTTTAGTATATTATGTAATATGCAATTTTGGTGTTTACTTATTGTATTCTACAAATCCTGTATCTTCTATTATGTTATTCATCAATTTCTGTATTTTGTATTATGCAAATTCTATTTATATATACGTATATATTTTTTTTTACTCAACTAACCTTGTTAGGCCTTGAACCTGTTGTTGGTCTTTGTATTTGTATAATATAGAACTCTAATTGAAAAATATATATGGTTACGTGCTTCGTTTAGTTTACAACATAATCTCTGCATTTCGTTTTGTTGCATTAGGTGCAGTTTTAATGTCTAGGAACGAAGCTGTGTTCCGCCGCCATGTCAAAGCGGCAGTATTTATTTTAATTATTTTTCTACCGTGAGAGAGGACAAAAAAAAAACCCCCTCTGATTAGCAATGAGAACTATTAATTAGTACTGCAGTTAAGGCAGATTCATAAAAAAAATTAGTTATCTGCAAACTAAAGGACTTTTAAGACAAAAAAAAAATATCACGAACTTTTCTCCGTAGCAGAGGAGGATCTAGTTGTGGATGAAGACCCAGTTCTTGATGCACCTTTGTCAGGCTGGACAGGTTTAGTTCCTTTCGCATCCTAAAAAGAGATTTAAAAGTTCTTATATGCTTTCATCTACTTTGGATATCTGATTCATAATTGGAAATCCAATTACGTTCTGCAAATGGGAAGCGCAATTGATAATCAAATGAGTTATTTTAAACAACAGATTTTCTGTATCACAGCTCAAGAAGGATGCTTTAATACGAAACAATTTCTTGGTATTTCAAAGCATTGTATTGTTGCCAATATTTTAAGTGGTTACCTGGCGTTTTTGTGTTTTTTTTTTTTTTTTTTTTTTTTGCTTCGATACCGCAGTCCTATTTTTCAAAAGAAATTCGTTTTTATAACTGTTAGTCACTTTGAATTTTTAGTGGCTCATATATTGCACACATATCCATTTTCACTGCAAACTGATATTCTGGTTGAGTTACCCGTTTCAAAACAAACATGTACACGCTGTTTTTTTTCCCATCCTCATAAATTATTCATGCCAGGAACTGACATGTCAGTAACAAAGTTGCTTCTCCGTGGACTAACATGAAGTAGTCTTACATGGTGCTAGTCTTTGGCTTCTAATAACTGGCAACCTCAAATGACTGGTAACGTATATATTAACCTATATTTATACACAATGACAGCTAATCAGGCCGGGATCTACAGTTTAATGTGGATTCCAAACCACAGAGAACATCCATACCTAGCATGGTATTCGAACCCGGCATTTTTGGCATGCATTCAACTGGAGTAGAAATGGCCTTTAAGTGAATGTCATAATCCAACTTGTTTATTAATGACATTACTTGACTTGAGGAGCAGTCAATTGCAGTATATATATATATATATATATATATATATATATATATATATATATATATATATATATATATATATATATATATATATATATATATATATATATATATATATATATATATATATATATATATATATATATATATATATATATAATCCAGGGGGTTCAAGAGCACCTCCCTGGCGGCGCCCATGTTTATAGTTTAATGACTTTCAAATGAAATTTCTGTTCGTATTTCCTGCATTTCTCTGTTGAGTTTTGGTATAAGAACTCGATTCGACGAGACCTTTCATTTGTCAAATCACCTACGTCTGTACCATATATTGTTGTCTGGAAATTATGATTTCAAACGGAAAGATAGACAAACAGAGGCTTTGTATAAGCTTTTCACTACAATAATATAGAATAAAAACTAAACTGCAAATTTCAGAAAAAAAAACCTTTTCAGTGAAAGTTAGAAACAACTAGGTGAGACTGTTAAGCAATTGTAAGCAACAAGTAATTTTCCTGTAAAATATTAGCAGAGCATATGACTTAGTAAGGAGTTACTTATTAAAGAGGCATTCTATTAATTGTAGGATTCTTAGCAATCAATATACAATGCATTTTAAATAAGATTTTCTTACCTGAGTCTTTTTTGCGTTAGTAGACAGGCTGCCTGTGGGGAAAAAAATAATTAATCATAAAATGCTATTTTCAATTTTTAAATTTACGATAAAAATATTGTATTCGTATTCCTCTCAATTACTTTTCGTGCTATTCATGTATAATATAATATTTAATCAGGATTGTAAATATTCCCTTTTAAAATACTTTTAGATTTAAACGATCGAATAGTGAATTACATAATATTTCGATTGAAAGAAATATCAGTCAAATGATTTAAAATAATTATGTTTATTTTGCCATTGCTTTAATTCAGAATTCTAGACATTAAAGACTTTGTCTCAATCTATGCTGTCCTGATAAGAATAAATTTATAACTGTAACAGAGGTTAAGCAAAATGTATTTTATAAATACGCTTGTAAATTATCGATCGTATAAATTTAATAATTTAAATAACTCCACGAATACTTGAAGATACTACAACCTTTTCCGAACAACAAGATAAACATTTTTTAAAAATAATTTGAAGATGTCAGAAATTTCCTAAAGTTGACTGTGTAACGTATATCCTTACAGAACGTCATGGTAAAATTTAAATTAACATTGATCGTAGTAATTAATATTTTGATATTTTTAATAAGATAATGTAAAAAGTGCATAAGAATATTTAAAGTTGTATGCATCAGTATTTGGAATAAAATAGGAATGCAAACTGCTTAGAGAAAAACTTACCTTACAGTGCAATAGATTTAGATATTTTTAACTATAATCTACGCATATTCATGCATTATAAGATAAATTGGAAGAAAATATAGCAATTCATCTACAGATAATTTATAAGAAGAGAAAAGAGTAAGAAACTGGAATAAAGAAAGCCGTGCAGTTATAACATTGTTTTGCATAATTGTTTATTAATATACGAGTAGAGTATGAAATTGAAAATTTTAAAAACAACTTGCAACAAATATTGAACTGCTTTAAAAAAAAAATGGTTTTCCTATGCAAAATATTTAAATGCTTGTTAATGTAAAAAATATAGATATGTTAAACGGAACACATTTTCAGTTGTTAATGTTCAAGGTCAAAAATAAAGTTATATTTTTACTAGAAGTTGTTTAAAAATATAATGTTATAGTGTCCTAAATGTAATAAAGTTTGTAATGTAAGTGAGCAAATAGCTATATTATATTTAGAAAAGGCAATATATATACATTTTTTTTTTTTGCAAATTTATTTTCTCAGTTTTTTTATTGTATTTTATTATTACGATACATTTTAAGATGTATGTTTTTAAAGGGTATTACCATTATTATTACTTAGAACATTTCCATATTTATCATTATTAGAATAATATACACAAAATTCACATTTTTCCAAAGGCTCTCATTTTGCTCTAAAAGTTTTTTTAAAAAAAAGCGAATTTATTTTATTAAAACGCACGCACTTGAATCAGAACGAGCAATACTTTGTAACTAAGCTAATTTGAGCTATAAAATAATCATTCTATAATAAGAGAACAAAATAAGATTCTACTTGCATTAAACAAAACTAGACTACAAAGCAGAGACCAATGAAGTAACGTTGAGTAGTAACAAAGACGGGAACAGCAGCACTATGGCGGTAACAGCAGCCCACCTTTCTGGGATGTGCTGCGAGACCTCGTAGTCTTTCTTTTCTTCTTTCGTTTCTTCGGGCTCACAGAAACAGCTCGGGCTTCTTCACACACCGGTTTGTCTTCAGACATCAATGGCTGAGAAGGTGAACGCAAAGATAGGGTCTTTTCTGGAGACACTTGAGCATTAACCTCCTGGCTAAGGTCCTCCAATTCATTCTCAGAAAGTTTGATGCTAACATGCTCCACTATGGCCTCAGAATCACTGTCTTTTATGGTACTCAAAGTTCGACCAGTTTCTTTCTCAGATAATATGTCTTCGTTTCCGCTTGTCGTTTCGTCGTAAAACTGTACGCTACTTATTGCTGTCTCGATTTCGTCTTCTTCTACTTTGAGGCCTTTGCGAGGAGAAATGACTTTTTGTGAATTCAAAAGAATAGAATGGGTTTCTACTTCATTGGATTGATCAATGTCAGTTATTTGTTCATGATTTTTCAAAGAAAAGGCTGAAAGTTCATGAACCTTTGTAGAACACACTTGCGCCTCCAGTATTTCCTCCACGCTTTCTTTACCAGTTTCATCCAAGTTATCCGTCTGGATTTGATCTTGGTCAAGGCTGGAAAGGGCTCCATCAGCATGTAATTCATTGTCTTCTTTTTCTGATGTAACAGAACTGTTCTGTAGAATATCTTTATTTTCCTGATTGTCTCCTTCGATCTCTTCGACTTCTTTTTCCTCATCTTGAACTTTCTCCCCTTCATGTTCGGTTTCTCCATGCTCATCTTGGGTATCTTTATCTTCCAATTTATCAGTCTCATTTTTATCCTTGACATCTTTCTCTTCATCTTGTATACCAGCGTCCTCATGAATAACTAGATCTTCAATTTTTTCATCCTCCTCCTTAACTTTTCCCCCTGCATTTTCATCTTGAGCCTCTTCATCTTCAGGTTTGATAGATTCATTCTTATCTTGTATGTCTTCACATTCATCTTGAACATCAACTTCATCACGTTGAACACCTCCATCTTCAATTTTTGCATGCTCCTCTTTTAAACTTTCCCCTTCATGTTCTTCATTTTCATCTTCGATAGCTTCATTTTTAGCTTGAGTCTCTTCGTCTTCATCTTGGATATCAACGTCCTCATGTTGAACAACTAGATCTTCTATTTCTTCATTCTCCTCCTTAACTTTTCTCTCTTCTTGTTCTATTTCTTCCTCCACATCTTGGACCTTTTCACTGTCAGGTTCGATAGCCTTATCCATATCTTGTGTATCGTCACCTTCATCTTGGATATCAACATCAACATGTTGAACAACATCCTCTACAATTTCTGCGTTCTCATTTTTAACTATTTCAACTACATATTCGATTCCTTTAGTCTCATCTTTGGACTCTTCATGTTCTGGGATCTTTTCATCTTCATCTTGGATAACGACATCATCATGTTGGACACTTCCATCTTCAGTTTCTTCATTATCATCTTTAACTTTTTCTCCTTCAAGTTCAATTCTTTCCTTCGTATCTTGGATATCTTCTTTTACATGTTCGTTTACCTCATTTTTATCTCCTATGCATTCATCATCTTCGATAAGACTTTCTATAGGTTCATTAACTTCATTTTTATCTTGAATCATTTCCCCTTCGTCTTGTATAACGGTATCATCATGTTGGACTCCATCATCTTCAATTTCCTTATTTTCCTCTTGAACTTTTTCTTCTGCTTGTTCGATTTCTTCATTCTCATCTTGATCTTCTTCATTCTCATCTTGATCTTCTTCATCCTCATGTTTTATGGCCTCATTATCTTCATGATCGATTGATTCAATTTGATCTTGAATCTCTGTCTTGTTATCTTGGATATTAGTATCCTCATTTTGCTCTCCACTATTTTCAATTTCATTATTATCACCTTTGACTGTTTCATTTTCATGTCCTATATTTTCATTCTCCTCTTTGACCTCTTCATTTCCATTTTTCATTGTGGAAATTTCATTTTCAGCTTCCTCATCTTCATGTTGAACCTCACCATCTTGTTCATGTTCGCTCTCTGCTACATCTATATCTTGAATTTCTTCTTTATTCTGTACTTCTGCATCGTTTTGTTGTTCGTCATTATCACTTACAATGTCATCTTTCGCATCTGGAGTCTCATCATCACAGCAATTATCTTCTTTTTCATGTTGTATGGCTACATGTTCATCTATAACATTTTCACATTGTGTCTCTTGATTTTCATCTTGGCATGTTTTATCTTCTTGTTCAATTTCATTATCGGCATTTTGTACCTCACCATCTTGCTGAATATCATTTTCCAAATGTTTCCTACTATCATCATGTTTAGTTTCTTCTCCATTTGGAGGCTCTTCTACATCATTGTCAATTTCTTTATCTTCATTTTGAGCCTTTTCATCATTATCTATGTCCGTATCCTGTATTTCATTCTTTTCCGTTGGAGTGTTAACTTCTTCAATTTGAATTGTTTCAACTTCTGGCTGATGCACTTCATTATGCTCACTATTACTATCTTGCTGCTGAATTCCTCCATCATGTGCTCCGTTTTCTTCTTGTGATGTCTCGTCGTTATCATGTTTTAGTTCTAATTTATTTTCAACACCTTGTTGCATTTCATCCTCAATATTATGCGAAACACCGTGATCTTTTTGTTGTGTCTCATCTTCCTCTTGATCTATACCATCTTCCTCTTGATCTATACCATCTTCCACTTGATCTATACCATCTTCCTCTTGATCTATACCATCTTCCACTTGATCTATACCATCTTCTTGAGGAATTGCAGTATTATCCTGTTGAATCTCATTATCTTCACACTGGTCTCCTTCAACATTGAGTTTTTCATTATCGTCATCATGTAGAATTCCTTCTTCTTGTTGGGATTTATCTTCTTCTTCTCCAACCACTTCTTCTTTATTTTGGAAATCTTCGACCTTATCTTTAACTGCTTCATCTTCATGCTGAAAATTATGTTCTTTACTTTCAATGTTTTCATTACCTTGTAAATCTGTAATATCAGACTGGGCATTTTCTTTTTCAATATTTTCATTTTCAATGCTTCTATTTTCTTCTACGAGAGCTTCAGAGTCTTTCTCCTCTGCATCTGATTGGTTGGAAGTGTTTTCGTTTTCCAAAGTAACTACTAGATTTGTTTCGTTTGCTTCCTCTTCACATTTCTCCTTCAATTCTTCTACCTGAAACTCTTTATTTACAAGATCCTTTATTTCCTTTTTATCAACGTCAACTTTTTCAATTTCAACTGAATTATCAACTTCCAATGAATTCTCTTCTAAAATATCCGCTGTAGGTTCTTCTACAGTATTACAAATATCAATAGTTTCATCTACCGTATCAGTTTCTGCTTTTGAGGTAGATGAAACAAACGTTCCCTCTGAAATTTTTGCTTCAATTACTTGATCATCATTTTCTTCATTTGGTTCATCATTAATTTCGTCGTTAAGATCTACACCTTCATCTACTTCTATATTGTCTTGACTATCCTCTGTCTGTTCGGATGGTAAATTTTGTTCTTTGTTTTTTATTTGCGATGACTGTTGATCTTCTTCCTTTTCTCCATTGTTTACATCACCAACTTCTTCCTTCTTGATTGATTCTTGAGATTCAATATTTTTTTCTTCCAGTGCAGTTGTTATTCCATCATCTGGAACTGTGCTAGTAGTGGGTGCATCTTCGGCAATCTCAGCATCATCAACCAGTTCATCTTGATCATTATCTGCTTCAACGGGTGCATTTAAATTATTAGCACCAGGAACTTCAACAGGTTCTTCTGGATCATTTGGATCACTATCGGCTCCTTCCAACTCAACCTCCATAGACTGATCTACATGTCTTACAGAATCTTCACCTAAAGTTGCAGCTACTCGAGTTTTCACTGGGCTCATTTGTATTTCAATATTTTTCATATTTCCTATATTATTATTTTGTATTGATACTATTAAGTCATCTGGAATTTTGCTAATTTTAGAACTTTTACAGGAAGTATTTCTTAAACTTCTAAAAACTCCATCTTGACTATCACTGATATAATTAGAGGCACATAAATTCAATGACTTATCCGCTATTATACTGTTTGAAGATGCATATGTAGCCTCATTTAAGTTAGTTGAATCACATTTTGCTTTTAAGCGTGGTTGTTCACCACATGGATTCTCATATACATTTGAGAATTGATTGTCTAAACGTGAGCTAAAGGAATCAATGTCTTTTACTGTATTACCGCATTCATCTTCCGCTAGATCCCTATCAGAATTATTATCTGCAGAAATCAGTTCATTGGGGTTTCTAATTGAACGATTAAACAGTGGTGACTCAGTCATCTGTACTATTGGAAAATTATCAGGAACATTTTGGATATCTCTATATGCGTTGGGTAAGTGATCTGTTACGTTTTCTTTGTAGTTTCCTAAACTGGAGACTAAGCTAGATTGACTAAGATTGTTTTGTTCTAATAAATCAAAAGTTTGCATCAACGAAACATCATCGTTTTGGGATATGCTGAGCTTGAAACGCGATTCCAGCTGAGGATTGGACGGAGAGTCATCATCCATGTCGATTGTCTGGATTTAGGACAAATTATTGTTATGTAAACTACAAATTTAAATAACACAAATTAATTATACGACATGTAATGAATAAAATATTTCAACGCTTCGAAGGAAAAAGAATTATATTTTATAAAATGGATAGTACAACAAGCAATTCTTTATTTCGAATAATATTAAGCATTAATGATCAGCATTTTGTTAAATACTTAATCACAAAACATTTCTGATATAACTATAGTTTATTTTTAATTCCATTTTTCTTATGCTTTAACTAGCAAAATTACAATAATATAGTTTCTTTAATCTGAAAATGTGGCTCGCTCTTAATTAAAAACTGTATCAATATTAGTTCAAAATTTTAAAAATACCTGTTTGACTTGGTAGATAATTGAATTATAAATTATACCTATGATATCAAAGGAATATCTGCTCAAAAGTATTCCATTATACATACTTTAAAGTTGTATGAACTAAAATAGGAATTTCCATTAAGATTAAAAGTAGTAAAATACATTATGTGTTCCTAAAATCATTGTAGTTCTTGATATTTTAATTACAGACTTGCATCGTCTACATTATCATGTTATCATTGCTTATTGAATGAAGTGATTGTATTTGTACATGTATTATAAATATTTATTCAAATTTTTTTACACATATCCAACCTATAGGCTTTGACATTTTTAATTGGGTCAAGAACGTTATTCATTTTGAAGGAGATGGTGCTGTATGCAATTAAGGCACTATTTAACAAAGCGTTTAAGATTTTTAGTATTCCTGTCGTAATATTTTAAGTGTTACCATTTTTTTCTTCTGCTATTTTGATGTTAAAATTTACCTAATAACAATATTTTTTGTTTAGGATCTTGCATACAAAGTCATATCATTATCGTTAGATAAAAAATCCTGAAAGAGAACGATCCCCCCCCCCTATATCTATAAAAATGTATCCATAATCCATATCCCATATCTATAATCCATATTAAAGTGCATTTCCTTAACATTAATTCGTATAATTATTTACTGAACTCGTGCTACTTGAAATAATTTAATTTATCTTAAAGAGATCACTGAAGTTTAATCTTATTTAAAATAATGAGTCCATCAGTTACGAGTTACTTCTTTAGATATACTGGATATATATGTAAAGTAAATATTGCATAAAAGCTGACTAACACGCCTCCAGTGAGTGGAATGCTAGCTGGTAAGTTGATTGAAAGGTCAATTTTCCACGTTGATTACAATGCCAGCTTTTTGTGTACATAGTACCAGCAACTGGAACAATCCAGTTATTGAGCGAACATTACGCCGCCGATAGGTGATCACGGAGGAGTATGGATGATGGTAATTGGCACGCTAGCAAATAAATCTAGCAGTTTGGTCTACTGTAACTGCCAGCTACTGGCATGTCTAGGGACTGAGTCATCTGTACGAGAGGGCATGAAGCATTTATAGGGCTCTAGTTCTGACATTTAATAGCTGGTGACCTGAACTGGAACTCCAACTGATAATATGTAATAAATCAGCCTAAAAACGCTACCGATAACTGGAAATTACAAAGAAATAATGATTAAGTATTTCTCCTATATTTTAGTAGGTAGGTCTATATTAGTAGGTCTCCTATATTTTAGTAGGTATTCCTTGGTCTAAAAATGTATAATCGAATCTTAAGTCCTAATTTGTGGAAATCTAATTATATTTTCTACCGTCTTCTAAAATTGGTACATACCAAATATGACATACTTTTAAAGTTGGAGCCCTTGAGAAACAGTTCGGCTCGTTCCAGACGAAATGTTGTGTCTGACGTCACAGACGCAAATGCGGTCAATGCTCTAACAACTGCTTAGGGGGCATTCCGAGCGAGGGTGTCGAAAATCAATACCATGGGACTAACGTAGAATGTAGGATCCATTAAAAAGGGGCGTATATTCGTGGAAATAAACATATTTTTTTTTACAAGAAATATGAGCTTGCCCTTCTGCCTTGGAAGGCATTTCTGGAAGTATTGAAAATAAATAATGACATTAAAAATCACTAAAATTGCTTATTAAGAATCAGTTCAATTTAGGTAAATGTCTGCATATTCCTTTCAATGGTATTGAATTTGTTTAAAATATAAGGTGTGCCGTATGGTTTACCTTAATTGGCGATTTATGTAATCATAATGCGAGTATTTGGCAGTATTTTTTTCCTGATACTTTATAATTTGGAAATGATACTAGAATTATTTAGAATTGAAAACTAAGAGATAGTAGAAAATGAAATTTTCTTGATTTTTTTATAGCAATCTAACACAAATTTTTCGAAATTATTTTTCAAAATATTTATCATTTTTTAAGTTTTAATCAAGATTTTATGTTAGTCTAGTTTCAAAGGTTATTTTTAACACTCATTATTTTGAAAAAAAAAAATATTTTTCATAATAAGTTAACTTATATTAGTTACCTTGATCAATTTTACTGGGCTATAATTTTGGAGAACTAAATAAGCATTCTAGTTGTAAGAAGGAACTTTTATTTTGTACTTTACCTTGAGAAAAAATTGCGAAGTATTGAAAAAATCTATACTTGAATTATACAATGAAAATTCTAACAAAAAGAAATTCCCTAACGTTTTAAATTTTTTAGAAAACGGTTGCCTATTGTCTAGAAAAGAAGATGAAAATCGCTTAATTGATACACTTTAATATTCTCTCTAGTGTATTGTGTGTAATCACCCTCTTCATGAACATTTGTATTTGTTAACTTTCATTAGTTTTACCATCAATTACAATGACTTATTGGAAAGGGGACGATTATAAAAAGATTGAGGAATTGTATAATGTGAACAGGTTTTTATGCATAGTATAAATTAAATTAGTGAATTTTAAGCAGCTAAGATCAATACAATTAATGTGCCTAATAATTTTGCCCTCAAAATTTATTGTTAATATTTTTAATGAATGTTTTTTTTTAATTATATTTAATGTATATTATCTGCACACATTTATATATGTTACTCTTTGTAAACACTATTTTGTTTTAACTGTAAAAATATTTTTTGTTATTTGCTGAATTTAAAAAACAGCGTTTCATGACAATAATTTTCGTATTAACTAATGTGAGTAAATATTTCAGGTTATTGAAATAAACTTACACCGTTTATGTAAGTAAAATTCAGAAGTTACCTATTTCATCAAAAAATTAAATATTACAGTTTTACTTTTAACGCATTTATAAAACTCCAAATTCTCTCTATATATTGAATAATAAAATACAAACTTATGTCTAAAATTCACTTCTTTCTTATGAATCTAAAAAAAAAAAAAAATGTTTTTCAAATAGTTGTGCTTGTATATAAAAATCATAAAATTAAGTTTTACGATTTATTTTACATTGAAATTTTTTTATCACTTTCAAAGCAATGTACATAGCAGTATTTCTACGATAACTTACAAAAGAAGTTTTTGAACACTATTTGGTTCAAGCAATTGCAATATATAGCTATACCAATTTATCCCCTACGATGAGTCGTATATTACAGACATAAATTTTAAAAATCTCACAGTCTAAAAAATTTATTATGAAAGTATGTTTATACAATTTTTTACTCTTGAAAGTGTTCGTTACATTTCTTCGAATATAAAAAAAATATTTCATTTCCATATAGCTTTAATACTTGTGGCATAATTCAATGGATGTTTTTTAGAAGCATTTTTACTAAGAGGAACTGGAACCAACGATTCTTGAAATATTTTTTATTTTTATTTTGAATACCTTTCATTTTATTTTGTAAAAACGCCAAAAAAAAAATTATATCAAGGAATGTAATGAAACTCAAATAAAAGAGTTCTCTAGCATATTTCCAAATCAAGCAAAATATTTATATTCCTTTTTTTATGGATCATAAATAAATCATTTCGCTTGATTTGAACCTAAAGCGTCAAATGATAGCTGGTAAGATAAAATAATTTATGAAAATATGGGAAATATTTATAAGTTAAAGAAATCAAACTAAATTCACAAAAATTACCACTTCTGTACATTCAGATACTTTCAATAAGTTTAAAGTAAGTAATTCCAATCAAAAAGTATAGTAATATCTTGAGGACAGTAAATTATATTTACAAAATTGCATTTATTGAATTTAATTATCTCAGTTTTTTTTAAACAATTCTTATACAAATGAATAACTAATTCCATTTACATTTTAAAAATTTATTTCTTGCAAAATATTTATAAAAATTAACTTATTTTCTAATTTAAGATTTTGTTTGCCACAAAATCTAGACTATTTATATTAAAAGAAACACAGAATATAAACTGATACTCTCCTTTTGATTTTTCAGTTCGAAACATATTTGAAAAGAAAAGTTAATTTAAAAATCCAATAAAAAGAACATCCTGTTCGAAAGTAAAATAAATCTGTTAATAACGAAAAATTGCATTGGTAATATGGACGATAATGAATGATTAAATTTGTTGCGATGCATTACGGCACTCCAAAAACATACAATATCCGAAAAATAAATTTTAAACTCAAGTAAAAATATACAATTTTTTATTTCCTTCCTTAAGAATATCAACTATATAATATATAATAAAAGATGATGTATAGTAAAAGTTGTTTGATAAACGATGTAAAATAAATCATACATAAGTTTTTATTATATGCCGATTTTTATTATATATATTAAATTTTAATATAACATTTTTATGAAAATATTTTGGATATTTTATGGCTTCTAATTAAGTTATATTTACATGTAGAACATAAATTTCATACTTAATGGGGAATACTTTATACTTTGGTAATTAACTTTGCCTCATATATATAGCAAGACACTTGTTTTACAACTCTTGCTTTGTCTTTTTAGAAGCTATTTGATTGTTTCCAAACTTCCTTCTAAAACCTTTACATGTTCATAGTATCTTGTATGTAGTCTATTTTATGTTTTATATTATTTTTAAGTCTGAAAATTCAGAAACGTTATTTACTCTTATTCAAGATCGAAACTTAATAATATGTGTTGTACCAAAATTATCAAAACCATAATTGTACTTCCTTTCAAGATGAGTAATACTTGTAACTTAATGAATAAAGTATTTAATGAGAAACTACAGCATAGTCTTTATTACTCATTAATAGTAATAGTAAATATAATTAACAGCAATGAAATAGACAATGTATTTCAAGTTATTAAATCTATAGTTATCAGGACGAAGAGTATAAAAATAACTTAATAGATTAAGATTAAGCGATTGAATTGTTTTCATTATTATTTCTTTTGAAAAAATCTAATGCATTTGTAAAATTTTTTAGTATATTTTAAAATTGCAATAAAATAAATATTACTTAATTATTCAATAACTGTAAACAAAAATTTGCAAATACCGCATTTTAAAATAACACTTTACTTTGATTTTAACATGTTATTTTTGGATAAACTAAATTATTCATTTTTATTCTAGATAAAAAGTAATATTAATAAAGAAGAATACATTTAAATTCAAAGTTTTATACTGATAGGATAGCACACAAAGTTATAAGTACATAAGAGGTATTCCGTAAACTAAATTGCTTTTGAAAACAGGTTATTTCTTTTATTTCTCAAATTATAAAAAGAAAAATATATATATATATAAAGTATTGTCTATCATTTTGTGAGTTTGAAGTATTCAACGGATAAATATAGGGTCTTTCTAAGAAGAGTATTTTTTAAATAATTTAATAATTAAAATATAAATTAAATGTACCAACGTTAAATCTACTTCTTTGCTTTAAAATTCACGTCTTTATTTCCATATAATTTATTTAAAAAATAACAGTAAATATTAATATAGATAAAACTAAATATGTCTTGAAAACATATTATTTATTATTTATTTTATATCTCAAATTAAAAGTCATAATAAATTGAGGAATATTTATTATTTAGTAAATATGAAGTATTCAACAAAGAAATATAGGGTGCTTCTAAAAAATAATTTCAAATAAGAAAATAATTACAATGTAAATTAAATATGGCAATATACACTCTACTTCTTAACTTCAAGTCTAAAATGTCGAATCAAGGTTAATGAAAAAATTAAGCAAAATAGATCTATTAGTTTTATTCTTGATCTTTGCAGACCAATTGCCAAAACCCATTATTATTAAGAATAATTCCAATTCATATTAAGAATTTAGAAATTAAAATTTTGAAACCCAATGATGTTTTTCTTAACTTGTGTTAATAACTGAAGTATTTTATAAATAAAATATGAACTTCGCATGGTCGTGGTCATTGTCCCTTTTCTTACCAAAGTTCAGAATGATATCTTTTTAAATAAGCCACACAATTACCTAAAGTTAAGTTCATGTTGTCAAATTTAAACCATAAACTTGAAACATTTCAATTATGAAGTAATTTTAATATCCTGAATTATAGAAATTTCAGCGAAAAAATCAGAATGAACTTTATAATATTTTATATTTTAAGATTGTGCTCCTTATGAGTATGTGCTTTTCTTTCTGCGGAAGTATCCTAACAATTCATTTAACGTTTTAACTTTTAGCTGACGTTAAATGACAGATATGCGAGTTTTTCCATTTCAAAATAATATGTATACTGGTTAATAGTTATCATTTTTGTTTTACTGTATGAGAAAACTTTACGATTAACATACGTGTAAAATGACTAGCACCTGAAGGTAGATTAAGGAACATTTCAATTTTTAATTAAAAAAGGTATAGTACTTACGCAAAATAAAGGATTACCAAACTCAAATGTTTGTGCAGAACTTTAAAAATCTATGCCTCTGTATTTTAGTAGAGAAGTGCATTTGTATGCTGATTACTGAACCGCATTTGTTAAAATCATATGTTTAGCCAAAAAAATTACCGGATGGACCGAACTACCCGAAAGAAAGACTTCAATAAGTATGAGATTGATGGTTAAAAATATGCAGTTTGCGTCATACTTTTATTAGTAATTTAAATACGACGTCTCTCTATTGTATAATTATATATAGACTGATTTATAGTTTTCATTTTTAGTTTTCGTCTTAGTAAATTTATAGTTTTTGTCTTAAAGTAAGTTTATAGTTTTCTTCTTAAAGTAAATGAAAGTTTTCGCTGTAAAGTAAATCCAGAGTTATTTCCATTCATTAAATATAAAAAGTAATTTATCGTATACTTATATTCTGAATACTGAAACACTTCTGTCAAAATTATCGATTACCAAAAAATTACCTGAAGGAAACTCTGCCGTAAAATGGCATTGATGATTAAAAACTTATGCAGATTGCATTATATTTTTATTAAAAATTTAAATATGCGAGTTTTTCAATTTAAAAATTATATGTAAACTGATTTGTAGGTTTACTTTTTTTTACATTCTATGAGAAGATGTTAGGAGTAATATACGCAAAATATTGCTGAGTAAATACAAAGCCTTTCCCGTTTATTAAATAGAGAAGGAAACACCTCCGTAAAATAAAGGATTAACAAAACCAAATGTTAGTGTAGAATTTTCAAAAGCTGCTTTGACATTTTAGTAAAAACGTGCACGTATATTTTGATTACCGAAACGCATCTGTAAAAATCAAGAATTACCAATATATTACTCGAAGAAAAGACTTCCACGGAAACATGATTAAGATTAAAACTCTTGCAATTTGCATTATACTTTTATTACCAATTTAAAATAAAATTGGATCAATTTATAACCAAAATCCGCTAGTAAAAATTTTCCATCAATGAATGCGTTAATTAAGACGAAACACTAACACTTTACTATTAGGCATTCATTTTCAGTAGATGGAGTTATTAATTAGGCTATCTAATGAATATTTCAGTAATGCAGAACTACCAATATTTTTGTTGTTGTTGTTGGTTCATCTATTTGTTGTTTATTAACTTTTATTGCTTTTTATGATAGCTAAACAATATGAAATTCTTATTAAATATAATGATCACTACTTTTATTACTTAATAATCACTGATGTTTTTTTTCTGTTTTTTTAATACACGTATAGTTTTAGTTTTGTACTACTAGAAAGAATCATTAAAACTTGGTTTGATCTTCCAGAGCAATGTTTTTTAAAGTACTTTAAAATATTTTTTTTAATTATTTTAAAATAAATGTTCTAATAATTTTTCTAATTATTTTTTATAATTATTTTTAATTATTTTCTAATTATTTTAAAATAATTTTTCTAATTATTTTTAAATAATTTTCTAATTATTTTTAAATAATTTTCTAATTATTTTTAAATAATTTTCTAATTATTTTAAAATAATTTTTCTAATTATTTTTAAATAATTTTCTAATTACTTTTAAATAATTTTTCTAATTATTTTTAAATAACTTCTTCTAATTATTTTAAATAATTTTTCTAATTATTTTTAAATAATTGTTTCTAATTATTTAAAAAAGTTTTTTTAATTATTTTAATCTGTCTCTATAATTAAATTTATGAATTAAGCGAAAGATTTTTTTTGTATTTCAAAAGTAGTTTTGAAAATGATGTTGCTGTATCCATTTAAAATCATTTACTTGAATTTTTCATTATGTATAGACATGCTTAAGATTTCTCTGAAAATGTATGACTGATCCCTCCACTTATCCTGTTGATAAAGTAATATAAAAACTCTGAAAGAAAGCTAAATTGATTATGATTTAAGCTGGAGAGCAGATAAATAACTTTTCAGTAGTAAATTACATTTGTTAAAACTCCCATTACTTATTTCTGAAGTACTGGAAGAAAATTGGGGTTAATGAAACACGTCAATTTCTGCAACAAAATGCCAACGGATAGTCTATTTTATTGAAGTTAAAACAACTATTTAGTCAAGTCTCGTTAATCAAAAATAAAATGTTTTATATTCAAGAGCCAGCCACATTTTTACTCATTTCAACAGAGATAGTATGTGCATAGTTGAATATTTACTATTATCACATACATAGCGTAGATAGTCATGAGCCAAGTAAACACTTGATTTTGACTGTCAGTTTTATCTCAATGTGTAATTACTAAAACTTTTGTAGATATTTTACTTAATTTAAAATACTATAAAACGAAAATAAATGTAACCGATTATATTTTCAAAATACATCTATTCGCAACGCACTTTTATCATCACGAAATAATAAATCCATGAAATTAAAAAAAAAAGAATTTTAAAATGTAATTAAATAAGGTTTAAAAATAAAAATTACAATTTTTTGAAAATAATATGGACAGCTTAAAAAAACTTATTTAAAAAATCACAACTTTTTGTTGAAGAAAATTACTAAAATTGTATGGATAAAATTTCAAAAAACTGAAAATCTGCTCCTATTTTTAAATGAAAATTTTTTAATTCATGAATGATTTGAAATTTAACAAAAAAGTCCTTAAAAAAATCTTGCTAACAAAATAACCCGATTCACATTTTAATAATTTTTAAATTCCTACACAACCGAGATTACATTTCCTGTTTTAAACATCATTTTTCTTTATATCCATTTGAAGTAAAATATTCCGATATTACTTAATAAAAGATAAAGAATCAGGACTTTAATATTAAATGTAAGGAAGCGGACTGTTACTTACCTGCCCGAATAAGTAGCAGCGAGCTTAGAGAGAAGAATTGAATTCGGCAGCAAGACGCTAGGACCACTGCAGTGGAAGCCGAGCCAGAGCACAGCCAATCAGGGCTCTCGGTTCGCGCACCAACACACTTGGCTTGAGGGGAGGCAGACACTTTCGTGTCTAAGGGGGGCTAACTTTTAGAGACTTTTTTTTTATGAGGCTGCTAAAACACCTTTTTGGGAACAGTAGCCAATTCTTGCTACCTTGACATTATATTTCTCTAAAGGGAAGGATATTTAGATTATTTTTTAAATGTAAATTAATTTGTTAATTTAAAGGTATATTAAAGAATATATTGAACTATGCTATGCCATTAGAAAAGAGTGTTGAATCCATTTAAATAATTAGTTAAATGCATTTAACATTTAACTGTATATTTTTTAGTAATTATGATGTCTCTTGTATAGGATTGGTAACTATCTCTAAATCACTCAATTTAATAACAATCAACCATGAATGTTTGGATTGCAAATGGTGAGAGTATTAATATGGTAAAATTTAGACAATGGTTTTCTTTTCTTTTTAGTTGCACCTCCATCCCCTAACTCCCATCTTTTGGTAATCTATATGGTTTTGAAAAAAAAACATTTTTGTAATCAAAATACAAGGGTACGTTTCTACTGAAATGTAGAAGTACTAATATTTGGTTTGTTATTCCTTTTTTATCACTACAAAACATTTCACACTTCTTTTTGCTTTTAGAAAAGAGGGTTGAGTGCATTTAACATTTAAATGTATATTTTTAGCAATTATAACGTCTCATTGGTGAGATTGCTAAATAACCCTATTTCTAAATCACTCAATTTAATAACAATCAACCATGAATGTTTGGATTACAAATAGCCGGACTATTATTATTGTGAATTATAGGCTATGGTTTTCTTTTCTTTTCAGTTGCACCTTCATCCCCTCACTCCCATCTTTTGGTAATTTATATGGTTTTGAAAGAAACATTTTCGTAATCAAAATACAAGATACGTTTCTACTGAAATGTAGAATTATTAATATTTGGTATGTTAATCCCTTTTTTTACCACTACAAAACACTTTACACTTCTTTTTCCTTTAAAATATGAAACAGAAAAATAAGTACGCTGCCTTTAAAAAAATATAATTTTTAGGATAAACAAACAGGCGCATATTTATTTATCAAATTTTAACTTATGAATACTGAAAATGGTATTTTTAATAAAATTAATAGTAGTACAATTTTACATATTAAAAGGAAAATATAAGTTAATACAATTAAACTACAAGATTTTATACATCATGCACTTTAATATACACTTTTAAAAACTTAGAAATTTTAAAAATTAAATGTAAACGAAACTGACATAGTCTTATTACAAAGAAGTAAGTACATGCAAGTAGCTATACGTCTGCACAGAACCTAGTTTTAATATTAAAAAAAAACAAAAAACTATTCAATATTATGAAAAGTTTACTAATTTAAATGTTTTTTATTTGTGCGTACTCTCAATATTTAAATTTTAATTATATCCTTTACCTTAATTTAGGTTAAAAAAATACAATCTTTATAAACATAAGTTCGAAAATAATCTCATTGATAACTGAACTTGTTTTTCTATGGGGTTTAGGAAGATTAATCATACCAATTATTTTGACGGTATCAATTCTATCATTTATTATCCATTTCTTTTTATTATCATCATTCAGACAAGAATCACTTAATCATTTCACATATATTAATCTAAATGCGACAGAGTAAGGTAAGAACATTATCAATGTGCGATTACTTTGTTGCTTTTTAGAGGGAAACTTTTATCTTTGCGTAATATTTGAAATTTTATTCTTTAACAACTTGAAAACATGGTCTATTGTAAGGGAAGTAGACATTTAATTGAAAAAAATAGACAATAATCCCTGCATGTATAGACTATTCCATATTTTCATATATATATATTAGTTTATTTATAAATTTTGTTCGGCACGAAAATAAACACACATCGTCAGGTTAGAGTGAAAAGGCTCAATTCTTTTTTTTTTTTTGGTACATTTGGAAACTAGAATGTAAAATCCATTGATTTGTAAAAGCTGTAAATTGATTGCAGAAATAAAATTGTTGTAATGAATGATACGCTAAAGGGTGAAGTTTCATGTTGAATTGGCATTTAAGGCTGATTCAAACGCATTATTTATTTCCCTGTTTGACATGCATATTGTATATGATAAATAAATGAATAATGTAACGTTTATATACACATGAACATTATTTTTACAGTACATTTGTGCTAAATATGGTCAAGTATATTTTCTAAATGAAAAATAAAGCGTTTTAAATAATTAAATTAGCGTTAAAATTCCATGTGTGGTTCCTAAAGCATATAAATCATTACAAAAAAAACCTCTTTAAAAAGCATTATTTACTCATTTTTGATAAACTAACCAGTAGAAAATACAAGGATCATTTGTCTCTATTCTAAATAATTAAAAAATTATAAATTACTTATAAAATAACACAACTTTAGGTGTTATTTTCTTGATATTTTACTCTTAAAAACATAGACTTTCAACCATACGCATAAATTCTAAATTGATTTTTCTTGTTTATAGGGAACCAGTACTCTCTATACTGGTAATATTAATTTGACATTATTTTATGCACCTTTTGCTCAGACAGTAATTGACATAGAATCCTAATTTTTTCAGTGCATTTAGCAGACACTTGTTATTTCACTGAAGTGTGCTTTTAATTATAACTCATTTACTTTTTTCAATGAATCATCGTGAAAGTCAATTAAATTTAATAAAAATCGCACATTTTTTTGATGAAAAAGGTCAGGATAAAAAATATTAAGAAAATTAACAACGAAATCTCACTTCAGTATATCTAGATACATAAAAGGAATGTATGATACAAATTTTAGGTACATAGCTTTGTGCAGTTTTTGAGACAAAGGTACATGAGTAATGAAAAAGTTAGTTTTGAATAAAAAAAAATCCATTTTAGAGAAAACTTTACGAACAATAAGTGGTTCCCACTTATGTCTTCAAAAAATTATTAAAAGTACTTCTAAATGAGGCATTATTGCAAATAAGGTATCATTTTAAAGGGTTTAAAGGGAATAATGTATATTTTAATAAACAATAATAGACTCAAATCGTTTTTTACTTTCAATTACCCATATGTATACATAGGGTAATGAAGGTATAGTATTCGGTAATTTTAATTTTTTTAATATATATATATATATATTTTTTTTTTTTGCTTTTCCACACGTTTTGGAACACCCTGATTTCAAAAAAGTGATCTAGAAAAAATTTCTCTGTGTGTATGTTTCTGCGTCCGTGTGTACGTGGTCAGCATAGCTCCAGAACAAATTGACCTTCGATGTTCAAATTTGGTGTGCAGGTTGGTGATGGCACAAGGACCTACCGTTAAGGTTTTCGTCAAAATCAAGCATTCGCATGAGGTAGCTGCCATTGGAAAACTCACGTTTTTCAGTAATTGCTTAAAAACGTCTAGAACGATTTTGAAAAAAATCACTGTGTTAATGCCTCTGAAGGTGTTTTAAACATTCCCAACCATAAAAATGCGATAAAAGCGTAAAAAGTTGTAAAACGTGTGCTTTTAACACAGAGCTCTCTGCCCTTGAGCATCGTCCAACAACGATTGATTTTTTCGCGTATCACGCACAAGCATGGACAATGTAATGTCTGTAGAATAAATTACCCAATTTTGCCATTTTGGTCTTTGCTCATGTAAAAATTATTGCCAAAAAAATCGCCAAACTGACCATTTTTATTGATATAAGTGAAAATAAAAAAAAAGTGGTAAAACACCATGTCAAATTTTACTGCAATGACCAATATTATATAGCGTAATTGAAAGTTGCGTGACACCCCGAGATTTTATATAAATTTTAGAATACCTCTCCTTAAGGATACAGATGCATGTTTTGAGTAGAAGTGCCAGTTACAGAAACTATCTCCAAATAGATAATTTCATAAATATAAAAATTAACTCTAATTTTTAATGTCAACGTGATAGATAAAGAATTTATGTGACACATTAATATTACTGAAAATCGAGCGATAACGCAAGACTTACATTTTTATTGAAACAGAATATGGAAGCTGCAGTTATGTCCCAGAAACCCAAAAAGTCTGGAGCGTGAAAACATTGATTATTCCCCAGACAAGTCGCTTCTTGGCTCCAAACCAAATGCAAAAGCAGAGCGTGAATCAAGTGGAAAGAAGATAGGGGAATGATTCAGCATAGAAACTAATATCGGAACATTGCTTTGGACAATCACTTTTTTGGAGCAAAGTATGGGATTGAATAACTTAACTTCTGGTAATCAGAAGTTACGTTATTCAATCTCATTCTTTCTGAATTAAGATTTCCTATTCTTTTGAATCAAGAAAAAGAAAAGAAGTTAAGAATAAATAAATTACCTAATTCTTGTCTTTTTCGGAATACGGATAATAAAAGACCGTTTTGCAAGATTTAGGATTTTTTTTTCTTCTTTTTTTTTTCTATATTAAACTGATACGAGACTTACGATGTATGTGAAGATTTTAAATTTCTTGTCGAATATTTAAATTGGTATATTCATTAAAATGGATTGTAAGCAGGGTTGTACGTCATTTTAAATTGTCAATCAATCTGAAAAAGAGAATGGTAGATTTTAAAATTTTCATAAAAATATTTGTGAAATGTGTTTATTTTCTAAAATTTTTATATTTAGGAAAACAAATAACTTTAATTAAAAAAGGGAAGTGATGTAAATTAAGCCATTGGAATTAAACATGATAAAAAAAATTCAGAGATGAATTCATAATTTTTCGGTAATTACATAATGAATAAAATAACCTTAAGGTTTAGAATGACATTTCCATTTTATAAATGATGCTAAAGAACCACGTCAATCGTCATAAGATTATTTAAAATAATAAATGGTTTAAAATAAAAAAAATAGTAAAATAAATAGTAATTTTCAAAAAGTTGTCATTCCTTTTGGAAAGATAAGAAAAATAATAACCTTATTATTTACGAATGAGAAAATTCAATTTTTCAGAAATGGAAATCTGTCAAAAACTTTACTATTTAAAGTTCTGAATAAAAAATCACATCATATATCATATATACATGTTATCCTTACGAGCTGTTAAGTGAAATATTCAAAATGTGTTTATTGATTTTGTAATCTAAAACCACTAAATCATAAAATGTTTCAAAGCTCATCTGTTGCTGCAATATATTTTGTTTTATTTCTCCCATTAAACTTCATTTAATTTAGGAATTTGTCTTTATTTGAAATATTGCTTTCTAATGCAATTTTATGTATACTCAAGGCTCGATAACACTAGACGGTGTTGCTTGCTGAGCTATAACATTTAAAAACAGTTTGAGGAAAAAAGAAATTTCAGAATTTCTCACAAAGAAAAGCAATTGCCAGTTACGAGTCCTAAGTGGATATTTATCAAAAAAATGTTGCCTATGAACCTGTATCATTAAACAAGTGGTTAATTTCTAATATAGCTAGGTCAATGTTCTCCACAATGAGACTCATTGTTGCCCAATTGTTAACACTTCATCTTTCATCGAAAAAACTAAAAAATAGTTCAATTTTTATGACTTATATAGAAATCTCCCCATTCATGGAGTTTGAGTCAAAATCACATCTAGCAAGCAAATGTTCTCTGTCTCTGAATCGAGTCTCGACTCTTTGAAGTCTCTTAGTTCAAAATAATTAGACACGGCATCAATTGTGCCGTGTTGTTGGGTTGTCTGGTGGGAGACCCAGCAGATTTTTTTTTTGGACAGAGGAGGGGGGCTTATTATGACACATCTTTGAAACTGTGGAAAAAGTATTTATCTAAACCAATTAATGATTTCAAATCTTAAGTTAAATTTTCTCAAACTCTAGGAGCTGAAATCATCTTTTAATTATAATACAAGATATATACTCTTAACTAAGAATCAGCACCGCAATTTCTCAATGCGCAAATATGATATCCCGGGGACAGTTTTGTACAAAAATGGATTTTTACATTTAAGATTTTTTGCACTATACGCATGAAAAATATACCTCACGTATAGTTTATGCATTAAGTATGCAGCAAACTCTTAAAACATAATATACACAAGCATTCATGGAAGCTTTCAATGAAATAAAAGAGGTTTTGTGATGTTAATTGAGGAAAACGACCTAAGTACCAATAAATCAATTTTTTATTTTTTTTACCGAAAAATGTCCTAAAGACCAAGCTAAACAAAGTAAATGGAAAACGGACAAAGTACGAACTCCAGTAGCAATAGTTCAAATTCAATCTGATACTTAGTCATATCTTTGATAAGTGCCAAATGCGAGTGTTTTTCATTTTTCGGCTCTCCGGAAATTTTTTCTTTTTTTTGGATTTAGGTCATTTTCCATTTCTAGTCCTCAATTATTAATTTATATTTACTTGTGTTATGCTAAATCTTATAAATGTAAAGACAAGGGCTATTAAAATTATCGTCTAATTTAAACTTTATTTTTTATGATATTCTGTTTTTCATTCAATCTTTTAAAATATTTCATACAAAATTTCTGGTTGACAAAATATAAAAGTATGAATCTTTTTTAGCATAATCTTTTTAATTTTATCCAGTAAAATAATTCTTTACTCTTAGGAGTCACACTGATTAATTCTATAAACTACATTTAGTAATCCCAATAAAACTAGAGTTTAAAAATTAATCAAACCATTCTTGCTCAATTGTTCAAAACAAAGAAACATATTCTTCTAACGTTCAATTACATACTACATATAAAAAATAATACATAATACTCTTCTAAGTATAGTACATAGTATAACCTCGATTAACCGTCCCTTTTTTATCCGGAACTCTCTGTTAACCGGCAATCATTTAGTCGGCATAAAAAATCTCACAAATGAGTAATAAATCATTCGTTCCTTTCTAAACCGGAATCTTTTCCCTTACTCTAAAGTTACATAAGTAATGGTGAGACTTTTGACTGCTTTTCAAATGGACTAACATAGTTAGAGCAACATCCAGATGCAGATCAAACTGAACTATTGCGCTTTAAAAAAAAAAAAAACTCCGGGATAGAGCTGCGAAACAACGATTATCAAGATTACGACAACAAAAACTCATTTTCAACAATTATGTCATAAAAAAACATTAAAAGTCCTGTATTCAATAAACGAAAATCGTTTACTTCTTATTACTTTTTATATCTCTCTATTATCCGGAATGTTCGCTTATCCGACCTACCTTCGGTCCGAATCAGGTCGTTTAATCGAGGTTCAACAATATGTATTTTTTTCAGACACATTGAAAACCCACGTTCTCTATTTATGTTCCGGATTACTATTATGAAGTGCATACAAATTGATAACATAATTACTATTATAGAAGGGATAAAATATATAAAGAATGGGTCAAATCAATGAAGGATGACTAGAAGGTACATTCGTTTGGCATGTCTCCAACTAAAGAAGGCATCTACCGTTCCAGAGGATGCGTTAGTCAATAGGAAGGTGCCAAAAAAGGCGGAATTCGGGGGTCTCCCAACTGAAATACATTTGAATTTCATTGAAGAATATATATTTTTTCTTTCAAAAGAATTTCTGATAAATCTTATTACAATTTTGCGAAACTGTGGTCCTATGTTCTAATTATGTGCAAATACCAAAGTGTACCAACTAAAATACCAATATTACATGTACGCAGCTTGAGTATTTAAGATTTCTTAGAGGAATTGCTTTTTTGGAAATTCATCAGTGTTAGATATCATATTCCATTGTTGAGATATATGATGAAACTTGATTTGGAAAGCAGAACTCAGCACGGCAAGGTTCATATAGCCGGTGAGTCTGGGGATTAATCTTAGCCCGTACATCCATCATAGAGTACCAATTAAAGGTTAAGAACCCCACTTCTGTTGAATAGCATCAATTGCACATTGTATTATTTGTTTGAAAATCTAAGATAAAGAAATCATTTTACTGAATACTAATAAACCAATTTTCCGTCATCTAATCCTGCTGAAATAGCTTTTAATCGATTACTGAAGAAACTCTTTCCTGTTGCCAAAATTGTTTCAATAAATATTTTAATAAATAACTAATAAAATATTTTTTTTTAATCAGAATAAATAAAACATAGTTGGATATGAATACATAAGTTCGCATTTAGTTTTTATTTATAAATTTTGAAAAGTAGTTTACCAGATATTTTGTTGATAGAGATGTTTTTAATATTTAAAATTAGATTCCAACATCAAGCACACACACTGGCAACAGAAGAGCGCTATGTTAATGAATATAAAAATTGACAACGCATCTAAATGATTTATATTAAACACTTGTTTTTATGGAATATATTATTATGATTCATTTAAAAAAAGAAAAACTGAATAATGTGCTTGATATTGCAGCAGAAATAAAAACTATTCTTTTAAGTAATAAAGCAAAAGTAAAAAACCAACAGAAGAGATGAAGTCATAAAACAATTATTGATTGCACATGATTACATTTGATCTGATACTTCGATTCATTGATATAATAGACAAGATTTTTGGAAAGACATAGAAGAACTAGAAAAACTACACATTATGACATATTAAGGGGGTACTCAGTGGTGTTCTATAGGAAGTCCTCACACAAAAAGTCGTGATACACATTTGTCACGACATTTACCCTTTGCGTGATTAACGTATTTACTAGTCACGGAATGAAACACCATCAGTTTTATCATTTATGATAAGTAGTTTCTCTGATGTTTGAAAATTCATTCATGGTCGTTTAGTAGGTTTTTGGAGTAAGGACGTCTAAAAAAAAATATAAGATATTTATTCAAAAAAATTAAATTGTGTTTAATTTACTGTTGAAGTTCTGAGATTTAAATTTTTGGGTATCGTAATATTTATGATAAGTAGTTTCTCTGACGCTTGAAGGTTCATTTATGGACATTTAGTAGGTTTTTGGAGTAAAGATGTACAAAAAAAGTTATAAGATATTTATTCAAAAAAATTAAATTGTGTTCAATTTATGGGTGAAGTTTTGAGATTTAAATGTTTGGGTATCGTAATAGTTATGAAAAGTTGTTTCTCTGACGTTTGAAGATTCATTCAGGGCCGTTTAGTAAGTTTTTGGAGGAAGGACGTCTAAAAAATATTAAAAGATACTTATTCAAAAAAACAAAATTGTGTTCAATTTATCGTTGAAGTTCTGAGATTTAAATTTTTGGGTATAGTAAACCTGCTATTGAAATGTATACATAAATATAACTTATTAATAACTTATAAATTATTAAAGCACGCAAAATCGTGTAATATTTTCTTACAAGTCATTTATTATAAGCCAAATATAAATTGCTTTTAACATTCTAATGCCAGAGAAATAAAATAAAAATATGTACTTTTTCAAAATAAAATACTTCTGTAGTTTTATACCTGTAATAAAATAATATACTATCCCACTTCATACCTTTTAACTTCATTCATCCACCTTAAATACTGCAATTGAATATATAGTTAAATAATGTTAAAAGTTAACATGTTCATAAATTAATTTCCCAAAGTACTTTAATTTCTATGAAAAAGTATCTGTGGAAGAGAACAAGCTTTTTAAAAAGAATTGGAGTTGCTCAAAATAAAATTCAAAACTTTTTCAAAATAATTTAAAGTATTCTTAAATTTAGGTATTCATATTTTAACTTAAAAACACTCATTACGTTGATTTTAGTGATTTAAAATCAAAGTATCAAAACCCCTCTGTATTTAAGCTGAATCCTATTTGAATCTTAGTTAAAACCCATTGACGGTCATGCACGTATATATACGTCTTAGGATCCCCAGTTTTTCTAGCAATACACAACATATTTGAGTTTATAAATAAAAGTTAAAATAAGATATATTTTAGATATTTTTATTAGGATAATAGTCTATAACCTATCTAAAACAAAATAAATAAAAATAATTAAAATTTTTTTTTGTATTTGAATTAGAAATATAATTTAAAAATTATTGCAGGGAAAACAACTGGGGAATTTCGTCCATTCCCATGACCGTCAGTGGGTTAAATTGCATAAAATTTAAGTTCAGTCCTAGTTGAATCGCAGTTGAAGTTATGTTGAATCCTGTTTGAGAAGCATTTATAACATTGGGTGCCGAAACCTATTATAGTAGCAAACTTGGAATCACGAGTTGCCTCGTGAATGTTAGTCAATGTTTTAATTTCATGTATTTAAGTTGAATGCATAAGTTAATCATATATATTTAAGTTGAATACTAGAGGAATCTCCTTGAATCCCATTTCCGGAAACTCTTATCACATTGAATGCTATATCTATTATACTTGCTAGCTTGCAACCACGAGATATCATTAATTATAATCATTTTTATAACATTTTTATCAGATTTATAACATTGGGTGCCGAAACCTATTATAGTAGCAAACTCGCAATCACGAGTTGCCTCGTGGATGTTAGTCAATGTGTTAATTTCATGTATTTAAGTTGAATGCATAAGTTAATCATATATATTTAAATTGAATACTAGTGGAATCTCATTGAATCCCATTTCTGGAAACTCTTATCACATTGAATGCTATATCTATTATACTTGCTAGCTTGCAACCACGAGATATCTCGTGGTTACAAGTTGAGCAGATATTTTTTCAGGTAATTATGTGCTTTGATTATTATTTAATTGGTCCAAGAAAAATCCCACCAAACTGACGAGATTAGCAATATGTTTTCTGATAAATATTACATTATTACATTGTTTTTTCTTGTAAGTCAAACAGAAAATAAACAATAATTGGTAATCAATGCTCAAGAAAAGAGAATTCTGCGGTTACAGACATTCGTTTTTCAACCTTTTACGCCTTTACCATCTTTCTACGGACATTCGAAGGTGGAAATATTTAGAACACCTGAAAAGACATTAACCACAGTGATTTTTATCAAAATCATTAAAGCCGATTTTTTTTTTCCCTTTCTTTTTTGGACAATTGCTGAAAAACTTATGTAAAGCTTAAGTCTGTCCCATAGCAACCACTAACCTGCACACAAAATTTAAAAATAATAGGTAAATCCGTTCGGGAGTTACCACAGACACACATTTTTTCTAGGTCATTTTTTTAACTCAAAATGTTCAAAAACCTAGTGAATTGCAAAAAACACAAAAAAAAAAAAACACGATTTTTTTTTACCGATTGTAGTGCTTTCTTTTCCCTATATCAGATATTAGGTAATTGAAATTAAAAGAATGGAGAAAAAAACAGAAATCTTATAGAAATCACTTATTGTTAATTCTTGTACTATCCATTATTTATATTCATTTAGTTCAAACTTAACATATCAATAGCTTCAATTGCACAACTATAACGAGAAAAACTTATTACATTTATTCAACCCAAAACGCCGTTAAGATCCAAGAATAAGGAAATATGTTATGAAAACAGTTTAAAGATCCCGTTTCGAAAAGCAGACGGTAGCAAGGTCAAGATCTCTGGGCGTGGTGTGTAATGATGCACCGCTTCAAATAGACAGAGGTATGGGATTTCCTTTCTTTGAAGGTATACAAAATGACGAGGAAACAACCATAAACAGATCGATAAAAATCCACGGAGGAAAAGACCAAGGTTTTGATAGCGGTAGCGGTTTTCGATTGCAAATAGAAAATGAGTCTATATGAATAAAACCCTTTGTATGCTTTTTTTTTAATATTTGATATTTTTAATTATAGAAATATATAAATAGTTATGTTGTAAACAGTGGTATATTTTATTTTAATGTTTATATATAGTCGCTAGTTTTCTATTTTCTTTTAAAAATGTATTAATACTATATCCCAGAAATTGCAGCAGAGAAATAAATAACAAATGGAAAAACAACCAATTATAGTAACTTCGTCAGTGGGTGACTATTATATAATAATGGCCCCTGACGAAGTAACTATAATTGACAAATATGCCTTTTCCAGTTGTTTTTCCATTTGTTATTTATTTTTCTGCTGTTATTTCAATAACTACTAATGTTGTCGTGTGACTTTAGCACCGATAACTTAGTCAATTAGTTTAACTTAAATTTGTTTACAGAGGTCATGTTTTTTAATTTTTCACTTTGACTTTAGATTAATTTGTCATTCAATATCCCAGGTACCACAGCGGTATTGGCCAATGTCGGAAAAGATTGGCCACTTTTGGCCGAAACTCAAAACATAGTTTTCCCCTCCTTCCTTTCTTATGAATGAAATGTTTCAATTTTTAAAACTGTGCATCAACAATTCAAAACTTCCAGGATATTTGATCCAACATTGGGCGAGATTGGTCAAGATATGTAACAACGATCCACATCGGTATTGACCAATACTGGGCTATATTGGCCAGCGTATTTGGGCTACTGAGGATGTTCGTAAATAAAGCTTTCGTATATGTATGTATATATATATATACACACAAAAGCTTTATTTACGAACATCCTCAGTAGCACAAATACGCTGGCCAGTAATCGTGGCCAGTAGTCGTGGCTTTCAGCGTTTAAATATAAAAAAGTGTTTGCCACTCGAGATTGTGACATTAAAAATACGAAGACCAGGATAATAGGCGCAGTGTAAAGTGTTACAGAAATGTTGAAGACATTTGCGTAAATAATACAGTCAAATTAATAAAAAAAAAAAATCTTTCGTACTACATCTACCATGCCCCAAAACTTATTTTTCAATCAGCATAATAGCTTTCAAGTTATTGTTTTTTTTTTTAATTCAGACACAATATTCTGCTCATTCTGTATTTTTCTTTTTCTTTTTTCAATTTTGTTTAATGTTTTATGTGTTTAAATTATAGAAATTGAAAGAGGAAATTTTCCAGTTCGACCAATTTCGATTACAAATTCAAAACATTATCATAAACCACCATGATTAGGGCATTAGGTATTTTCTAGTATAACCAAAAACTTCCGTGTAATGCTTTAATCCGTGTAATGCTTTAAAAATAAATTCTTTGACAAAAATTGCATTCAAAGATTGATCTTATTCAAGTACTCTCGAAATGAGTATAATATTTCAACATCAAATATTTAGAGTAAAACTTCGTTAAAACTCATTTTACTCCGTAATAATAAAAAAAAAGTGTTTCTCATAAAGTTATTTTACCTATTTTTTAGGTAAGTTCCTATATTTTACAAAAGCTATCGTTGTATAAATTTCAGTAACAACTTTGTGCCTTATTATTAAGCAATATTTAGAAATTTGGAATTATTAGTTCAGAAAAAAAAATAAGCGGGCCCTCAAGTCATTACCTCTTACACTAATTTATATTATTAATATTTTTAACATATAAAAATATTAACGAAAGATTTACGATGTTAAAATAAATCATAAGGATAATTTTCACATTCAAACACCATACCTATAAATATATATTTGCTATCAATATCCTACGCCATTATTTTCTCATTTTCACTACGAATAGCGAAAGATTTGCATTATATCTTATTTATATTGTTCAAAGCATTTACAAAAGCTGTAGTGCAACGACCTCAAACGTGCAATACTTTTCCCTAGTGATATTCAAACTACAATCAATAATGTAATTCCCTCAATGGCTTACGCTAATTGATGCTGTCATGTTTATCTGACGACGCTAGACATTGCAGTTTCCCCATTATTACAATTGGTACAACTTACTTCTATTATTTCCTAAATTACATAAAGTAATTACATCTCTATACTAAACTTTTTCTCTGAACGAATGATTTAATATTTCAGAGTGACCAACATGACCCAAACAAGGTATTTGTGTACTTTTATTAATACGAAGTGTAAAAAAATTAAGGGGATCCTCTACTAAAACTAAAAAACTTTATTTATAAATATTTTTTATCTCATAATTTATCTTATGTATAAGATACTATTTATATGTCTTTGTGATAACGTTTTTTTTTTTTTTTTTTTTTTTTTTTTTAATAAATATTGTGGTTATCTATTTAAAAAAAAATTAAAAACCAAGAAAAATCCACAGTAATTGATGTATATGCATTTTAATACAAGTCAAGAATTTTTTTTTCTGTAATCTCTCTATAATACATAATTACACAAATAAAATTTTGTTTTCAGAGAATTTCGATGGTTGAATTAGAAAAAATTCAAAAGGTTCTCAAAGTTAAAATATTGAAATTTTCGATTTTTTTATGTTATCTTTTACGCTGAATGTTATATTTTAAAACAGAATTTTAAAAATAAAATTCTGTGAAGACAAAATGTTTAAATCTATATAAATTAAATGCTCCAAAAATTTAAATAGCCAATTTTTAATGGTTCTCGAAATACATCCATTTGAATTTGCAACATCTGAAAAAATCCCTAGTCCCCGTCCAACGCTCTTTATTAAGGCGTTAAGCCTATTAGTGATGTTTAAATAACAGGAAATTTCGTGGCGTTCTAATCACCGGAGGAATAAGATAAAAACACCATTCTCTTCAGGAATGTATGAACTATTTTTTAAAACCATCTTTTTTTCTTCTTTTTTTTTTTTTTGACGAAATTTCGGTACTGGACCCCCTTAAATGTTTTAATACATTTCAAACTTAGTACGCTATTATTATTACAAGTCTAAATGCTGATGTTCCCTCTATCACTGCCTGGAATGCCAGCCGGTAAGATGATTGGGAAGTCACTGTTACGGAATGCCACCTTTGCTTAAGCACAATGCCAGCACTAGAACATTTCAGCTAATAAGCGAGAGTTGACGTACCAGCAATTAGAAAATGTTTGATCTACTGGAGCTGCCAGTGACTGACGATCATGTGAGTAATTGGCTTCTCGCGACTGGAATGAAGCGTTTGCACAATGCTTGCGCTGGCTTGTAATGACTGAAGAATTGGTAAGCAGAGTGATACCGTAGAAATCAGCCTTAAGAAGGAAGTGTCTTAATGTCTTTGTTTTATTCCCGTTACTAATTCTGTCCATTGATATAGGTAAACAACTGTCTAGACTGCTTCGATGTCAATGCAAGGAGAAAACCGAGCTGGTGGTTGATGATGATGATGGGTGGATGATTAACCAATCACAGTTCACTTTTATAGTTGGATGGAAATGTGAGAAACCTTGTAAAGTGCTAGAGCAAATATTTTTTTTTCATTTTGTTACTAATTAAGGTCTACTATTGTCATTTCTGCTGTGTACAACCCAAAATTTTATTTTCAAGCCTCGGCAATCCGTATTTTTAATCCCCCCAACGGCATCTGGTAACGCTTCATTTTCCAAGCGTTAAGCAGTCTATAAAGTAGTTTATCTCTATCGATGATTCAGCCACAAATAAAAGTAATTACACATCATTATTAAATTTTTTAGTTAAAATTAATATATTAATTTTCCGAGGATTTCATATCAAAAGGAACATATTCTGTTCAAAATTTCATATATAATTTTATTATATGTGACACATGTTGATTTTTTTAAGTTAAAAAATATTTTTAATAATATTTAATTCATTGATTCAAAATTTGAGTACATGCTTACGATATTTTCCGATAAATTTCGGATCGTATCTAATTCCATTAATAATTCATATCCCTTGTTTCAATTAAGATACAGAATGTATATTGTTAAAAGGATGTTTCTTTATATATTTTATACAAAATAAACAATGTATAGATACAGAATGTATATTGTTAAAAGGATGTTTCTTTATATATTTTATACAAAATAAACAATGTTTCGTTAGTTTATATCATTATTTATAAAATTTCAAAATAAAAAAAAAATTCTTCATTTATGCGATTTCTTGTAATCGAAAGAATGTTTAGTTATCACTCACGCTATAAATGTGATAATATTTTTATTAAAAATTTACTCAGACTCAATAAATTATGGTGAGAGAAATAAGCTTTGCAAAAAAATTATTCTTTTACTTTTCATGATTTCGTTGTGACCTTTAAAACATAATTACGATGTGACATTGAAGATTATTCATGTCCTTTGTTAAAGTCCTCTTCTTTCAGAAGATAGACAAAGAAATTTCTCTAATTTCCTCAAAAACAATGCAGACTCTAGCTTCGAATACTATTAAATCACATTTGCATAAGATATTCAATCCATAGAATGATGCTTTCTTTCCAGAATTCATGTTAATTTTTCACTCTATTTTAGTGACCAGGAAGAGGAATTTAAATCTCGATTCCCTCCTTTTGTTGGACTTGAGTTCTTTCAAGTTTTGTTATGAGCAGGAATTATGTCATCATTTAAAATATTTAAACGCATTTATTAAATAAATAAAATGTATTTAATAACATATTTTTGAATTATAGAAGGGTATCTTAAAAAGATTTTTCAGGGATTTATTTCTGCAACAATTAGAGATATGATATATGTGTGAATTAAAAATATGCTCAAAGTAATGTAAGGTCTCTTTAAAAAATAGTTTGATATTCATGGATAATACAAAGGATGTTTACAATTCAAGTTCAACTTTCAAAAAGCTGTACAAAAACCAGTTGTCAGAATGACCTAAAATTTGACCTATATGTACTCCTCGAAAAAAGGAGGAAAAGGTATGGCATAAAATAAATAAATAAATATATATAATATATATATATATATATATATATATATATATATATATATATATATATATATAAAAAATTAAAAAAATTAGCATTTTTTAATTTTTTTTATTTATTTCCACAACTATAACTAAATGGCACCACTAGCACCATGACCTTCTGTTGATAATTAAATTTAAAAAAAGGATATTTAAAAAAAATATCTAGCGCCATTGAAATAGCTCATATCTGTTACACAAAAAAATTGGAAAAGATCCGAGCAATAGTAAATTCGGTGGCGTGATTTAAAAATTATAACACAAGTAGTATAAAGTAAAGAATGAATGACTGGTCACTGATTTATGAATTATGAGCAGGAATTTTTCAGAAGTTATTAAAGTTAGATACTGTATTTTATTTCTGAGATGCATAAGATGCCTTAGACTTCCTCGACGTGCTTAAATTACGGTTTTCTCTTTTTTTAGTGCTATCATCTATTGTATACTATCACAACATGTAATATATATATATATATATATATATATATATATATATATATATATATATATATATATATATATATATATATATATATATATATATATATATATATATATATATATATATATATATATATATATATATATATATATATATATATATATATATATATATATATATATATATATAATTTTTTTTTTTTTTTTTTTTAAGCAAATAACCCAAAATGCAATTGTGAATAAACTTTTGACAGAAAAAGAGTCCTTTAAATTTGTACATCATTTATTAATTTTGATTTGGCATAAAGGGAGAAAAATGTATCTTCACAAAAACACACCGTCTAGAAATAATATATAAGACTTTTTTATTTAAAAAAATATTAAATTGTTGCGGCATGGAACTGAAAAATCATGACAACTAATATTTTTTTATAAAATGCAAAATCCCAAAATGCAACCAAAATAATCCATAAAACACTTTATAATATTAAATTCCGTTGATACATTTCAAATTAGCCTAACAGAATTTTCAAACATATAATTTACGTTTAATAATAATCAAGTAAAAACCCCAATTCCAGTTGTAAAGTACAATTCTAGTTGTAAAAACCTAATTCTAATCTAGTTGTAAGTTCTAGTTAAAATGTTTAGTGTGCCTTCTAAGATATGAGATTTGCATGTCCTTTCAAGTTAGAAAAAGTAAATTGGGCAATGAAATGTCATATTAAAGTTCTGACTAACTTGTTTAGTTAAAAGTTAAAAATCATTCGATTGCGCATTAGAAATAAACCAATTTTTAAAAATGTAGTACGAAAATAAACACTCTGGTAACTCTAATCTTGAAACGAAATCTGTAGATAATGAGTTTTCAAGCCGACACTGATAAAGGTAAGGTCAAAAGAAAGTATCGGAATACATTACTTCACATAAATCCTCGTGTATATTCCTAAATATGATCTCATCATAATTATTCAAACGTTGAATGCTAAACGAATAGAAAATGCGCCATTAATCAAAGATTATTAAATGATTACTAAATTGAATGCAATACTGTTAAAGTTGTCTACCATTTTCTACTTTTAGACTGATTTTAGTTGCAAGTGTAGTTTAGCTAAGATGTAAGGTCAAAAGAAAGTATCGCAATACTTTTTACTTGACATAAATCCTCTTGTATGTTTCTAAATATAATCATATGATTACTAAATTGAATATAATACTGTTTAAGTTGGTTACCATTTTCTACTTTTAGATTAATATTTGTTGTAAGTTTAGTTTAGTTTAGATGTAAGGTCAAAAGAAAGTATTAATCAAAGATTATTATGTGATTACTAAATTGAATAAAATACCTGTCTAAGTTTTCTACCATTTTCTACTTTTAGATTAAGTTTAGTTTAGTTTAGATGTCAGGTCAAAAGAAAGTATCGCAATACTTTACTTTACATAGATCATCATGTATGTTCCTAAATATGATCATATGATTACTAAATGGAATATAATGCTGTTTAAGTTGGCTACCATTTACTATTTTAGGATTAATATTAGTTGTAAGTTTAGTTTAGTTTAGTTTCATTTAGATGTCAGGTCAAAAGAAAGTATCGCAATACTTTACTTTACATAAATTATCATGTACATTCCTAAATATAATATCATCATAATTATTCAAATGTTGAATGCTAAGCGAATACAAAATGCGTCATTAATCAAAGATTATCATATGATTACTAAATTGAATATACAGTTAAACCCCATTAAAACGAAATCGATGGGGCCGCCGAAATTGTTCGCGTTAGCCGAAATGTCATGTTAAATTAATAAACTAACGTTAAGTTTTAAGTACGGAGAACGGCTTGTACTTCGCGTTAAACGGGATTTCATGTTAAGCGATTTCACGTTAACGGGGTTTGACTGTAATACTCCCTGTTTAAGTTGTCTACCATTTTATACTTATAGATTAATTTTAGTTGCGCAAAAAGTTTCATAAAGTAATGCTTCATGAATAAGAGTACTTTAAATTAAAATTACCTTTTTAGTGAATTTTTGAATACTAAGCCGAATTAAAAAGAATTGACAATGTAGTATAAAAATAATTGAACTAAATATTTAAAGTATAACAAATATTAAAATGATATGTGTCTGTACAAACTATTTGGTTGATACAATTTAACTTGGTATGTGTGCACCAAGTTAGTTTAATACTTTTTTCTGTTATGCATGAAATGATTTGAAATTTTTTTTGCTTTATTACACAATTTGAAATAATTTAAGATTAATAATCTATGCATATAATTCTCTCAAGTAAATTACAGCGTGCTCAACGAGCAAAAGAAAGCGTTGATGAAAGTTTTGAAAGACAAATTGTTGAAATAAATTGTAAAAGCAGCCTAGCTTGAATTGGAAGTGTTGTTAAGAACACGATACAGATTATATGCAGGAAGTTTATTCTTTCTGTGAATATAAGAAATATACGAAATATAGGCGTGAACACGATAAAGTTAAAACTTTTATGTTTTTCTATTATATCACGAAATTTTTATGCTTGAACGTAGTCTGAAAGTGTTTATTATTTTAGCATGCGAAACAAGCTTGTTTATTAATAAAATACCATCAAATTTGATATTTTTCAAAAATCCGTGTACAACACAGTCTAAAGAGTGTACATCCGGAAATCATGTCATAAACTGTAGCTTACAGTATAGGGAAACGTGTTTACATCGTCATGCGATGAAACTATTATTTAATCATTATTAGATATTTTCTTTTAGTATTTTACTCCTATACTCACAAATATTTGATAAAATAATTCAATATTTTCATCCTTATATTCGTACTATACACTGACTAAAAATGAGATACCTTTGCATTTGCAAAACAAAACGCGACATGAATTTTAATCTCAGCTGTGTGTTAATCTTTTTGTGTGAACACTTGAATAATTTTACGAACCACGCCCAAAGCAGTTTACGTAAATTGAAAGTATTTTACTCTTTTTTCATTACGTGACATCAGTATTCAGTCCTTTTGCACTGTCGTTGTTGAGGCTTCAAATAGCGTTGCTCATTGAACGATGGCATTGATGTGCTATTTATTACGAATATTACTAAAACGGAATTTAATCTCTAATGTCTATTGCGCATCTGTATGTGTACTTCATGATTATTTGCGCTGTTCTATTCATAAAAAAATACTTTCTATTTAGAATTTTACCTTTTACAAAGAAATGTTGCTAGGTTTAAATTTATTGCGTTCAATTACCCATATGTTAGCAAAGGGTGATGAAAGAATTGCATCAGGTCAAAAACAAATTGGGATTATTTTGCATTTCTACATGTTTTAGGATGTCCTGAGTTTAAAAAGAGATTTAATTAAAACTTGCCGATTTTTTTTTCTTCTTCTTTCCCCCCCCCCCCCTTTTTTTTTCTTTTTCTTGCCAATGTAATAACCAATGTTTTCAACTGAGTGTTCTCTTAGTTTACCAAAGATGAGGAACCATCTTAACTTCAAGGTAAACATTCTTTAATTTAATGTATTAGTTTAATGTATAATAGTTTAATTCAATGTATGTAGTTAAATGTATAGTAATTTAATTCAATGTATTTAGTTTAATGTATAGTAGTTTCATTCAATGTATGTAGTTTAATGTATAGTAGTTTCATTCAATGTATGTAGTTTAATGTATAGTAGTTTAATTCAATACATGCAGTTTAATGTATAGTAGTTTAATTCAATGTATGTAGTTAAATGTATAGTAATTTAATTCAATGTATTTAGTTTAATGTATAGTAGTTTCATTCAATGTATGTAGTTTAATGTATAGTAGTTTCATTCAATGTATGTAGTTTAATGTATAGTAGTTTCATTCAATGTATGTAGTTTAATGTATAGTAGTTTCATTCAATATATGTAGTTTAATGTATAGTAGTTTAATTCAATGCATGTAGTTAAATGTATAGTAATTTAATTCAATGTATTTAGTTTAATGTATAGTAGTTTCATTCAATGTATGTAGTTTAATGTATAGTAGTTTAATTCAATACATGCAGTTTAATGTATAATAGTTTAATTCAATGTATGTAGTTAAATGTATAGTAATTTAATTCAATGTATGTAGTTAAATGTATAGTAATTTAATTCAATGTACGTAGTTTAATGTATAGTAGTTTAATTCAATGTATGTAGTTAAATGTATAGTAGTTTAATTCAATGTATTTAGCTTAATGTATGGTAGTTTTATTCAATGTATGTAGTTTAATGTATAGTAGTTTAATTCAATACATGCAGTTTAATGTATAGTAGTTTAATTCAATGTATGTAGTTAAATGTATAGTAGTTTAATTCAATGTAAGTAGTTTAATGTATAGTAGTTTCATTCAATGTATGTAGTTTAATGTATAGTAGTTTCATTCAATGTATGAAGTTTAATGTATAATGGAAATTACCTCAGTGAGGCAGAGGGTTTGCACACCATAAACCCGAATACTGCCTTGAACATGATGTATGATAGTAACAACACAATGCTTATATGTTTAAGGTCATTTAAACAACATACATTAAAATTTACTTGGGGTAGTAGTCAAGTAATTATGTTTGTAGTAGTCAAATAATTGTTTCAATTCGTTCCAGTACGTGTTTCAACTTACCCCAACGAATTTTTCAACCAATCCCTTACTCGGGGTTGGCTCTTGACATGCGTCAAGGTTTCTTAGAATTTTGCTTACAATATCTTACAGCTCTAAATATTATATATCAAAATTCAGTGTAATAGACCAAAAGTGTAACTTACCAATACCACTCAAATTAAGTTTCTAGTGCTATTTGTTTAAAAATTAACTTTGATAAGTGTTTCAGCCCCAGACCCGGTCTCCCCTACTATGCATTAAACTAACTTTAGATCTATTGAACCAATTTTGACCAAGCTTTTCTATAAGTATCTTAAATAATCCAGATATTCAGAAACGCAATTTCATCTAGATGTTTTGTAATTAAAGTGGTGAAATCGAGTAGGGTGTATATGATTATAACTAAATATATACGGAACCAATTTGGGCCGGGTTGTACTGGACAACACCTGTCTACAGCTATTTGAGCCCGAACAACGTAGAACACTTTAGCTATTACCTAAAAAAGTAAATCAAGAAAAAGTCACCGATAAAACAAGTGACGTTTTTTACTAAGTCAACAGAAAAAATACTAAACAAGCAAAACAATTAAAATTGAAAATCTCTCATATACACCAAATTTTTTTTTTATTCAGACTCGTTTTTGTATTACATTTAATTCTCAATTAAAAATAGAATAAAATACTTTAAGAAATGAGTAATCATTACTAAAAAAGATATTGTTAACAAAGGCGCTTGTAGGCGTGTGCAAAAATCTTTTTTTCTAAAACTTTTTTATTATTATTTTTATTATTATTATTTCGGATACTCGAAAATTTTTCCTCTCATATACACCAACATTATTTTATTATAACATATTTTTGTTTTACATTTCAATTCTTAAATCAGAATTAAATAAAAGACTTTAAGAAATGAGCAATTGTTAATGAAGACTATATTTTTAACAAAAGCGCGTGTAGGCGTGTTCAAAAATCTGGTTTTCTATTTCGAATACTTGAAAATTTTTCCTAGCTCATTGAGTTCCGGATACAACCACGCTGTTCTTGTCAAAATGCGTGGTTTAGTTTAATTACTGAAAAAGCATACGGGTCAACATCGTGTTGACCCCTACCGCAAAACACCTGTCGCGCTCAAACACAGAATTAGAAATCATCTTATTCTTTTGTATGCCTTTTGCAAGATATTGAGATACTTTTAAAATGTAATAAAAACATAGAATCAACTGTCAATCTAATTTTAAAAACCTCATCCATATGCCTTGATCATATGCGATACCAGCACATTTTTTAAAGAAATTGTCTACGAAAATTTGACCAGTATTTGTTCCTTTTTTATGCATTTTTGTCATATTTTATATTTTGTGGATTGTAAAATGAAAGAAAAAAGTTTTTTGGTGTAAAGTTAGAGAATACTTTTAAATTTAACTATGCACTTTAATTAAAAAGTATTTAAAAGTTTATGAATTTTCAAGTTATTACAAATCACATGTAGCTAACACTAATACTTATCGAAACAAATAAAGTAGTACTATCGCCATATTTTTACAACTTAGTAATTATGGTTGGTTGGTTGTATTCAGATTATCTGGCGCCGTCAGCAACACGAGGGCTATAATGAGCCGAAACATTCGTCATTAGACAAGCCAACATACATTTACAAACACCCATGCCAACACGGGACTCGAACCCGCAACCTCGCGGTCTAGAAGCTAGCACGCTAACCACTATACCGTTTGGTCAGCACTTAGTAATTATGAAACATGTACAAAATACTCTTTTCGTTACACATTTGTAAGTTTTCCACAAATGTGTGTTTATATTTTAAATACTTTCCTTAAAAAATCCCTTTTACTAGATTTTTCCTAGCCTTAATTATTCCTGAATTTTGTTACTACAAATTTTAATCAAATATCTTAATAAAACAGCTTATAAAGCTGTTTTATTAAGATATTTGATTAAAATTTGTAGTAACAAAATTCTGTTTAACATAATTTAGTTATGATCATTCATAATTATATTATTTGTATATTGTCATTGATACTTAATTCCAGAATTTAATTATAATTATTCATAATTCTTTTCTTTGTATATTGTAATTGATGCTAATTTCCAGGATTTAATTATGGTCATCCAGAATTCTCTTCTTTGTATTTTGCTATTGATATTCAATTCTAGATTTTTTTCGTTATTTTTTTTATGCTATTTAAAATAGTAATTCAAAATCGGAAGAAATTAAGGCACTTATTATTTACTAGCAAAATATCAAATTTTGAACATGTTTATATTTTATTATTTGGTAATTTAAAGCTTCTATATTATTTTTAGCTTGATTTATTTTCGGAAGCTGTAAACATATTTCGCTTATCAGTCTTCATTTTTTTTGCTCAATATTTACACACGAGTTGAAATGCTTATCAGACACAGAGTGCAAGCAGTGTTGATTGAAATAAAACATAGTTGCGTTGTGTTATCGAACTTTTTCAAGTAAAAAGCAGACGATTTTTATTATTCATTTAGAGATTAAACCTATAATATACTGGAAATTTTATTCTTACTAACATTTGCAATTATAGTTTGTTGTTATGTTAATATTGTCACTTGTATATAGTTCTTTAATAAATAAGTCATTAAGTAATTTACGCTAATGAATAAGTAATTTACGCTAATCTACAACAACATACATTTAGCGTTAGTGCTTGGTTAAAACAATGAATATTATTTATTGAATTGAAAAATATGAATATTATTTACTGAATTGAAAACAATGAATATTATTAAATGAATTTTATTTGGAGGTATTTTAATATTCTAAGTGGTATGGTTAAATACAGGGTGAGTACAAATGATGGACTCGATTTTAAAAAATCATATTTTCGAAAGTACTGCACATATTACAATAAATGATACATGAATGTAATGAGAAATATACCAAGTTTTTTTTCAGTAACAAATGTTCGATGTTTGATTCTCTTGTTACACGGCATGCGTCCAATTTGTCATCCAATTCGTTTCATAAATTTTGTAGCATCACTCTATCAATGGTTCGTAATGCTGCCCAAATACGTTCTTTAAGTTCTAGCAATGTTTTCGGCACAGATGGTACAAAAACAATGTCAAACCAGGAGCTTCCAAATCAATGGACGGGGTGTGCGGATGAAGGTTATTTACCCTTAATCACCTGGCCATCAAGATCTCCAGACCTAACACCATGTGATTTCTTTTTGTGGGATTACGTCAAAGGCATTGTTTATGTACCACCTATGCCGAAAACACTACCAGAACTTAAAGAACGTATTTGGGCAGCATTATGAACCATTGATAGAGTGATGCTACAAAATGTATGGAACGAACTGGATTACAGATTGGAAGTATGCTGGGTAACAAGAAGATCAAACATCGAACATTTGTAACTGAAAAAAAAACTTGGTATATTTATCTTTACATTCATGTATCACTTATTGTAATATGTACAGTACTTAAGAAAATAGGATTTTTTAAAATCGGGTCCATCATTTGTACTCACCCTGTATTTTAAGTATTGCTTATGGATTTATAATGTTAAAAAATACTTATACAAGCTTAACTAATTTTTAGATTTGTATAATAAAATATAACCAATAAATTGGTGTGGTATTGTGTCGTCAATGCATAAACTTTAATTTTATGCCTTGCATAGTTATTTATTATATAACATAAATTTTTTTTTTTAGAAAATACGTTTAGTTTTATTAAAGTAAAGCAAAAATTCTACGAAATATATTTTGTATAAATAAAGGACATGGTAGATGGTACTTGAATATGAGATAATTAGTATTGTGATGTTTAACATGTAAATACGCCATAATTTCCTTATAACATAGATTAGGAACATTTTACGCAATCTCTATATTAGTTAGATTATGTGCACATTTTAGGACAGTAATAGTGTATATAATATTTTCCTAGCGAGTGATACCATCTGTCTCAATTTTACTACAGGATATTCGAATACACTTAAATTCTGCTGAAACAATATTCGTAATTCATGTTTAAAAGGATGTTGAAAAAAGTATGATTGTCGGTGGCGGATGCTGTCACTTACTTTTTTTACAATGGTTTCTATCAAACGCATTTTTTCGAAAGTATAAATATGAGCTCATTCCTTATATTTCAATTTCTTTTTTTAAACCCATTTTCGGTCAAAGGTGCGCAAACGCACCATTTCAATAAATATTTTTTTAGTAACACTGACGTATATTTTTCACTAATTTTATTTTTCTGTTATTTTTAAGGGTCTTCGAGACATCTATAAAATATTAGTAATTCTATTGGAGTCTGTTGAGAAATTTTCAAAATAAGCTAGTGGTTTTTTTTTTTTTTTTTTTTTTTTTTTTTTTTTTTAACTTGAACTTGAACTTGAAACGGTTATTGACAAATTGAATTTTTTAAAATGTATAATTATTCCACGCTTGAGATTGATCACATGTTTTTATAATGGATTAAAGTTACAAGTTCTGTAAATAAAATAAAAATAAAGCAAATGTCATAAAAAAACTTAAAATTTTTTATTAAATAAACTATAATATTAATAAAAATAAATATAATAATATTTTATTTTCCCTAAATAAAATATTATTTTTCATGCATGAACTTTTATGTTTCTTAATTAATCTAATTTAAGTCTATTTCAATGACAACAATACTACATTTTATAAAATTTCTTTGCTTGGCCTAAAATAAGTTAACCGCAATTCGTATAAAACCATTTAATAACAAAATTCTCCTACTTAAGATGCTAATTGTAAATTTATTTATTTATTTATTTATTTATTATTATAAAGCACACTACAGAAAAAAATTCCATTTAAAGTGTACAAGGAATAGTACATTACAAACAAGCAAACAATAGTAACAAAACAAGATTACACATTTAAAACCAGCAGACATTTAGCCTTGAACATAGAAAAAGATACATTAAAAATATCCAAATCAACAGAAATCAAATTAAAAATTCTATAAAATTTATACAAACAAAAGTTGTCAATGTAGTTATATTTGGTAAAAACAGTAATAAATAAATTTTGGCTACGAGTATTGGTCGGTACAGCAAATTTAATAGAATTATGGATCTCAATGCAATCAATAAAATTATTAAGGACTTTGTAAAAGAAAGAAACACAAGAAAGCTCACGTCTAGATTTTAAACTGGGGATGTTGAAGAAATTGCGGAGGAAAGAAGAGGAGAGATCATGAGAATTATAATGGTTACCCTTATAATAAAGATAACGCATAAAGAATAAGATAATAAGTAAATAAGATCAATTGGTATCTAATCATAGCAAAGTTATGATCCTTTAACACTAGTCTCATTTGTAAGTCAAAACTGATGAATGTGATTCGAAATCATCAGAATTTGTTTAAATTCTGAATTTGTTTGAATTCTGATGATTCAAATTCTGATTTAACAAATTCTGATTATACCAATCCAGATTTTGGAATCATCAGAATTTTAGCAAAATCTGTTACTGATTCCAAATGGCTTCCTTTGTCCTCGATTAGGATAATAGTAAAAATTATAAATATTCCAATTAAAGACATTACAACTTGAATGTAAACATAAAATAACATTATATAGAAAATGTTTACAAAGCATTCTTTGAGGAATAAAAAATATTTAAATGAAAATTATTTGCAAAAATTCACAATTTAAATTTTTTTTTTTTTTTTTGGCAATTTCCGTTATAATTTATTACTTGAAAATGTTTGTAACAGTTTTGAGATTTTCTTAGGCACAATTCGTTGAATTTTGGGAATTTTTCTTTGAATAACTATTATCAGGGATGTTGAACTAATTTACTTAAATTCTGTTAAAAATTTCTATTTGTCTGACAGGCAACTATTATAAGTGTATTTTATGAAAAAATTCCCCTTTTATGACACACAGATATAATAAATAGCAAATCATCCATAAATACTAGCTATTGTCATTAGCGTTTACACTATATAATCTACACTATTCATAAAACCAATACCTCCATCATTTCCTTGTTACAAACATTAACATCATTTGCCTTATCAAAATCAATAAAGTTTTTAATGTAATAGACCAACTTCGAATGCCTGATTCAGGATTGATCCAATAAAAATTAGATATCAATCTTGCACATTTGTAATCAACCTTTTAATTTCAATGTTATTTTTGTCGAATTTGGCATATCATATATTCATCTTCTGATTCCCTTAATTGAATATCGGATGTCCCTATATTCAATGAATTCACAGAAAGATCCTAAGATAAAAATGCTTTCTTTACAGAAAAAAATAAACAGAAATACTAAATTTAAAATTAAATTACATCATCATCAAACGAAAACGCTAACATGACAATTAAATTGTAGAATAGTCGAGTTTAAAGAAGCTTCAAAGAACCGATGATTCCAATGGGAATTATATACATTTTATTACACTTATTTGATACGAAGTGTTCCACATATTTTTAAAAACTATGAAAGCAAAGTATTCATACCTATTTTCTTTTAATAAAGCATTATTTCAGTTCTAAGCATTTTTAAACTTGGAAGGAAGTGCTTTTCTAACAGATCCTTTTTGATATAGTCAAACCAACCAAAACTTATTTTGTTTCTGACCTACCCAGAGTTATACCGACATATATAGGTACGAACAAAAAATGCGATATTAAAAAGTACAGCCTGGGCTTATTAAAGATGTCATTTACTTTGTTTTCGACCTATCCAGAGTTATACCGACTTATATAGGTAAGAACAAAAAATTCGATATTAAAAAGTACAGCCTGGGCGTATTAAAGATGTCAACGGAAGTTTAAGGAATGCATAGCATTGATAAAATTAAAATTGTGAATACAATGATTCCATGTGGAATTAATAGTTCTGACAAGGTTAAAATACGCAAATTTTTCAAACCATAACAGCAAACTCCAATGACGCAAGAGAGACACTCACTATAAACATATTTTACAGCTGTACAACAAATCAAAACTACTGTATATACATTGTATAAATAATGTTTATGATGAACTTTTAGACAAAAGTCAACTATCATTAATTATGCGAACGAACATAGCTTATATCTCAAATCAAAACTTAAAAAACAGACAGTCACTTAAGAGGTTTAAAGAGCAGCTGTTTCGTTTATAAGAAGCAGAAGTAAACATTTCAGTATTTTTTACAACACGTAACAAAGTTTGGTAAAACTGCCAACCATTTTTTATTTTACAAGTAAAGTGTAAATACAATGAATATATTGTGAATGCAATGATTCCATGTGGAGTTAATAGTTCCGACAGGGTTAAAATATGCAAATATTTCAAACCATGACAGCAAACTCTAATGCCGCAAGAGTGACACTCACTATAAACATATTTTATAGCAAATCAAAACTACTGTATATACATTATATAAATAATGTTTTTGATGAACTTTTAGTCAAACGTCAACTATCATTAATTATGCGAACGAACATAGCTTATACCTCAAATCAAAACTTAAAAAACAGACAGTCACTTAAGAGGTTTAAAGAGCAGCTGTTTCGTTTCTAAGAAGCAGAAGTAAACATCTCAGTATTTTTTACAACACGTAACAAAGTTTGGTAAAACTGCCAACCAATTTTTATTTTACAAGTAAAGTGTATATACTTATTCTTAAAGTCGGATGAAATTTATTAATAATGCTCTGTTATCAGAAGATCATTGTCATTTATCATTTCTTAACTCAACAGGCAGCGTAGTGAGGACATTCTGGCTCGATCCCAATTCCAACGCAGTACAACTGCACAGTGTCTTTTAGGTGGGATTCCATCCTCGTTATCTTTTCTACCAACCTCATCCTCGCAAATCCTATGCCTTTATCAACTTTTCTTGTTTAGAAAGTTGCAGCGTTGGGATTTAATTACTTAACTGTTACCTGCTTCTGCAGCATGATTGAATATTAAGGGCTTTTTGGTTGTTGTGATGCTGCTTTCTCTTGAATTAATTTCGGAATTGATGAAGGTAGATTATCTTTTTATTTAAATTCACTACGCGGAGAATTACATTTTAAATAAATCTTAAAGCTGCTATCAAAATTTCGGTATTATTTTAGGTTAAGTTGATAGTGTATTTTTGTATGAAATTTTTTTGAAAGGTATATGCACCATTTTAAGGTGAAACATTATCAAGGCAGAAATTGTAGCTGCATCTTTTTTATTTATGATAAGCTTATATAATTTAGATAATATAAACTTATACAATTTAGATAGTATTAACTTAAGAAATAATAATTAAAGAAAAAAATTATTTTAACAAGTCGAGAAATAATTAAAAAATTAAAAATGTATATTCTCTTGAGATTTTTTAATGCATTGATTATTTTTTAATACATGATCCTTAACAGAATATTATCGTAATGCATTGAAGCGCATTTTAACGCGGAGTATTAAAGAAGTTGTTATATAAAAATCTATAATTTTATGTGACATACTTTTTAAATATTATTTTTATCACATTATTTACATTGTTACAATGTTGTTGTTTTATGGACTAATAGTTTACAAATAAAAACAAGTTATCCTTTGCTAGCAAAAATAAGTAAAAAAAATTACAGATTTGATTCGGGTATTATTTTAAATATTAAGAAAAAATACTGTAATTATCTTATACTTGTTGCAAGTTGTTTGTGATAATAACCTATAAAAACATTTTATAAGTGACTTTTTCTGAAAACAACTTTTAAAAGATAAAAAATTGAAAATTCATCACTATTTCCAAAAGTCTGTTTTTAGAAACTTTTAATTTTGAAGATGATAACTATTTCAAACATATATTAAGTTGTCATTCGGAATCACAGGTACTGAAAATGAAATTTGCTTATAATGACAGTGAATATGCACTGACATTTGTTGCATGACATGAAGCAATATCATACAGACAGTTTTAACAGCTGAAAAACATAACATCTTACGCTTTGTCATTTCCATTACAAACATTGAAAAACCTTATGATTAATTCATCCTTTCAAGACCTGAATTGAAAATCTTTTGATGAATGACATCTTTAAAAGTAAGCAATAGTCTTCCGCCAAAATCTCATAAACAGAAAATTCGACATCGCGTTAACTATAGTTCTTTTAACGATAATTATAAATTACAACATTTTTTAATAAATAATAATAGTTTATAAAGTTTAAAATTTACCTTGGGAAGTGTTTTGAACTGTCGCAGGTACAGCTTCGGCCATGACGAGAAGTGACCGGCACTACCTCACTTCCTAGTGGTTCGGGAGGTCCAGAACTCGGTAGAGATCTCGGAAGAGAAGGATAAACTTCGCAGAGAATTATTTTCTGGCGATATTCCTAGCTGTTAGTAAACTAGAGAGAAAAGGAAACTTTAAAAACCAGAGTTTTGACCGCCGCCTTCGATTTTCGAGCTTCTCGTAGAAATGGGGTTGCCGGCCTGGTAGATCGAGAGATCCCGGTGGAGCCAAAATGCTCGCCAATTTGTCTTTTTGCCCGCCACGTTTGGTGGGCGCCTTGGAAATCGATCGGGATGTGACAAGAGAGAAAAATAATGTGTTACAAATGTATTTAACGCAAACGTAAAATAGCATTTTCCTAAGGGTGTGTTTAAAATAAATGGAAATAGTCTTCAATGAATGATTTTTTCAAAATCAAAATTAAAAGACTTATATTTGAGAAGTTTTTTTATACATACATTTACCAAATGTACATTAACCAAATAAACAAAGGTCAAAATGAATACTGCTAATTTTTCACACCATCACAGAAACTCTTTATTGTTAATTAATAGAACGAAATATTGAATGATTCATGCTCTACAAAAATGCGTGAGAATTTCTTAAAAGTGTATTAGAGTCTACCTAAAATGTAGTTGAAATTTAACAAGGAAATCCTCTTAAAAAGAGGTTAAAAGTTTTGATATTTACTATTTGTTTCGGGTTTTTATACAAAAAAATTAAAGTATAAGAATCTTTCCCATTTGTTAGAAAAGCATTTTAGAAAATTAAAGTTAATTTGTACTCGTAACTTTACCTTTGAAAACATTAGAAAGTATTTACTAACCTTCCTGTGGAAGCAAGATTATAGCCATTTGCAGTACGTAAAATATTTTGATAATAAAAAAAAAATCAAACGCTGGGTAAATTATTAATGGTTCTAAAAGTCTTAATGCAGCTATTTTCAATCATATGAAAGATTCCCAATTTTCTGAAGTTTTATTAAAAAATATAGTTTAATTTAAAATGAAATATTGTCTGTAAATGAAAGCACAGTGTAACAAACAGGCGGGTCTCAAAGCAGACTGTAACTTACAAATAGAAGATACCCTAATAGCACACATCCTCCCAGGGAGGTCCCTGGGAAGTCATTCGTAGTCCCGGGGATGACTGGGGACTTCCTAGGGACCACCCTGGGAGGATGTGTGCTATTAGGGTAACTACAGTAGAAGAATTTTATATAATCAGACAAACGAATGATCTTTCACAGGGTTCCAAAGATACAGGACGGGTGTAAGTTTGAAGAACACTCAAATACTCGCATATAGCATTAATTGTTCCGTACTGCTTATAACTACTACTTATAAGGCATGAAGGTATATTTTTGTTTCTTTGAGCAAAGAAAATCACGGCATTATACACACTAACAATTGTAACTGTTCCATACTAAAAAAATCAAACATGAAGGTGTATTTATGTTGGTTTGGACAGAAAAACCATGGTATTATGCACACACTCACTAACGTATAGCTCTAGCTATTCCATACAAATAGTAAAGCATGAAGGGATATCTATGTTGGTTTGCACAAGTCAAATACCGTTAACTCAAAGTCGATGGAGACGTTGCAATTGTTCGCGTTAACCGAATTTCCCGTTAATCAAAAAATTAACGTTAAGTTTTCAGTAGGGAGAACTGCTTTTACCTCGCTTTAAACGGGATTTCATGTTAAGCGATTTCGCATTAACGGGGTTTGGCTGTAATATACAGACACTGTTGTAATTATGATAGCAGGAATGTCTGTGAAAGACTGTGTTGAACTTTTTGAGAATCTGCTGAAAATATTGTTTAAAGCAGGAATTTTTCTAGATGATTTAATAATGCCATTTTGCACGCAGCTAGGCTTTTCAAATGTTTTTTTTTAAGAACAAGAAGTAAAACATCCCACTTGGATATATAACCTTTATTTTATACAACATCTTCAGTAATACTTGGAGAATAAAGTAACGAATCGGTCCACCACTTCTCTAAGAACTTGAGTAATTTCTCACTGAAGAATATCATAATATTAAATTAACCCTTATTTTTGACTTGCGTAATTCTATTCCTAGACTAAGTCAGGCAGCAGTACTTGGCAAAAGCGTTCCTATCCCACGTTGAAGGGCTTCATTTTAGTATTTATTCTCATTCAAATAATGTATTTTAAATGTTTTTTTTTTTTTTTTTTTTATTTTTTTTTATTTCCACTGGGTGATAAAAATTGTGTTTACTTATTGTTAATACATTTTAAAGCTTGAACATTAAATAATAGAAAACTGATTGATATCTTTCCGACTGTAATTCGAGTGGATTTATTCAGCGTGATTTATTTTTTTAAATATGAACACTACATGAGTAAAATAACTACGCGAAAAGTAGCTAGAACTTAACATAGGAAATTAACAGAAATGAAGCTATGCCAACTTGTTACAAATGCTAATAACTGCATAGTTAAACAATGATGAGAATTATTACAGAAGTATGGCAATATACTACTACTGACAGACCCGCTCCAAACTAGACACTCCAAAGCAAAGCTCAAACCCTCACAAATAAGATTTATAATCATATGATATTGTTCACATAAAAAAACAAATATACCTACCTATTTGAAAGTCTTAGAGATATTTTCTACTTAGTTTATTGCATTTTAAATTAACATTGTTGAATTCTTCGAGCGACAAACTATTGGCCCCTTATAATTAAAATTTAGAACGAGAATTCAACTTGGTATTGCTTAAGGTTTTAATTTGCAAATAACCTAAATGAGCATGGGACATAATTAAATGCGCCATAAATAAACGAATCGCAATTTTAAATATTTATAACAATGCTCATCATTATTTATAAAAATGTCTTAAATATATTCTAATTGTTGTTAAGAATCATGAAAAATTCAGCAAAATGTTTATCTTTAATTAATTACAAATAGAAAATAATAATAAACATTAATAAGCAATGCGTTGATTTCGTTGTCAAATCATGTTTGTCATCAAGATACTTAAATAATAAGACTTAGTGTAAAAATTACATGTTTATTCCTCTCCATACTTAAAATCCAATTTTTCTCTTAAACATGATATAGACTGAAGAAAATAATTAAAGTGCAAAAATGCATTCTTAGAAAATGTATGTCCATAAATTAGCCTTGATGAAATTAAACATAAACTTGCCCCCAGCTCTTAATAGCTTAATTTCTAGTATAAGTTCATTTGCTCTTTTCATTAAATATATTGCAGATCCCTTTAAACGTACTTAATTTTCCAGTAATAGATGATTCTTACAGAGGACAGACGATAAGTGAAGACACAATTTGATTTTTGTGTGTACATTGTTTTGTCATATGGATATTGTTTTTGTATTTTTTTGTAACTAATGTATTCTATTTACTTCTGTAAGCTATAAGTGATACCTAAGGGCACATGGGGGTTTTCTATGTTGTTTATTAAAAAAAAAATTGAAAATAAAATATATATGTATTGGATTTTGAAGCTTGAAAATATGTTCGATTTCTTGTAATTTACTTCAAAATAAGAATTATGGGAAGTCAGGATTAAAGTGTCTTTGTATTTGAAAATAATAAATACATCGAAACTGAATGAAAAAAAAAAAAAAATTCGATAAGACCTTCAATCAATTTACTAAAGCATGTCTTACAATTAGTTTTACATCAAAAGTATTAATCCATGCAAAGTTTGTATTATTAACCTTTTAGAGGCATTGCATACTTTTATATGCAATTGCAATTTATTTAAAAGATTTTGAGCTCAGATCCTGTTTTCATAGTATGTGATCACTACGAAGAAAACCATCGATTACGTGTCATCGACTAACTTGAATGCGTTGTCATCGACAATGAGTTTTTCTGACAAGTATTCAAATCAATTGGATGGCTGCAAATGAGTCGATTAACCCTTCGAAAATTTTACCATCCACGGACAAAATCAAAGTTGATATAAAGAATTAAAAAACATTAAAATAGCACACAGTTTTTATATCATATTATTAGCTCTTTAACTATCAACCTTAACTGGGAAAAGTTTCAGTCATTAAATATCCCCAAATTGTGCACGCTTCCTTTTAGATGGCTTGGTATCCAGATCTGGTGTGCAGTAATACAAACGTGTGTAAAAGCGGTCTTTTGTAACGGCACCAAAAATTTCATAAAATGCATTGTCATCGGAAACGATTTTATCTGGCAAGTTTCAGTTCGATTGGATGACAGCCAGTTGGTTAACTAGCCGTTCATAGATTTTGCCAGCCACACAAAAACACAATCGAAGTTATTATAAAAGATTTTTTTTAAAAATAGCAATTTTAATAGAGGTATTCGAATTCTAAAACTGTTTAAAGCAAATCTTTGACACTACAGCTATTTAATTCGACAAATCACTGTAATACCTACATTTTGCATTTTCCTAAAATCTTAAAAACAAAATTAAAAAAAAAGCATTAAAAAAACTGCACATTTGAAATAGTTTATCTTTGGAGATAAAAGCAAGAACAAACAAAATGCTGTCGATATACGACTTCAATAAGACACGCATACTTCAAATGATAATACTATTACAGCAACATCAAACTTCTCCTAATTGCAAGAAGAAAAAACTTCACACGCGCGGCAGAAACGCAACAAAAAATGTCTTCACAAAGCAAGAATTATACGTATTTGAAGGATGATCACTGAGCAAGACGTGAGGCACAACCCTGGAACCGAGCCCATGTTCTTAGATCTCAACGAAGAAGAGATCAGACATCATCCATTCAAAAGACAGAAATTACTCCTAAAAAAATACGAGTTTACACACCACAAATTTGCCACCGAACCCACGCAATTTCATTTAGACGATCAACAGGCCAAGTTGGTGGCCCTGTTCGCGCTCGTGCGCGCGCTTAGGCAGACCTGTCATGGAGATTTCGTTTGAGATGCTAGGATGGTTGGGAGAGAACGAAAGCGGAAATATTCGCTCTATCTTCCTTCTTTTCTCCTCATCATTTATTCCTCTCCCAATCATTGAGATGCAACGTCATGTCACGTGGGGACAACGTAACACGTGGGCGAAGGATACTCTCGTTGTTTCCTTTTAAAAAATGTTGATGTGTGTCTGATTGAGTAATGGGTTAAGCTTTAATGTAGCCGAACAGATGATGAACCAGGAAACGCCCTCTCCTTCGAAAAACTTGACCGAATTGCAATATATCAAACTTCTATTCCAAGGGTTTAGGTATTAGACCTTTATGATACCTGACGCAAGAAATATAGCCATTTTGTATAGAATTCCGAAAATGAGTACTGATATTAAATCTCTAGAACGATTCTAGAAAATAATTGGAGAAGAATTAGACATTTTCAAAGAATAAAACGTTTTAAACCCTGCCACAAAAAAAGCATGACTTTAACTCTTAGATACTTATGCCAAAGATTTAGATTCCGGAAAAAATCAGTTCTACTAAAATTCAAAATAAAGTAGGATACATTTTCAGAAATAAATCTGATCAAAAATTTTAATGAAACTATCAACCTTGTTGAAAATATTTTAGTTCTAAATAACTTGTTTAGAAACATTATTTGTGGCTAAACTTGAATAATGTTTATTACGTAAACCTTCAATCGTAAAATAGCTTTTCATCTAACACTAATAGTCCACATTGAATAGCTTGGCATTGACTATTAAGAGAGAGAATTTAGAGACTTGTAAAATGCGAAAGCAAGTTAGAAAAATGTGTTTATTTTCTTAAACTCGAATTCTATTATGTTTCATATAAAACTTTTGGAAAGTTAAGTAAAATTATATTCAAATAGTTTCTCTTAAAAAATGCAACTCTTGAAATAATGGTTGGAAGCAGATCGCTTATGCATCACCGATTCACCAAACATAAAACTTATGTTTATAAGCACGACGAAAGGACGTTTCCAGTCGAAAATAATTTTTAAAGAAATACAATAACGACGGTTGGTAAGAAAAGTTGTCAATCGATATTTTAGTTTTTTTCCTTGCTAATAAATTCCGATTATGGTTCCACTTAGTGTTTTTCAAAAATCATAAAAATAATTTTTCAATAAATCTGAAAAATGCAAAATATACTTTAAATTATCTAAATAAACAAGATATAGGATAAAGAGTGATCGTTTTTAAGTATTTCAAAGTCGTCTTTAGCACAAAAAAAAAACTTTTTTTTATTTTCGTATAGTACAAGAGCCAAATGGATGTGTATTCATAAAAGTTTTCAGGGATCACAAAACAAAGTTAGAAGGGTATATGTATTTATCTGACTTTAAAGACAGCATTTTTTTCTACCAATTAAAGATTTACCTACGACTTTTCCTCTCAATAAATCTCAACATAAAAATAACCTAAATTAAAAGTATTATGATATTTAAAATTAATATTTAATAAAATATTAAGCAATATGCTCTAAATAAGTTTAATTCTTTTATAAAGAAGCAAGAATACGATTGCCAGATATCGCATACTTTTGGTTAGATATGCTCTTACAATTGTAAGATAGTATAGGTATTGAATAAAATAGCCTGAATTGTTAAAGTTTTTTTTTTGAGTCATGCCTATTTTTACAATACCAAATAAGTATCCATTAGTGATTTTATAAGAATCGATAATTGTGTAATATTCATTTTGTAATAATTATCTTGAATATCCGTAAGAAAAAAAACTACAAGAAAAATATACTTTGACTAGAGAAGTTCAATACTTTCTACAGAAATAAATAACAGAAAAAATCAATGTACACCACTATGCTTTTGGTTAGATATTCTCTTACGTTTGTAAGATAGTTGAGGCATTAAATAAAATAGCTTGAATCGTTAATGGTTTTTCTTTAATTTTTTTTTATGGAGTTGTACCTATTTTTATTACTACCAAATAAGTATCCATTAATGTTTTTATTTTATAAGAATCGATAATTGCGTAATATTCATTTTATAACAATTATCTTGGATATCCATAAAAAAATACAAGAAATATATTTTGACTAAAGAAGTTCAATACTTTCTGCAGAAATAAATAACAGAAACAATCAATGTACATCAAATGTACAGAGCTATTAAATATCCAATTCTACACTTTCCTTCCCATCACTAAATTGTCTTGGATAGCGTGCAAAACGCATTTACTCCAACTCTTAATACTTCTTGTCATGTACACACCTTTTAAAATTTGTCCACTGACAACAAGTGTCGTTGAAAGATGTTCTCAAAGATAATCAAACTACGTCGTTATAGAGCTAGGGGTTTGCCTTCAATTCAATGACCCGAGTTGCGCCGGCGCAGTGGGAAGATCGCCAAAGAATTACGAAAGGTGTAACCCCGGGTTGCTATGGTTACATGACGCTAATCGTATCTATTAAGGAAACGAATCTATTGTTGGGAGATTTTAACTCCTTGTATTTGAGTGTGTTTTTGACAGGATTTAGCAATTCTAAGGTAGTTGAAGTTTTTGTTTTGGGGATTTCATTATAATACTTTCCCGAGAAGTGAATTGTCCCCGTGATTGGTAAAATGATGGAGAGATTTGGAATATATGGCGGCAACAAATAGCATTTCGAGTTGTATATGCATGACACTAAACTTTATGTTAGGTTATAAATTAAGCTAATCTGTTTTTAGGACAACTTTGCTAAATATTACAAAAAGTGTAATGAAGGAATTGCAAAACTTTTGCAATATGGTTTGCTGCATTCCAAAGAAACTTTAAAAAATAGCAAATTCCCTTACTGCCCTTAATTGCTGGTAATGCATAACTTTCATAGTTATATAAAACGGCATTGTAACAAAGTAAGTATAAGATTTGTACCAGCAAGACTAACTATAATATACTTTTTGAAACCACCTCATCGTATATAAAATACTATTTTCTAAAATATACAATGGGTTGCTTAATTCAAATTTGCAACGTACCATGTTCTCTCAAAAATGGAAAATGTCCTCTAAACTTTTAATTTAATCAGTAAATCTCTCAATAAAAGTGAAAAACAGAGCTTACTTGTTACTATTTCCCCCAATACACATTACAATGGGTCGAAATTTTTTTTTTAGAAATATGCAGCGGAATCGGTATTAAAAGTTGCCTTATGACACCAGTAAATAACACATATTTTTTTAAAAGAATATATAAATATCTTGTGGTCTCTACCAGAAAGTATATATTTCACTTGACTCGATAAATGTAAAAAGAAGTCATGTCTCATTGAAGACTTTTTTTCTTACTAAACCTCATTTTACATTTAACGAATCACTTGCAATTTTGAAATTTTTATCTTTATATCTGCATTGCCTGCTTTTTCTTCTTTAGAAAAACAAAAGGTTTTACGTGTATTAAGAATTTTTAATATTAAAATAAAAATAACACCCCTTACTTCTAATTTATTCACTAAATGGCACTACAGTAATAAAAAAAACAACAAAAAACAGTATTTTGTTTTATTTATGTTTCTTTCCTTGACCAAATCGGGTGAAATGCATTTTATTATCGAAGTACTGCAAGAATATTTTCTTTTAAAGTGTCTGTTTTACTTCCAAATATGTGCTTTTGAATTTAAATTTTAAATAATTACTTTTAGCAAAGTTAAAGTAACTAGAAGATTAACTTTTTGTCAAATTTTTTGGCTCAACATCGGATTTTCGCAATTCTGTGCTACCAACTTATGAAGATGTTACAAAGTGTTATTTGTTTGTTCAATATGACCTAAAACATAAAGAATTCTCTGGGAAAGATCCTGGTATTTCCTATATCAGCCAAATAGTAGCTACTAAAGTCGAAGCAGTATGTATGAGAGCATCAGTTCCAATAGTATCTCGTAAACATGTTTGTAACTGATTCGTGAGTATCGCAAGAAATATATTTATTTAAATCGATATCCTAAAGCTAAGAAAAATTGTCATTTTGATACTAGAGTGCAGGCTTTTAAAAAGTGGCAGAAAAAAAGTTATTTCATATAGTATTTTGTAAATGTGAAGATTTTGAAAAATATAACTGTGAAAAGGTGCGAAAAGTTCCCGTCAAAGAGCGATTCTTTTTAATCGATCAAAAAACTTGCCGAAAAATTAGTATAGGAAATGTTGATGTAGCAGAAACACAAAGAATAGCAAAAAAACAAGTAAGAGCTGAGAAGCGGAATCTAACGGAAATAAAATCAAAAGAATTGTCTATGTCTGTATTTAGTGAAATAATTGACACGGATATTTAAAAGGATGAATCTCAAGCTTCTTCGGCAGAAATATGTGATACAGTAGGACTGGAACCACCAACCACTTCCTCAAATGCAAGAAACAGCATCCAACTACCTACATTAGCAGGTATTTGTGACAAATATCCTATATCTGATAGATCAGCTGCAGCAGTGGCATCTGCGGTTTTGCAAGATATTGGTATTATCACTAAAACTGACAAATCTTTAGTAGTTGATAAAAAATAGCATTCGTAGGGCTCGTCAACGTAATCGCAAAGCATTTTACGAAAATTTTGAAGCACAAAAATATGTTATAACCGGACTATACTTTGACGGAAGGCGGGATAAGACTCTCTATTAAGGGAAACTTGGTGATAAATATCAGAAGAAGCAAAAACGAAGAACATTATGTTTTACTAGCTGAACCAGAATCCGTATATATAAGTCATACCATACCAATTTCTGGCTCAGGTAAGAATATTGCATTATCTATAACTGAACTATTGTTTAACAAGAAACATAGATATTGATAATTTGCAAGCTGTGGGCTGTGATGGTACTAATATCAATACAGGTTATAAAAATGGTGCAATAAAATGTTTAGAAAACCATCTAAATCATCCCCTCTAATGGTTTATATGCTTATTGCATAACAACGAGCTACCACTTTGGCATTTATTCCGACACTTGGATGGAGCTACGCTTGGACCACGAGAGTTCAGGGGGCCTACAACTAGAGAATTGTGAACAAAAACCTTTGGTAAATTTTGTCCCAGTAACTTGTGTTCTACATAAAGTGGATATTCAAAATCTAAGTACAGATCAAAAATACCTGTATGAAATTTGTCAGGCAATATCTTCTGGCCTATGCGATGACACATAAGCCAATAAACATCCTGGAAATTTATCTCAATCAAGGTGGCTCACAACAGCGAGTTTAATATTAATACAGTTTGTTCCAAGTGATAAAGTATCAGATAAACTAAAGATTTTAGTAGAATTTATTCTAAGAGTTTATTCGCCCCTTTGGTTTAGTATTAAACTAAATTCATCTTGTAAATATGGAGCATCTCATGTCTACAGATTAGTTGAATCAACATGGTACCTTAGTTGTAATCACAAAATAATTATCGATCCAGTCATACAAAGAAATGCTTTTTTCTGTCATCCTGAAAATCTACTTGTAGCTATGATATGTGATGAAAGCCAGAATATCAGAAAGTTAGGACTGAGACGTATTTTAAAAGCCAGGAAGAATCTAGTCAAAAAAGGAACTGAAGTAAGAGTTTTTCAGATTCCAAACATAAACTTTCAAGCTGAAGATTACACTGATTTAATATATTGGGATAGGTGTGATGTCACTTCTCCACCTATCCTGGAAAATATTTCAAATGATGAACTAAAGGATTTCATATAGATTAAACAAACTCCAGACGTTCCTTTGTATACCTGTCATACTCAAACTGTAGAACGTTATATTAAGCTAATCACTGAAGCTTCAGTTTCTGTTATTGGACATGAAAATCGTGATGGATTTATCAGAGCAACAATGAAGTCACGAGAAAATCTACAAAAATTTGACAGCAAAAAGAATTCAAATGTTGCATAATTTTGATTCATTTTTAATTATTTTAATTATTGTCATTGTAACTTTTTTAATGGTGCAAAATTTTAGTTTCTTTTAATTATTTTATCGTTGTGGCTATAAACTTAATTTTCTTTATTAAAATAAAACTCAGTAAAACCTAATTGAAAATACTCAATTTCTCCATCTTAATCCCTATTTTCAATGGCTGGTACAGCCCTCAAAGTTTATTTTATTTATAAAAAGTTATTCATTATTTTACTTGTGTTATTGAGGTGTTGTGTTTTATCGTTGTAACTATGTATTTTTCTTTACTTAATTAAAATAGAATTCAGCAAAACACCATTGAAAATATTTAGTTTTGCCATCTTCATCTCCATTTTCAGTGGCTGGTAGAGACCTCAAGATTTATCTTAATTGTAAAAAGTTATTTATCATTTTATTTGTGCAACAGAGAGGCAACTTTTGAGCGCTATTCCGTTTCTTGAAAATTATTATATATTTTTTTTTACATACAATGACGGCCCATCCTAATACACATGATCACTTGTTCCTATATCCCCCATTTGCCATAACAATGGCACGATATTTCTCAATGTCCCACTCAGAGTTCACCAAAATGCGTGAAATCTGCGTGAACACGTATTGAAATTCATTTTCACCCCATAGAATTAACCTCATGCGTGAATTCACTCATCGGCACATCATGGTTAAATTTTTAAAAATAATCCCCCATCTTATAAAATCAGAGATCAACCTAGCCGTTTTTCAAAGGACGTTACATCCCTGCCATTTTTCTTTGAAAATAGCGTCCTTTTCTGAAAAAAACGCACAATTTTCATTTATTTTCCAACGAATGCAAAATATGGATCACCCCTCCGAAACCGCCAGTTACGCATGAGCATTCATGTTCAAACGTGCATCGCATAGACAAGTTTAATGATTGAAGTCATTAACTGGCTGCTGATACCACGTGCGGCATTCGTAGATGGATTGCAGGGGGAGGGGGGCATCCAACAATTTCCAAATAAAATTTCAGACGCTCCTTAATTAAGTGTATTTCGCCGGCTCTTTACCATGCCTTCTTGCACAAGACAGAGAAAAAAGGTAATCTGATGCGTGAATTCATGGAAAACGTATATTAATACTGTGCGGTCAGCACGTTTAATAGTTTTTGTGTGTGTGTGTGCCGGTAGGATTGATTCAAAAGTTCAGATGATTTTGCCTACTATACCTATCGCCGGCGTTTTTTCGAGATTTTCGGGATATCGTAAATTGTCAAGTTTTACTTCTACGTCATTTACGTGATAGTTTTCGGAGTGTTACCGGTATTTCCCGATAGTTCCACGGGACACCAACGTGGTGTCACCGAACGGCATAGTGTTAAGAGTTAGTTTAAGGTTTATAACCATCATAACCATCAAGTGTTTTTAGTCAGCATTTAAAAAGCATATTTCCGCTCTGAATCGCTAAATCGCGATCGTGCAACATTGTTGTAGTTATTAGTTTTGTCAAAACACTTAATTTGCTTTAGTTTAAAAAAATTTTAATTTTAAAAATACCCTTTGGATTTTAAAAATACCCCTTAAAATTTAGAGAGGGGGTGAAAATACACTTTGGAAATATTTAACAGGCGAACACTGATCCTACTTCTCATATTACCAGGACGTTCAAAATTGGTTGATATTTTCTTCAATTTCTACAGTGTACACAGTAAATACATTCCCCCATAATTTCGACAAACACCCCTTAAAGGGTAGGAAAACGGCAAATAAACGTGGAATATCACAATGTAATACTTCATATAAAACCAAGTACTAGAAATGTGAAATGTGTGCGCTGAAAATTACTTAGAATTTTCCTAATGTCATATATTGTAAGCTATACTATTAGGATGAAAAATATCCCCTAGGGTGGTCATAAGAAATCTATGGGCGAATTTCTTTGACGTCAATAAAGAATTTTCACGTTTTTTGGTTTTATTTTTTTTTAAAAAAAGTAGAGAAAAAATCATGAAAAACAATACCAAACTTTCAAAAATTCGAGCTCGGATAGATAGTTAAAAAAATATTTAGTTTTTCACTTGGTGATTTGGAGGGAAAAAACTACTTTTGCTTGTGACGTCACACCTCAGATGGTGAACCAATCTAATAATCTGTTTAGACGAGGATGGAGTGAGGTTCCATTTATGAACTTTCGACCGTATTATTGCTTAACTACGTCACGTTTTTTTTTTATGCGTTTTGGGTCACGTGACTTTTGTTTTGATTTCAGCTAATTTAAAACTCGATTTTTAATTAATTGAAAGCATAAAGTTAAAAAATAATTGCACTGCTCAAATATATTCAAAGAATAACACTAAAAAATACAAATACTATTCATTTCCCTCACATGTGCAAGTTCCTCATTCTAAAAAAAATTACCAATTGATGTAGAAATGAGATTGTCAGAGTTTAATTCCGATCGGATAACGTTAAGAACTGCATTATCAGACCTAAAGTTTCAGCATTTTTTCTCAAAACATCAGCATTTTTCCACTATAAAATAAGATCGGATTGTCTTATAAAAATTTTATTTTATAGATAAACATATTGTTCATTCTTGCTTCAAATTTTAATGCAACAACTTGTTTGTGAAACATGCAGACTGGAAGATATATGACTTTTTCGTGAGAATTCGCCTAAGTTGGTAATTTATTTCTTTAATGCTTTTAACTATATTTCAGTGATTTAACATCAAGTATGATAAATAAGATGCTTTTTAAAAAAGACGTCAGAAAATATTTTTATATGGAAAGTAATTCTCATTTTATAGTAGAAAAACACCATTTTCAAAAGAAAATAGCTGCGTTTTAAAACATTAGGCATAATGAGACAGGTCTTAGCGTTAGCCGGTCGAGTTAAAACTTCGACAATCTAATTTTGCCCCAATTAGCAGTATTTTATGAGTTGCCCTCAAAGAAATTCGTGTTGCGATTTCGTGCAACCATCCAAATGTTACATACATAAAGAATTATAATAAAAAATTTGTTTTTCTTAATAATAAAATAATATTTAAAATTTACCCATGCTGCATTCCTTAAGCATATTATCCCTTAGCACTTCAACAACGAGTCTGTTTTTTGTTTTTTGTTGTTGTTTTTTTGTTCTCACAATAAATCAAAATAAACATGACTACAAAACTGTCTTTCAAGCAAAGCTAAGCTAATCAAGCTTTTTGAGCTGGAATAAAACCTAAAAAAGCAATCGGATACAAAAAAACAAAAGGCCTTCAGAAGACGAATATTCTTTTTCTAACAAAGAAGTCATTTACTTTATTGCACCATTGATATTGAACCTTTGCAATAGAGGTTAGCTATTTCAACTCATTTCTTATATTCCGATCCGGATGTTTGAATATCGGGCTCTGTATTTTTTTTATTGGACCGGGAAACATTTCAGGGTTGTTATTGTTGTTGCTTATCCTCAGTAGATCAACTCCAGAAGGTTGTTGACCGCCAGAAAATCGATGATAAATCTGATGTTAAGTCCGCCCTGGAAAGTCCGACGCAATTCAGTATGTGATCCGGTGAGGCTGGATCGTCACAGCATTTTTTACAAGTGGGGTAAATTTTTGTGCCATGTTCGAATGACAAACATTTTAAGTGACCACTTGAGAGTCTGGCTAAAGAAGTCTGGGAGCCTCGATCGCATTTGATTTTCAGAAAGAGTGCCAGGAGATGTTCAGGAGTACCATTAGTGCACCGGTGGAATTCGCCAGAATAAATTTTGTTTAGATTTTTCATTGGAGTAAAGTTCTTGATAAGTAAGAGAGGAGCCAATGGGGTAAATAGGGTTCTAAACGACACAACCAAGAGGAACGCAAAATTAATTCAAGACTACAATGCAATCATAAAAAAATATTTTGAAATCCTTTAATGCTGAAAACTATTCTTAGATACTCTAAAATCTACTCTCTCAAAACCTCTGCTACCTACTTAACTCTCGTAAACCAGTCTGACAAATCTCTAGACCTACCTATTTCTCTTTTGGTAAAGTTTGGATATAAAACTTCTTCTGATGTCATTTATAATGATTGAACTTCAGTATTAATAAAACAATGTTTTAAATTCATTATGGTTTGATAATAATAAGTAATTAATTTGTATAAATATAAATATAAATATAAATGTAAATATGAATATAAATATAAATGCAAATATGAATATAAATATAAATACGAATATAAATATGAATATAAATATAAATGTAAATGTAAATATGAATATAAATATAAATATAAATTTAAATGTAAATATGAATATGAATATAAATATAAATATATAAATATAAGTATAAATATAAATATAAATATAAATATAAATTAAGTTGAATCTTTTTCACAATAACCGATTAAATTTCAGTCACTTGAAATTTTCAAAAATTTTATCATTAATTTTTACGATATTTAACTTAATATCGAAGCATTGTACTAATGAGCATAACAAATCGTCCTTTATTGTTAATTGTATAAATTTTATATGGTCCACTAAAACCTAAAAGCGTCGCACGGCAGTAAATCAAGTTGGTTTTCATGATCAAGATAAGACAAATGCCCGTGTGAAACACAAGAGATCTTCTAATGAAATTAGAAAAGTAAATTGGAGATAAATTTAGACACCCTAAAAGGAAAAGATTAATTGTTAGAACAAAATATTACTACATTTCTAGATAGCCAACTGGACATGAGCCAGAGACAATTACATAACACCAAAGAAAGGGTGAAATATTATTCCACATATAATACTTAAATAGATCTTATATAAAAATGGTCGCATGCAAATTAAGCTATTTATCCTGATTGAAAAATGTTCATGTAAAAATATTTAACTAAAACGATTTTAGTTGTTTAAAATATTTAAGCAGATGCCACACTGATATTATCATAAACATTTAATTACACACTAAATAAAATAAACATTGTTCTTAAACTACAAATATATTCAATAAATTTGTAGTTTAAGTAAGAGCAATGTTTACTTATTTTATTTAGTGTGTAATTAAATGTTTATAATGTTTGAATATATATATATATTCAAACTTAATAGGATCGTACGTTGAATTGTTGAATTCCAGACAAATATAAAGATGTACTATTTCTACGACTTGCAACATTCAATTGCATATTGTGTGTATGATCCTATTACTATTTAACTCTAAATTGTATAAGTGTTATTATGTTAATTTTGTAAAATTAATTATCTTGGTATATTATGTGATATGCAATTTTATTGTTTCTATATTGTATTCTACAAATTCTGTATCTTCTATTATAATATTCATCAATTTCTGCATTTTATGTTATGTATGCAAAATCTATTTATACATACGTATATTTTTTTTTACTCGATCAATCCTGTTGGACCTTGAGTCTGATGTTGCTCTTAAAATTTGTATTTTGAAAAGACAAGTTATTAAAAAAAATGATTTAATAACTTGTATGAAGTCTCATCTAGTGGCGCTATCTATTGGGGTTGACGAAAGATCATAATAATTTCGTTTCAGGGAAATGTAAAAAAATGATAATCAGTAATTATTTCAGAACATTTTACGTTGATTAGATATGAATCAGCAAGATAATTTGTAGGGGGGATGTTGATCCCATACAAGAGGATGTAAAATAGTTAAACGTTCGTGTTCAAGGCTTGATTTTATAAAAATGATATTTAGCTTTCCAGCTGAAATCTTAATTTCTAATTGATGCATTAATTTTCTGATCAAATGCATAATTTTGGATCATATTATAACTTAAATTTTTCTAAGAATTTTAGCTCTTTCCTCCTCTCTATTTTTGTTATTATTGTTATTATTATTTTTTATTTTTTTTCAAAAGCCAGCGATTGCAAATGCAGCCTGGCTCACCCTGGTGGTGCTATGGTTGACTAATTTAATGTTCTACATGAATAGGGCTCATACTGATTTGATTTAGGGCAATTCTATAAAAGATTATATTTGTCTTTCTTGAGTATGTTAAATAATTTGATAAACCGGTTTAGAAATAGCTTCGATTTTCAAAACGAGCAATTTAAGTGACTAAACATATAGAATTTTTTAAAAAGGTTGAACAAATTGAACATTTTAAATATTTAAGCTTTTTATTTGTATTCAAGGAGGAATTATAAAAGTGTGGTTTAAATAAGCAGAAAACAAGAATATATTTAAAAGGTAGCATCTATTGTCTCATACCAGAAATCAAAAAGAAAACTCGAAATTAAGTTAAAAAAAAGAAGAAACAGCTTATTCTCTCTTACTCAGTGTTCCAAATTAAAAGACTGATTCTACTCCGTAATGGTTCCTTGCCAAATTTCAGTGTTAGCAACTCATCCGTTGAGTTTAACGACACTATTGAGTCAACAAATTTTTTTTCCCACTGTCTGTTGACACTGAATCTAGGAATTCAATTAGATATGGCTTTAAATTAAAAGGTTACCCGACACACATATTTCGATGACAATAGCACATATTTTTATGACTATATAAAAATTTATGTATAACCAAAAAGATAAGTGCTAATTCTTTAATTTGCTATTATTTATTGTTTTTACTTTCAATTACTCATATGTATACATAGGGTAATGAAAGTTGAAAGTATAGCATTCGGTTGAATAAAAAATTCGATTTTTTTGTTTTTTTTTTTGTTTTTTTTTGTTTTGCATTTCTCCACGTTTTGGAACATCCTGATTTCAAAAAAGTGATCTAGAAAAAAAGTTTACGTGGTCAGCATAACTCCCGAACAAATTGACCTACGATGTTTAAATTTGGTGTGCGAAAGTCGCGCATGCGCATAAGGTAGTTGCCACTGAAAAAAAATCATATTTTTCAGTAATTGTTATAAAACGGCTCTAATGATTTTGATCAAAATCACTGTGGTAATCTCCCTTTGAAGGTGTTCTAAACATTCCCAACACCAAAATTCCCATTAAAATTCGATAAAAGATGACAAGTGTTGAAAAACGAGTGAGTTTAACACAGTTCTCTCTGGACTTGAGCATAGGCCATCAACGATGGATTTTTACGTTTCACGCACAAACAAGGACATTGTAATGTCTATCAAATAAAGTCCCCGACTTTGCCATTTTGGGGTTTTTTTTTTATTGTTTTTTTCCCCCCTCATGTAAAAATTATTGCCAAAAATATTGCCAAACTGGCCATTTGTATTCAAATGAGAGAAAATAAGAAAATGGTAAGTAGTGACACTATGTCAAATTTTATTGACTAATGTGGTAGAGGGTAATTGAAAATTGTGCGATGTTCCACACCCCTATTTTTTCTTATGTATTTTAGTACTAGGAACACTCGATAGTGTTCACCAGCAAGTTTACGTCAAACCGGTAAAATGTATGTTGATTTTTTTTTTTTATTTTTTTTTTATTTTTTTTTTTTTTTGCTTTCGGTGTTACCTCAACAGAATAGACACAAAATAACAACACGAACACAATTGTTAACCTTGAACAAGGGAACATGGTGAATAATTACTCCGAAAATCTTTCGAGTCACCCGAATTTTATTTTTGTTCGATTTTTCCGACTTTTGATTTACACGAATTTTGTTTGTGACTCAAAACGGATTGAGGAAGTTCTGAAATTCTTCTTTTTCAGCTCTATGAAAGAGTTGATCGTTTGTATGTTTTGATTAGAACGAGGGTCTCTATCTTCCGAAAATCGCGAATTTTAGTCATTAATTACTGATTAAAACGGTTCGAAGAATTTCAGATATTCTTCTTTTGCTCAATGCCAAGAATTACTTTTGATACTTGATTAAAACAGTGTAATTAAAAATAACTGAAATTTACATATTTCTCAAGTAAATTGCGTGCTTATTAAAGCTGTTTATCTTAGAGGATTTTTTTCACTATGTCTTGTGGTCACCGGGTCTCGATCGTAGAGCCCTTTGGTTCTCGAGCGAATATCTTACCTCTGTTCAAAAGAGTACTCCGCTGCATAGAAGCTTTAACCCTTTGCACTCGATGCCTTTTTCGCGAGGAGGGACCAGCAACTCGAGACATTTTAGGTTCGGTTGGCGTTTATGGATTTGCTTCATAGAAACTAAACACAGTCATTGGCCTTGCATCAAATTTCTGCATCAAACCTATTGGTCTTCTCTTGTTTCGGCATCCAATCGTGTGGCGCCTGGGTGGCGCCACTCGAGTGCAAAGGGTTAAACCTGGTATTTAAAGGCGACACCACAATCTAGTTATTTGTTTATTGGGGAGGGGATAATTATTAATTTAAGATAAAGCTTTGTAATTTGGAATCTTTAAACAGAATATATTGATAATTGACGTTATATTTTAATAAATAAACGATAACTATTGATTTTCAGCCAACATATAAAGATGATTGTGTTAATATGGATCACTCAATTTGCATCCTTAACAGTTATTTCGTGAAGCGGTTGGCCAATTCTCAAAATAAACTTTGAGCTATGGCTTTAATAGGAAACTTAGATTTTAGTTTAATTTGTATTAGATTATATTTTAGTGATCCTCCCACCAAAAGGGAGAAACAACATCTGAAGGTTATAATTAGTTATTTAAAAAGACTTAAAAACAAATCCTCTCAAAATCTTACTTCTGAAACAAAAATGATATTTCCCTTGTTATTTGGACTACTTTCAGCTGTCAAAATTTTAATGTTATGGATCAATTTCATCTTCATAAAGTTCTTAAGCTATGAAAAATGCAATACATCCATTCAATCGAAACTTAGATGTAGAAATTTCAAATATGTATAAATAATTAGCTTCCACGATAAATAGTATTTTAGTGGCAATTTTGTAACTGAATAGTTATATTTAAATAATGTGTAGAAAAAGTAATGCTGAAATATCAGATTTTAAATATGAATGAAATAGATAAAAAAATATATAATTTTAATGATTCAAATTATTTGCGTGTATGATGTCATTTTAATATTAAGTAATTTTAGGTATTCATACAAAAGATACACATCAGCTTAAATGACGACAGGAAATCAATATCCTAATACAGCGTGTCCCCGTATAACCTGGCCGACCTTTATTTTTGACACCGTTGGTCCTAGATGCATAGTCCCAATTGAAGAAATGTTTTAAATCGTTAAAATATTTTTACTGAACGGTTTTTAAGTTAGTAAAGGGGTTTGTATAAAAATTATGGATTGTAAATTTTTATACGGTCCCCAGTTCCCCCCAACTCATATTTAGAAAAATGTAGCCCATAAAAAACATTTCAAATAAAATTTTTTTTTTAATTTGTTATACCAATAGCAACGGTGTTATTGGAGTTTAAAGTTTTAACACTATTTGGGGGGCCCGTACATAAATTGAAATGAGGAAATATCGTCTTATTGGAATAAATAACAACGAGCTTCTAGACTAGGTTTGACTATGGCAAACAAGTTGTTGTTCATCACCTAAGACATTATAATTTTTTACTAGAAACTGCTTTGAAAAAAAAAATACAAATTATACAACGCAACAGCAAACAAACTTATAAACAGTTTTAATTAAGTAATTTCAAATAATAACATAATCAGAAAGCAGCGCTTTTTGTTACACAAACAAAAATAAAAGGTGAGAGAAATAAACAAAGTGAAAAGAATAAATAACCTCTTTCTTAATTACATATGCTCGAAGTGTTTTCCTTCGACTAAAATACCTAAGAGCACACGTCATTCAAATTCATCTTCAATATTTTTCAGCATTAAAGGCGTAATACACCTGGCAGCGGATAAAATTCGATTCTGCATATCTAATAGACTCGTCGATTCTTTTTCATATATCTTGCTTTTCAAAAATCCTCAAAGAAAGAATTCTAAAGGATTTAGATCTGGAAATCTAGCAGGCTATTCTACCGGACCTCCATAGCCGATAATGTTGTCTTGAAACTCACCCCACAAGGGGTGGTGCACCATCCTGTTGAAACCATATCATTTTAAGGTCTTCTAACACGACATAGTCATCTAGAAAATGAGATAAAGGTCCCTGTAACAGGTTCGCATACTTTTTAACCTGTTAATGTATCAGCAAAAAAGAAAGGTCCTACTAACGCTCCCTTCCATATGCCACACAAACGGACCATCGCACTTGATGCTTGTTTGGTCGGATCACATGAGGATTTTGCAGGGACCAAAAGTGTGTGTTTTGCCTATTTACTACCCCAGTTCTTGAAAACGTACACTCATCAGAAAATGGAATGTTATTCACAAATGATGAATCCAATTCTAGTTTGTTCATGATGAAATTGCAGAAATCAAACCGTTTATTTTCATCTCCGGGCAAAAACTCTTGCACCTATCACGGGCGATAAGAATGTGCATCGTGTCGGTTTAAGACTCTCCACACATGGGCCACATGCTTCACTAATGTCCCTGACACTAGACTGAGGGAAAGCAAGAGCATGACCCAAAATTTCTTCGTCAGAGACAACCACTCTTGTATTTCCGGATCGAGGACGTCTTCCTATGCTACCTGTTTCTCGCAAACGCTTTACAATATTTAAAATCGTAGCTTTAGATTGATGTATGCCATTTGGAAATAATTTATTTGCATATTGTCTTGCAGATTCTCGCCCATTTCGATTACACTGGCCGTACAGAAATAGTATTTCTGCGTACTGTTCCGCAGTGTACATTTTAACAACGAGGATTGACGAAATAGCTAAATACATCTGGTATCTGGTATTAGTATGACCTACTTGTATTCTGAAGTGATGAACATACATTATTGGTTTTCTACCTACCAATCAATAATCTGCCACTAAAATTTGCATAGGAACCTGCAAATCCCACAGTACTACATGCAAATTTACACATAAGGGTCGGGAATTTTTTTTTTTTTTTTTACCACTAACGGAAAATTTTTCCGTTATTTCTAAAATTTTAGGGATAGACGAAAAATTTAAGTACAGTTTTAGGGAGAAACGAAAATTTAAGGAATTATAGGAATTTTAGGGCGAATGCGACCCCTGCACAACACAAGAGTGTGAATTTGTTCAGCCTCGACAGATTTTTTTTTTTTTTTCATCCTACGTGGTCGAAAGATTTTTGTTAGTTTTAGGGAGTATGGCACCTATTATCTCTTGCAAACGAGTTCAGCATCCACAATTCACTATAGACATTGATAGATCGTATTCATGCATTTGATTACAGAATAATTTTCCGAACGCAATTCCTTTTTCTCTGTATTTCATTTTGTGTACATGCCCTTAAAATATGTTAATGACCACTGGTGTAAAGTGGTATAAGTCACTAAATTCCATTTTTCATATCTCCATGAATATTGGTCGTTCAAATTTCAATATTTTTTTTTTTTTTTTTTTTAATGTTTTTTCATGGGCAACATTTTTCTAAATATGAGTTGGGGGAACTGGGGACCATATACAAATTTACAATCCGTAATTTTTATACCAACCCCTTTTCTAACTTAAAAACTATTCAGCAAAAATATTTTAACGATTTAAAACATTTCTTCAATTGGGACTATGCATCTAGGACCAACGGTGTCGAAAATAAAGGTCGGCCAGGTTATACGGGGACACGCTGTATAAATGAAGATAAACGCTGTGTCAACTTTGTACATTGTATTGCATATATGATCCTGTAACTATTGTAAATTTTATGTATGATCCTGTAACGTTTTGAATTATAAATTGTATGTGGTGTAATTATGTTAATTTTCTATGCAATTTTGGTGTTTCTATATTGTATTCTACAAATCCTGTATCTTCTATTAATCATCAATTTCTGTATTTTGTGTTATGTATGTAAATTTTATTTATAGATACGTATATTTTTTTTACTCGACCAATTCTGTTTAATATTGAGCCTGTTGTTGATATTAAAATTTTTATATGTAAATTCAATTCAAAATAAGCAATCACTCTCTAAATAATCACTTATTTGAGAGAAATTGTTAATTTTAAATATCAAAAACATTTCTTTTAGAAAAATGTGCAGCAAACTACGTTTCAAAATTTATTTATTAAAAATGAACATCAATTTATGCACTCTTATCTAAATGTATTTTATTTATTCGGATTAAAACAATTTTATTATTTATTTATTAAAAAAAATTGGCAACAGGAAAGAGTTTCTTCAATGGTCGGTTAAATGCTATTTTAGCGCGATTGAATGACCACAAGTTGGTTTATAGTATTCCGTAAAAGTGACCTTTTAGTGACAGTTACACCCCCAAAATTTGATTGAATGTCTTGTCATCGACATCGAAAATATCTGCCAAGTTTCACCCGATTGGATAACGGCAAAGAGGTGAATTAAGCCTCCGCAGCTTTTCCCGCCATAACATACCCAGTCACCCAATCATCCACATACACACAAAATCGAAGTTAACATAAAAGATTTAAAAAACGCAATGATTTTCACTAAAAATTATTTTGTTACTTATTTTTTATTGCTGTTGCAATACTTCTCTGATATAAAAATTCGCATGTTAACAAATATTTCTGAAATTTTGAGCCAAAAAAGAAACAAAAGGTCTCGTCAAGATCATTTATAAAACTTGAAAGAAAAGAACTAATGTTTTTATTATTATTTTTAAAGTTTTTATAATCTAGATAATAAAAAAACTTTTAAAAGTGATGCGGATATTCTGGACAATAAATTATACATTGTGGGGCACAGGAACACTCTGAAAAAAAACCTGAATCACATAAATACTTATAATGTGTCCTTTGAAAGACGAAGAGCAGTATTGTATCTCCTGTCTTCTTTGCTGTTTTTATTAATTTTTTTAAGAATACTGTTATGTTTATTGATATAAAACTTGTTAGGCTTAACAAAAACATTCGTAAATTACTAAAAAAAATATCGATTTTAACCACTTTTTTAGTGTGAAAATGCCAGGTAAACAAGAGTTCTCAAAAAGTCGGTAGGTGTGCGTTGTTGAAAAAATGTGAACGGCCCATCTGAAACAAACAAAAATTAAATGGTTTTAGGTTTAGCATGACAGTGGCTATATACCGTACCTCTAATATTAATTTATCTGCAAAAATAAGAAAATGGCGGACAAAAAAATCGTGTGTTTTTTTGCATTTTTTTTGTCAAAAAAAAATAGTAAAAACTAAAATTTTGCAATAATTCTGGTATGGGATATAGTGATAAGTGTACAGAATATGTGGTTAAAATTTCATAAGGATCAGTTTGGTAGTTTCTAAGATTTTTTCAACAGCGCAACCTTTTAAGGACTCCTGTTTACCTGGCATTTTCACACTAAAAAAAGTGGTTAAAATCGATATATATATATTTTTTTTATTAAATTTGCGAATGTTTTTGTTAAGCCTAACAAGTTTTATATCAATGAACAGAACAGTATTCTTAAAATAAAATTAATAAAAATAGCTTTTTTTCATGCATCCAAAGTTGCTTAAGTAAATATGAATCGTTAATGACTGTCAACTAACTCTATTACGATCTGCATATTATTATAACGATCGTCCTTTCTACGAAACACTCTGATAAATATTTTACTTAGCGCATTACCGGAAGCGTTTTTTCCAGTTTGAACCATATTGGATCCGGACTGGGATTGGCTTCCTGCCATTAAAGTCTTTTTTAACACCAAAGTGTTAAATTATGCTTATTTTATTTTATGTTGTTTAGGAAAGTGGAAGTGTTGAATTTTATAAATTAATTTCCTGAGTTTTTACGTTTTCTATTTCAGAAGACATATTTTGAAGTTTTAGCAAAGTACGTCCCATAATGAGAAAACGCATATGCTTACCTATATTTAATTTTCATTTTCTATGATATATTTCTGTTGAGTAACTGTGATAAAACTATTTAAATTAAGTGATAATACAGTCCTTTTAAAGTCAATGTAAAATCTTTGATTGCTGAATTTTTTTTTTTTTTTCCAATAATTTTAAACTACAGATTTTAAATTTTAGCTATTCTTTTTAAGGTATATAATAATTTTAAACTACAGATTTTAAATTTTAGCTATTATTTTTAAATATTTTACTTAGCGCATTACCGGAAGCGTTTTTTCCAGTTTGAACCATATTGGATCCGGACTGGGATTGGCTTCCTGCCATTAAAGTCTTTTTTAACACCAAAGTGTTAAATTATGCTTATTTTATTTTATGTTGTTTAGGAAAGTGGAAGTGTTGAATTTTATAAATTAATTTCCTGAGTTTTTACGTTTTCTATTTCAGAAGACATATTTTGAAGTTTTAGCAAAGTACGTCCCATAATGAGAAAACGCATATGCTTACCTATATTTAATTTTCATTTTCTATGATATATTTCTGTTGAGTAACTGTGATAAAACTATTTAAATTAAGTGATAATACAGTCCTTTTAAAGTCAATGTAAAATCTTTGATTGCTGAATTTTTTTTTTTTTTTCCAATAATTTTAAACTACAGATTTTAAATTTTAGCTATTCTTTTTAAGGTAAATATAAATTTAGAAATATTATGGATAACTCAAATTTTACTTGTCCTAAAAATGAAAGAAATTCGTTAAAAAAATTTCGAATAACATTCATGCTAGGAACTTAATAAAACAGGTACTCCTGTTCTTTCCAGAAATATTTTTTTTATATTTTTATCTTTTATAAACTTTGTGAAAAGAATGTGATGTGAATCGAGACGGTGTTTGGGTGCAAAGAATTCATAAACTAAAGAAGATTACAAACAGAAATACAGTAGTTACGTGGAAGAGGGACTGCTTATTTTTGCTTTAAATCAACCCTTCTCCCCCCCCCCCTTCCTCTCCCTTCATCTAAAAAAACGTAAATTAAAGTAAAACAATTTTTGAAAGTAAACTACTGCGCTTTAAGTGAAAGTTGAAGAGTTATGATCAGCATGTCCCTGTCACACATAGACCTTAATCCTTTATTTTCTGAACACAATATCTGACAAAGTATTTTTATTTAAAAAATATTATTTTTTTTACCGTGCATAACAACAGCAAAAAAAGATCATTAATAAATTTCGAAAGGAAGGTAACTGTGTGTACTTTAAAAAGATTTTATAAGCTAGTTTATAAAACTTTAAAAAAAATTAATGATAAAATACCCCCACTAGTAACTTTTCCTTCAAATTTTCTTAATGATCTTTTATTGTTGTTGTTATACCTGGTATAAAAATTCGAATATTTCGGAAGATATTGTAGCGTAGCTAAAAGAAATTAAGAAGTAAAGTATATGGGGCAGGGGTTGGCTGATAATACCTCTTAAAAACAACAATAAATTTATTAACTGTATAAAAAATATTAAATAAATCAACTATCACTTCTCCAAGTTTGCTGACTTATTACATATCATGCGAAGGAGTTAGATTTCGCTGATGATGTTTTACAAGTTAAAAGTTTATAAAATGTTGCTTTGCTTCTCGAGAATTTATGTACACTGTTGATTTTAAGAGTAGGATTAAAAAATCTTCCTTTGTACTAACTATTCAATAAAATCTAGTATATGTCCGTTTCTAATAAATAAAAATATCTGTTCTTAACACCTCCACAAAATACATCGAAAACTAAATTATCATATACATCTGTTGACTCTTTCATAATTATGTCTTTCTCGTTGTAGCCTCCCCTTCCCCAAACGTTGAGCTTAATAATCTCCGACAAAATAAACATTGAAGAAAAGATAATTTATTTCACCAAAAGAATATTTTTAAGTTAATGGACAGATGTGCGTTTAAATGTATTGAACTATTGCGTCAACCATCCTTCCTCGATTCTTCTGTTGTGCACTGTGGATTTTGAGAGTACGATTAAAAAATTTTCCTTTGTATTAACTATTCAATAAAATATAGTATATGTCCGTTTCTAATAATTTAAACTGTCTGTTCTTAACACCTCCACAAAGTGCACCGAAAACTAGATTATAATATACATCTGTTGACTTTTTCCCAATTATGTCTTTCTCGTTGTAGCATCCTCTTCCCCAAACGTTGAACTTTATAATCTCCAACAAAATAAACGTTGAAAAAAGCTAATTTATTCCACCAAAAGAATATTTTTAAATTAATGGACAGATATACGTTCAAAATGTATCAAACTATTGCGTCAACCATCTTTCCTCGATTCTTCTGTTGTACACTGTTGATTTTGAGAGTACGATTAAAAAATGTGCCTTTATACTAACTATTCAATACAATGTGATATATGTCCGTTTCTAATAATTTAAACTGTATGTTCTTAACACCTCCACAAAGTGCACCGAAAACCAGATTATCATCTACATCTGTTGACTCTTTCCCAATTATGTCTTTCTTGTTTTAGAATGCCGACCAAAGGGTATAGTGGTTAGCGTGCTAGCAGCTTCTAGACCACGAGGTTGTGTGTTCGAGTCCCGTGTTAGGCATGGGTGTTTGTAAATGTATGTTGGCTTGTCTAATGACGAATGTTTCGGCGCATTATAGCCCTCGTGCCAGATAATCTGAAAACAACCAACTTGTTAGAATCCCCATCCACAAACGTGGAGCTTTATTACCTTCTCCAATGGAGAAAGCTTCTCTCTCTCTCACCCGCTTATTCTGAATGAACGTAAATAAAGATTTCATTTATTCCATTCATGAAATAATCTTTCACCCTCATTATAATGCTCTACTACTCTAATCACGTTTGAGATTGCAATGAAAATAAACAATTCAAAATCAGTAGTGATAGTGACGTCACTTCCTTTTTGAAGTTAAAAAGCTGTAATATAATATATTCGTACTATCATATCTGTGAGATGATATGCATTCATTGACCCGTATCGAGTTTCCTTATTAATTATCTTGAGGAATTGACAATTTATCCATGATTATGGTAATCTTTTATACATTTTTGCTTAATTTCTTAAAATTAACTGACTTCTGCTTTATTTTTTAAAGCTAGAATTCTTATTGTCAAGAAATTTCTTTTAACATTTTTAAAAATGTAATATTCCCATAAGAATTTTAAAATGAGTTCAGTATCATAAAATATATATTTCAAATGGCAAGCTGTAAAAAAAAAAAAAAAAAACGCCAAGTAAAATAGCCATAAAAATTATGGTCAAAAGAAATTTATTTTCTTTGGTTCACTTTGTTCTCACCGAACTGAATTGAGATTATTGTAAAAAAATTTGTAACATCTGGGTCTTTTGCATCAATACCAGTTCAGTTCAGCAAATACAAAATAATCACAAAGAATAAAACGCAGCTGCTTGACAGCCAAAATTTGTTATTTCATAACTTTTTATGGCTGATTATTTTGCTTGGCGGATGCTTTGAAGGGTCGTCTCCAGGGGAGGGGTTTATAAGAATGACCCCTCTCTCCTCAAAATATTTTTCTTTATACATTATACATAAAACTACCATACGTTAAATTGAATTACTATATATTAAACTGCTCAAGCATAATATAATTTCAAACTTCTTAATAAAGGCAATGGTAATTGGCTGGTTAGTTTCTCATAACTATCTCCATTTTCGTGTTGAGGGAATACATTGGCCCAAAGTGATAGACCATGACATGGAAGGGGAAGGGGGGGAGGGGAGAGGTAATAACTTGAGCAACAATTTTAGTTTTGTAGGGAAAATTTAATGAAGTTTTTTTTTTAATTTGAAGCTTTTAAGAAAAATAGTTTAAATAATTTGAATAGATCATTTGACCAAGAATCACACTAATAAAAGCTAATCTGTAATAAATCGGTCTTTATTTTATCTAAGTTCATTTCAAAACACCAAACTACATTAAATATTTATTTTTGAAACAGAGAAGGATGGTAAAATTAATTATATTTTTAGAAGGAGAGGGGGGGGGATAGCAGAAAGGTAACGTAATGCTAAGACCCTAATTTGGGACTGAGCTTGACATGAGTGTCATAAAAATCAAAATGTTGTATGTACGTTCCCAGTATAGTTAAAAATATTTTTTCAATCCCCCCTCCCCCGAAATGAAAGTCATGAACGACTTTGGTGGTGAGTTATTAAAACTAGAAGAATAAAACTTTCAAAATCATCTACTTTACATTGTTGTTAAAATTAATAGAGTTTTCAAAATAAACTTTAATTTTTCGGTCATCTAAAAATTTATCCCTAAATCAGAAAAAAAACTAACAATATAAATAAAATTTCGTCAAGTGTGAAAAAAAAATCTTTAAACTTCTTGTTTATCTACATTATACAGAAGCTCTTTGGAATATAAAACAAAAAAATATGGCAAAAATTTTAAATAACAAATGCAAAACAAAATATTTATTAGGGCGATTCTGAAATTAAAGGGAATTTGAGGACTTAAAAAAAATAAAAATAAAAAATAGATCACAAAATTGAATTTTTACTCTTAGAATTTTATTAACAAAACTAATACATTTACCACTTAAAAAAAAGGTAAAGGAAAAAATGTTTAAAAAAAAAAAAGTTTCCTATTTTGCTTGTAACCTCCGTGGTTAACAAGACCCATGAAAGGTTATAAATAAATAGAAATAAGTAGATTTCTCACTCAAAACACAACACCAAAAGACTGAAGAAGAAAGAATTGGAGTGTTATTGGAACCCCATGGAGAAATTTTTATTCAAATTAAAGAACACATCTGACGGAATGAAGTCAAGGGCACTCATTATAATGGCTTGTTAAGAACACTAATTTCTAATCATTTTTTTTTCTGATAAAACAGTTAAAAGCCTTTATTAACGTTTATGAATCATTAATAATGAAGTTGTAGATTAATGTTTCTTATTTTTACCTTTAAGGGGTGTGCAGGGCCCAAATATTTTCAAAATTGTAAAAAAAAAAAAAAAAAAAAAAAAAAAAAAAATTGCTTTAAAAAAATATGCTCAATTACGATCATGTTGGTACTTCTTTTATAATGCTACCCCTTTCCGTTGGCTTGCAGTTGTCAAATTAATATCTGATAGCTGACGCTGACTAAGTTTCTGTATGATTTTTAAACAGCTTTTTCTCACTGAGTATTTTTTTAGCATTTTTTTGTTACATAAGTAGAAATAATTCCATTTGTAATTAAGTAACATACACCAAATTTCCAATGCATATTGTATTAATTCTTTCGCAGATATTTACCAAACAAAATTTTGAAATTTTATTTTTTACTCCAGATATGATTTTTTTTAATCATGAAAGAAAAAAAAAATTGAACTTTTAAAGTTAAAATTTTTTATTTTAATATCCGCTATAAATATCAAAATTGTGTTTGGTAAATTTTCTTGTTATATATTTGTGAACACATACATGTAATTTTTAAGTTTATTAAGATATTTTTTATTAAGTTATATAAAAATATTTAATGCGTTGTTTTATAGTAATTATAAAATTTTAATAAAAAAAATAAGTTACAAAAAAAAAAAAAAAAAAAGATTTTATAGACCAGTACACTGTTCTACAATTACATAAAAAAATTGTGTTGGTCCAACAAATATTAAATAAATAAAATTTTGGTCCCCGGACCCTATTAATTTGAATTATTAATTACTGATAAAGGAAACAATTGAAAAACAGTAAGCGAAAGGGAATTTGTTGCAAAAATCTGTTGAAATGGTGAAAAAAGACAATAAATTACATGTTTTTGCTCACCATCTAACTACGCGAGCAGTCTCTTATATTCAGTATTTTTTATTCTTTTAAAAATAAATTTCTAAAGATGTGATATTTTTTTAATTACCTCATAATTAGACATTTTTCAGTTATGAGAATTCTACAAAAAGCGATCCAATTACAATTTAATGCAATTTACATATCATAATTGGGAATATTGTATCTTGAAAGTTTGAAATAGCTATCCTAAAAAATTTCACACAAAATAATATAAATCACTTTAATTCACACAAAGCAATATACATAAAAGGAACTACACGATATGAAAATGTTTACATAACAATGTCGAAATGTGGAATACTTTTGGTCCTACAAATTAGACATTTTATTACATTTCATTACTCAAAATTAGGGTTTACCACTACAGTAGACCAAAATACCCCAATTAAAAAACACATGATACAAAATCTTTGGAATGGATCAGGAAATAATAACAATCACATTTCACCCAACAACATAAAAAATACAATATGTAACACATTCAGTGATGGTATAATTTTCAAAAATTTTGCAAAATTCAATTGCATCAAAATATATATCCTCTTGCACATTTGACATTCCTAACTAGTAACCAGATTCAGGCGCGTAGCCAGTGGGAGGGATATGGGGATATATACCATCCCGAAATTAGTCAGTTGGCTATTAGAACGCAAAAACCAAAAGATTTTTTGTTTAAAATGGTAAATTTATTTTAAATGTTTTTAATTTTCTAAACATACGTAGACAAACTACCTGGAATTAAATATATTCTACAATAATAACAAAAATTATTGCTATGACATGTTGAGCTATAATTTCATATTCCCTTCCGAAAAAAATCCCTGGCTACACCCCTGACCAGATTCATACATTTTTACGGTTAACTTTTAAGTAGTTTTATTTTTAAATATTTTTCGAATACATATGGAATATTCTTCCATTAAAATTTCCTTGAATTGTTTCTGGTCATATATGACAAAAATGTAATTTGTTGCCTTCCTTCAACATTTCAACAGATTATTAGTAGTCTTCCTTCAATTATGCAACAGATGATCCAATGGATGATCAAGTGATAGTTTAGGAATTCTCTGAGCGGCTTCTAGTTCGCTTGGTGATAAGTAAAAACCTACATATTTGAAACAACACTTTGGACTGCAGAACATGTTTTGACGAGCACAGCGGCATTCAAGGCAAAAACTTGAGGCGATCCCCATTAGGTCTCCTGTTTTATATGGAACTCCTAAAACGTGACAATCACCTAAAAATACATAATTTTTGTTACCTTAATGAGATCGCGATCATATAAGGAAGAGGCATTTACATACAGGGTGATTATAATTATTCAACTATCGAAAAGCTATAAAAAATATACTGGTCAGAATGACCTGAAATTTGACCTGAATGTATGCGAAAAAAAGGTAAATGGAATAGCCTAAAAAAATATTTTGCACTATTTTTTTTTTCTTTTCTTATTCCATACTATTTCCTCCGTCTTCACGTACATTCAGGTCAAATTTCAGGTCATTCTGACCAATGTTTCTGTTTTTACAACTTTTTAATCATCAAGCTTTAATTATAGTCACCCTGAAAATCAACACATTATATTTACTCGAAATTTTTAAAACACCTTCATGTAGTAATTCTGTAGTACAAGCTTAATTTTGGGGCATAAAGTTTACTTAAGAAGCTCTTATATATATATATATATATATATATATATATATATATATATATATATATATATATATATATATATATATATATATATATATATATATATATATATATATATATATATATATATATATATATATATATATATATATATATATATATATATATATATATATATATATATATATATATATATATATACATATTTTCAATATTGAATAAAATTAGCATAATGTGTTTTTCTTGAGATTATTAAAAAGGAATGCAGCTACTTTGTATTCTGTTATTTACATCTTAAAATTATAGAAAATTGTCAATATTTTCGTAGGCAAAAAAAGGTAACGGTTCGTTTTTAAAAAAGGATCCTCTTGTTTTAGCTTATAAAAATGGACATTACTTCTTCCCTGAAAGCTAATTTACATACCTTAAAAACTTGCGATACATTTTCATAGATTTCCAACAAGACCCATGCGATCGATGATTTTGCAATAAATAGTTATCACCCATGCTTTCATTCAACATAAATAATGCATTTATTAATTTTATATAATTATGCATACAGTTCAAATAAACTATACCTGGTGCTTTTTTAAATTCATGTACTTTTGACTGCATCATAAATTCGTCTGATGATGATGGTAGTACGTCTGCCTCTCTTCGATGACGATCATTTGTTGTTGTCTCATAACCTATTAAGTAATCTGGTATAGTTTGAAAGAAAATATGAAAAGAATCAAATATAGAAAATAAGAAAACCTGCGCGATGGTTATTGATGCATTTTTAAAAAAAAATTTTATATGCTTACTCAACAAAATAACAATACATTTGCCAATTAAACAATGAAGTAATTTAAATGTCCTTAAAGTTGACTGAGTTACCACATTTAAATATTGTGAGATAAAAAACTACCAACACTCAGCATTATTGTCAATTTCCACTAAATATGCAGGTTAATTGCGATATGAATTCTACAAACAATATTCTTTTTTTTTTCTCTCTCTTTTTTTTATTTTTTTTTTATTTTTTTATTCCTATATTTTATTTTATTAAAATTCTATACTTTGAAAGACAACAGATAAATATTTTCTTTTTTTTTAAGTTAAATAAGATTATGATTGAGTATTAATTATAAAAGTGGGAAACGCCGCCATTTCTTGGCAAAATAAAATATATTTATTACATTTATTATAATTTAACCGATAAAATATTTTTATCCTACTTAAATAAAGTAAATTTGTTATATTATAATGTATTTTTACTGACCAATGATTATTTTACATCTAACATAAATATTGGTAAATAAAAACAAGAAATATACATGAGGTTGAAAATAAAGTTAATACCCATTTTGCTTACCTGATGCTGTTTCTAAGCCTGTTGACAACCTAACCAATTCCGTATGAGAGGGGTCAATATTTCTTTTATTCCTAACACCTCTTAGATGCTCAGGTATTGCTAAAAGAAATGTAATTTAGAATCTGAATGGAGAAAATAATATAATAACCTATTAATTACATAGAGAGCTTCATTCCAAGAAAATCATTTATAAAAAAAAAATTCAACATTTGTTTCATCACCGTTAACAAAAACGAATACTGTTTGAAAGACGAAAACTATCTTGACAGCTTGTTCAGCTTAAATTTATTTAACCGAGCATACTGTCAACAGGGATTATTGTACTTCTAGCAGAGTAACTTTACTCTTAGCGGGGTAACTTTATTCCTAGCGGGGTAACATTACTCATAGCGGGATAACTTTACTTCAGCTGCGGACAAAAAAAAATCCTTTGAAGTTGGATTACCGTGTTGCCCAAAGGTACGGGTCTTCCCTCCCGCAACCAATTTTCTGTTAGGAAAGGTGATAGTTGATTTTGTTTTTATGATGGCAGAACAACAGGTTACCATATTCAAATGAAAAATATTTGTTTGACTTCCACCACTGAATGTTCCAACTTTTTTTTGTATTCTTTTTAATTTGAAACTTTTTTCAGTAGTTGGTGTAAAGTAACCCTCATTGATGGTAGTTGGAAAAGAGAAAAACGTCTTAAGTTGTTATTTTTTAATTTATGTACAAGATTAAATAACCTTCTTATCAATAGAATGCATTCCATATTATATCTTATCCATATTATATCTTATTATATCTTATCCATATTATATCTTATTATATCTTATCCCTATTATATCTTATTATATCTTATTATATCTTATCAATAGAATACTTTCACTTGACACCCTAATATTAAAATGGAAATAAAAATATTAAGAACTTGTATTAAGTATTCTGTTGCGAGAGAGAAAGTATTTAAAATTAAACTTGTGTCAAATTTGATTAAATTACACAACCTCTAATATTTCGAGCATATATTTACAAAAAAGGAGAATTAAGTTCCTATTTCCCCTTTAGAAGTACACACTAAAAATAAAAAAAAGAACAGAAAGCAGTAAAAAAGAAAGAGTGGAATTATTCAACTTCTTATATTTCGAGCTGACAGTCATACAAAAAGGAGGAATAAAGTCCTTAGATCTTCTTTACAAATCCGTACTAAAAATAAAAGGTAACAGAAAGCTATTAAAAAAAAAGTGTTAAGTGCAGTACGCAAAAAAAATAATCCGAACGATGGTTATATCTTGTATTCTAATTGATGAAATAACATAAATCAAGTACCGTTGTAATTCGTGGAAGAATTTGAATAATTGTATATATTTTTTTGTCATAAGGGGTCATCTACATAATTAAACTGAACCAAACTTTGAAAAGTTTTATAACAACCCCATTATGTTATGCCATATTTAGATTTAGCATCCAAAAAAACGACGAAGTATAAAATTTCATAATTTTCTAATGAGTGCTTAGGAATATAAATGGTCAAATAATTGACAAATTAATGTTAAAAGAAAAAAACTACTTTTTTGGCCGTAAATTCTTCAGTAAAATATTTTAGTAATTTTTGTTTCAAACGATTAGTTTGGTAAATGCCAAACATAAATAGCAATCAACTTTTGCATAAAGCAGTGTTTTAATAATTAATTATTAAATAATAAAATAATGTTTAAAAAAAATATTAAATCGAAACATACATTTTGCATTGTTTTCATTAGATTTATCATGGTTGAAAACACCTCCAGAATTTTTTTTTTCATTCCATTTCGACTTTTGGTTCTTAATATTTAAAAAAAAAAAAAAATTAAAAAAAAGAAGAAAGGGACAGTGTAATAGGTTACGTCTTGAAGCACGCAAACGTTCGATTCTTCCCCGCTTTAAAGACATTTGCCAAGAAGATCGACCTAAGCATTTTCGCTCCTAAGTGACGTATTTCTCAGCATAATGAACTGAAATGTGGTATTTAGGGTAAACGAGATATTCTAAATAGAATGAAAACATAAAAAAAAATAGGGAGTTCGTATTGAAATTTTCAAAGATAGAGTTAAATTTACTTTTTAGTAAAAAACCTCCTAAGAAAACAGTTTTGCACCAGACTTATAGGAAATCGTGAACAAAACATTTTGGTGCAAACCGCAAGATTCTACGATAATTCGAACCGAAGATATAGCCATCTTTCATATTTTTTTTTACGTTCTGTACGTACACTTTTCTGCTTAGGAAGACCCTGTATTGTAAAGAGAACAAAGACTGAAATCTATAGCATGCATAACATTTGCAAAATACTTAAAATTGTAGTTGTGTTATAAGATGTATATAACGGAAAATCAGAAGTTTAAGAAACACATTTTTCTGAAATATTTATAAAACAAAATAAAAAATGCCTTGCAGTTAAACGTTGAATATTTAAATAAATACGAATCAATGTATATACATTTTAAACTTATCTTGTGGAGTATCAGTTATCACTTAAACATTTAATCTCCTAATATTAGTAGCGATTGATTATTTTTCCTAAAGAAATAACTCTTCTATCATGACATTACTTTTCTGCAAGATGCATGAGTCACATTTCTGGATCGGTCAAAGGAATTTATGAAAACACGGGTAATGAGAAAACATAATACTATTTTTCAAGTTATGAGCAAGCCTCCTTAGTTCGCTATCCTTGATTTAAGTACCTTAATAACAAAACATTAGAACGAAATTGTGTTCCCTTAAGCCGGTTTAAACAAGATACCTGTAAAAGAATCGGTTCAATAGATCTCAAATTATGATCACTCACCCCCTTCACCCCTAACCTCGATTTTACCTGTCTTAACTACAAAACATGGGGGGGGAAATTGTGTTCCCGATAATCGGGATTAGTCAAGATACCTATGGTAAAAAACATGACATAATGGTTCAGTATATCTCAAGTTATTATCACACCTCTTAAAGAGTAAAAAGTGGGAGAGTTTTTCGAAATTTCATTTCACCAGAAATTTTCCTCTTGTTTCAAGTATCAAGTGTTCCAAGTTTCATCAAGACCAGAATAAAACTGTAGATTTCATGGCTTTATATAGCCATTAAAGGGGGGGGGGAGGTATAGGAGGAGGGATTTTCAAACTTTCAATGAAGCAGTTATCCTTCACAAGTTTCCATGATCAAGTGAGCAAAATTTCATCAAAATCCTAAAAAAACTATAAATGTCAAAATTATACCCAGGGTGGAAAGACGGGAAAGATCGATTTTTTTTAATTTTTTTTTTAAATTTCAATCAGCCAGTTATCCTCCTCTTGTTTTCAAAATCAAGTGTACAAAATTTCATTAAAGTGTACAAAATACTCATCAAAATAAACATAACTAATTTAAAGTTTTTTTTCACGAGTTACTCTTTTGTTTATTTGCCAGTATATTTATTTTAAGTTTTAATTTATCTTAAAGTTGAAAAATAATAACAGTTCATCATGGCAATATAGCATTAATCAATGACACTTTAATCACTATCCATAATATATACGGTATATAAAGTAAAACACATTGACGTTTGACGTTTGACGTTTCCAGCAATTCACACTCACCAACGTGTAAAATATTCCAAAATATAACGAAACTCTAATCAAATAATTTTTTTCATTTCATTTGATTTAATTCTCATTATGTGCATTTAATGAACTTGAAAATATCAGATATTTTATAAAAGTTTTTATTTTGTTTTGCTGCGAGGATATTTTCATTCTATAAAACATTCAAATACTGAACTTTGAAGATAGATTGCCAAATCAGTATTCACTTGATTCATAATTTAAACTCTAAAAAAAGTATCCTGAAGTTCAAAAAGTAGCTAACGCAACACACGTACACACACCTCCTTCAACAAAACTAGAGATACATGCAAACGTGTAAAAAATATAGTTCAAATAAAATAATATTTTTTAATTTCCTTTTGTCTGACTGTACTTGGACATAATTAAAATAATTAAAAATAAACGTGGCAATGTGAGGTACTATCTTGGACTGTAAATTTCCAACTCTTTTCTGACCATAAAATTTTGTGTCGCAAAAAAATCTAAAATGATAAGTCAACAGCTTAGTTTTACGTTATCATATTATAAGTACCCATTTTGATAACAACTCAGTCTCATAAAAACCACTTGTAGGAATGTCCAAATAAGCCGACGCTAAAGGCTCCTTTCACATTATCCGACTTTTGTCGATCGACAAAAAGTAGGAAGACGAAATTCTTTTAGTGGGGTGAAGAATTGAATTATGCCTTTCACATTATCCTACAGAGTCAAAAAGTAGGAAGAACGCGTGTTAGCAGCCGTCGAGTGCCACTGAAATATCCGGTGTCCGGATGATTCAGTAGACCACGTAACCAAATGGGCGCTTTCACATTAGACGACTTTATGTCGGATGGCGAGTTGGCTTCGAACCACTGAAGTTGGAATTTGATTACTTATTAGTTTGGTTATTCATCAATTATTAATAAATAAGAAATACTAATGACTTTTACATAATTAAGCACTTAAAAACACAATTTCCGCCACAGTTTTCGATGTATCTACTCCAGTAGTTACAAAATCAAGTACACCAAATACTAGGAAGCGAAAGGTACTTAATGAAATTGAACTGAGATTTTTCAAAGCAATAGAAGGAGAGAAACCTTGTAGTAAAATGGCGTTTTTACAAAGTCTCATGCCTCATCTGCAAAAATTTGAGCACGAGCAATTCTTAGAATTTCAAATGGGAAATTTAAAAGTTATAGGAAATTTCAATGAAAAAAAGAAAGCAATATACTCTCAGCCACCTCATATTTCTCATCAGCAATGAGGAACTTGCACAAGTGAGGAAAATGAATATTTTTTGTATTTTCTAGTGTTATCCAACGAATATATTTGAGCAGTGCAATTATTTTTTATCTCTATGCTTTCAATTAATCAAAAATCGAGTTTGAAAATAGCCGAAATCAAAGCAAAAGTCACGTGACCAAAAACGCATGAAAAAACCATGACGTGGTTACGCAGAGATAGTCGCAAAACGAAGGAGAAACCACCTCATTCCTCGTCTAAAACAGGTTTTAGACTGGTTCATTATCTGCGCGTTGACGTTTCACGCAAAAGTGGCTTTTTCCCGCCAAATCGCAAAGTGAAAAACTAAATATTTTTTTAACTATCTATCCGAGCTCAAATTTTTGAAAGAATGGTATTGTTTTTCATGATTTTTTCTCTATTTTTATTTAAAAATAAAACCAAAAAACGTGAAAGTTCCTCATTCTCAACCTATCCTCAACCACTTTTTGTACATCCTTCAACTACAACTCAATATCAGCCTCAAGAATATTTTAACGCCCCCAATCAGCCTCCTTTTCACCGAGAAAAATTAAACATGCATGGCTAAACTTCATTAATTTACGTGCAAATGCCTATACCTAACCAATCTCATCCATCTACATGTGATAGCATGTAAACACGAAGCCCCCCCAAGCACCGCTACCACCCAAAATATCACCTCACAGTTTTGAAGAAGTGAGCAGCAATCTCCATTATTGCATTATTTCAGTGGGTTCACCTCTCCAGTAAGCAAGGAAAATATATCTGTAACTTCAGTGGCATCCTCACTGGCAGACAATGCTGATTTTGGTACAAATAACTAATTATGTGTTAGTTCATTAGTTAAAAAAATACCTTCTATATAATTACATTGTTCATCATTGATTCCACATTGAGTTTATTTTTCTTTCAATTTCCAACACCTTAATAACATATTTCACGAGTGCAGTACAAGTAAATACAGGGTGCATACATCGTGTCTCATAAATGACGGACCTCCTCCCCCCCCCCCCCACTATTAAAATTTAAAACCTGAATAATTAAAATACGATTACAAATAGTACCTTTGCTGTATTGGTACTAAGAAAAACAGTAAGTTTTGAAAAACACACAGATGTTTGCTAATTAGTTTTTATCTAAAAATTGCGTTTTAGTATTTAAGCTCAACATGGGTCGGTCAATTAATGGACACATTGTACGAATTTAGTATATTATATGTATGTAATGTACATATTGTGCCATAACACTACTACTATTTAATATTTACCTTAATGTAATAGCCAGCATCTCAATTGGTTGTATACAATTCCTAAATTGTGTGTTTTGGCACTGAAGGACATTCTTGAGTTTTTCATGTAGTTCATCAAAGGAAGCAATGGACATTCGAAAATAACTGAAAAACTTATTTTCATCTGTACGTAAATCCTCAAACAAAGTATAAAATAACCCCACTTCCTCTCTTCTTTTATTGATAGGATACACCCAAACATGTCGTCTACGTTGTTGCCTCTTTCAGCAGCGATTATATAACCATAATGCAATAATTTTTTTGTAAGCTCTATAATAACCACACAAACACAAACTGAACTTGTAATTGAAAAAACTTGCAGATAGTGTGAACTCGTTGCTTCCCCCAACTTTTTTTCGTCCGACGGAAATCGGATAGTGTGAAAGGAGCCTAGTGTGATAGCGGGTGCTACCGAAATTGTCTTCCTACTTTTTGTCGATCGACAAAAGTCGGATAATGTGAAAGGAGCCAAACGCGCCTGAGGCAACATACGCTTACCCCAACCCCACCCCTTTAAAAAACAAAGAGAGACACGTGCCGAAAACACCTACCCCTACCCTGAGAAACAAATTTGTAGATTGAACTTACGCCGGGGAATTATCAGAAATAGTACCCGTTTTAGAAGCTCCGTATTATCCGTTACCCATAGCAACAGACAAAGGATGATTCCACGAAATAAGATACTCTACCCGGGCACTTTGCTATGACGACCGTCTGCAGACGTCAGAGTTGTAATTCTGTAGCTTACGGCGATTCCCGGGTTTTCAGGATTAGGAGATATAAATATATTTGCTATCAAACAAGCGTTTGAAATTACTACTCTCATAGTACGACTTATAGTTTTCTTGTTTCTTTCGCGTGATTTGTATCGCTAAATTGCAGATGAAAATGATAATCAAACTTTCAAAGCAAGCATGACATGTTTATTTTTTATTAGCTCAAAAAATAATACTAATAATTATTCAAAATCTATACTAATTAAGTGGGCATATAGGCGAACAAGTGAACAATTTGGCCAGACTGTGATGGACCAAAAAAGGTGAACAATTTAGTTCCCTGTCTTAGTTAAAGATTTAACTTAATACAAACACTGTTATTATTTTGAAATTTAATTACATTATTTTATACTGAACAGTAAAATAAATTCAAACTAAAGAAAATAGTCTAATAAAATATCTTTATAATTCAATCTTAATTAATTGGCTTAGCCAAAGTGCGTCCTCTAATACAAGCATCCTAAATTTTTTTTTATAAATACTTTTCCACTAAAATCCATCTTTTCCAGTGCGAAAGTTTGGTGCACTGTCTAGGGAACAGGTTAAACTTAATATCAATACTGCTATTACCTTTAAATTTAATCATATAGTTATATCCTGAACAGTAAAAAAAGTTCAAACTAAAGAAAATCGTCTTAATAAATTATTTTTGTCATTCAATCTAATTAATTGGTTTAGCTCCAAATTTTATTATAAGTACTTTTTTACTAATATGCATCACTTCCAGAATGAAACTTTGGTCTACTATCTTGATTATAGGTTAAGCTTAATATCAACACTGCTATTACCTTTAAATTTAATCACATTATTTTATCCTGAACAGTAAAAAAACTTCAAACTAAAGAAAATCGTCATGATGAATTACTTTTGTCATTTAATCTTAATTAATTGCTCCCTTTAATCTCCACACCCCAAATTCGATTCTAAATACTTTTTCACAAAAATCCATCCCTTACTGAAAGTATACAATTTTCAGCTCTATTTTGCAGAGAACTATTAACTAAAATTATTTACTTCACAGGTTTTATACCATAAAAACTGTATAATATTACATGCGTTTTATTCCCCCTTTTCCGAGATGCTTTCAAATTACAGTCCAATGTCTAATTAATCTAATTTTCTAATTATAGTTGGTGTTTTCTAATTACAGTTAACGTGAAGTCAATGGGGCCTCTGAAATTGTTCGCGTTAACCGAATTTCGTGTTAAACGAATAAATTAACATTAAATTTGAAATATGGACAACTGCTTTAGAGCATTAAATGGGATTTTAAGTTAAGCGATTTCGCGTTAACGGGATTCGGCAATTTAAGGTGCACGTATACCCTACAATTCACGAAAATCAATTGGAATAATTTATTATTATTATTATTATTATTATTATTATTATTATTATTATTATTATTATTATTATTATTATTATTATTATTATTATTGTTATTGTTGTATTATTATATTATCTGATTCTTTACCTTTCAAACGATATTAAACTTTTGAAAATATCCTCAATATTTTTTAAGTTCCAATTAATTATAGATAGGTATTACCGCTGTTAGGTACTAAGATTTTAAAACTTTAAACCTGTTTTCTGACGAACTGTATTTTGATTATGTTTTTCAAACGATGATAATTCAGCAACAAAATGTTCAATTATAATTTTTTTTATCATAGTAATCTGCATAATATGTTAGATGTTTTGAAACTCAATTATACAAAATTGGTCGAGAAATTGATTTTTTTGTAATTTTTAAAACTTATAATTCATTGAAAATATTGATTTTTTTCATGTATTCACGCAAAATAAATTGTAAAAAAACTATTCTATGTTAGAAACTTAATTGAGTTTCAAATCATGAAGAATAATATTTCGAATGATTTCCTACTAGAATTGCTTTCTAAATAAATTTTAATTTGATATATCATTGTTTGAAAAATGTACTAATTAGTTAATTAAAGTTTAATTAACGAATTAACAATTGCCCAAATTTGATTTTTTTATGAAATGGTTTTAAACATATACCGTCTAACTACAGTAGAATCTCGATTAACCGACCTAATTCGGACCAAAGGTAGGTCGGTTAAGCAAAAATTCCGGTTAAAAGAGAGTTGTAAAAAAAAAAAAAAAGTAAATGATTTTCTTTTATTGAATACAGGACTTTTAATGTTTTTTTATGACATAATTGTTGGAAATGAGTTTTTGTTGCAATAATCTTGATAATCTTTGTTTCGCTGCTCTATCCCGGAGTTTTTTTGAAGGCAATAGTTCAGTTTGATCTGCATCCGAAGGTTACTCTAACCACGTCAGTTCTTTAGAAAAACAGTCAAAAGCCTCACCATTACTTATGTAACTTTAGAGAGCAAGGAAAAAGATTACGGTTTAAAAAGGAACAAATGATTTATTACTCATTTGGGAGATTATTGATGTCGACTAAATGATTACCGGTTAATAGAGAGTTCCGGATAAAGGAGGGACAGTTAATCGAGGTTCTACTGTACTATAAACAAGAATTGGGTTTTTAAACTCAGAATTAAAAAAACAAAAACAATTCTTGGGTATACGGTGGGTATTGGGTGGTGATCATAAGTAAATGTTCACTTACTGCAGACATAAAGTTGCGGATTGCAACTATTGGTAACTGAGAATTCTGTACACCCATCGGGAGGTGAAGGGCAATTCATCCAGGAACATTCGGCTTTTCCCAGATGACAGATACATATGTGGCATGAATGTTCCCTTGGGATTATGTCCCCGCTGCTGTAAGGGCGTCCCTCAACTATGCAGAAATCTTTACCACCAGCAGTGTGTAGAATTTCAGAATTAGCAGCTAGAAGAGTACAAAAGAAGGAATTCAATTTGTACGAATATAGGTTACAGCGGACACACTCTTAATTAAAACAGATGAAAGACAGCGATTTGGATGGGGCAAGGACAGAATTTGACTCCAACCCACATCCACACAATCTTTTGAAATTTATTCATATCATATAAATTGCATCAATACGCATTTGCAAAAAAAAATATAAGTGCCTAACATAAACATTTTTCCAAGAGAAATGTACCTATAGCAGGGTATAAAATAGCTAAACACTAAGCTGTGAAAAAAAGCGTTTGAAAATTGAACCACAACATTTTTAGTATTCAATATACATAAAGGGCATAATTAGAAATTAAAATTTAAGTTAGTAGTTCTAATAAATGTTTTAATATATATGATTTTTTTTTTTTTTAAAGAGTACCCCTCTTTCAATTTGTCAGTTTGTCCTACCATACTTATAACTCTGCTTTACACCCAATCTCCACTACTAGAATCTAGAACATATGAAAACATATATGAAGTGAACAGGGGCGTACTGGGACATATAATCGGCCTGGTGATTTTAGATTTGTGGCGTCCCAAATTTTCAATATCATCACTAATAAAATCATTACAATAATTAAATAATTAATTTTTAATGATTAAATAATTGTAATAATTAAATAATTGTAATAATTAAATAATTGTAATAATTAAATAATTGTAATAATTAAATAATTGTAATAATTAACATATTTAATTACTTAAATATTCGCATTTAATCATTGATTTCAATAATAAGTTATTTTTACTTATACATTTTAAAAATTGAATTGTTTTAATAATTAGTTTAATTAAATAAAATCTTCTATGTCGCTGGTATTTACATCTCCTTTGAGTAAACTTAACTTTCATAAGTCATTGATAGTTTGTTGCAAAAACAAAGAAATATAAATAGTAAAATAAAGAATTTCCAGGAATATAACTAGCAGGTTAATTAGAAAATGACATCCGAACTGATAATAAATATTTAACCATAAAGGCTATAAAATAACTATAAAGTAATATGATAATATATAAATCTTAGTACGTCTACTTTTCTTAGAACCTCTTACTATCCCTACCAAACGAAAAACGTCTTCACCTGGAGGCTGGGGGAGAGGGGGGGGGGATGATTAGCATTTGAATGCATTGAATTTTTTAGGAAAATGTTAAGGAAAGCAACTATTTACATCTAAAAATAATTATAAAAACACTTCGTATTCGACCGGCCCAATTTTTACAGACACTGATGGGGCCGGTGATTGCACCGGATAACCTTATGGCCAGTACACCCCAAGAAGTGAAGGATCCAGGGTAAATATGGGCACTAACAGGGGTGCAATGGGTTACACTTGCACCCACCTACTGGTGCCCATATTACCCTGGACCCTTCACTTTGTATGTTTTTATATGTTCTATACTAGAAGGCAACATACATTGAGGTCACTGAATACGCTGTAGGAACCGGTTTCCCATAATAATGGATATTGGGTGTCAAGCAGAGTTATAAGTATTAGACTGAGAGGCGACTGCAATTTTTGGACTCCATCGAACATCATTCTGAATTTTTTATAGAAATTGGAGAAAAGTGAGTAGATTACGAATCCACTGGTCTGCCGTGGCAAAAATGGCCGAAACTGGTCAAAAATCGACTTTTATTAAGTTGAGCTAAATCCAATTGCCAAATGCGCCATAACTTACCAAATAATGAGCATTTTTTTTTTATTTGGTAACCCTCACTCTTTAATTTTCAATTAAGAAGGTTGCAGACGATTCGGATATGTGGCGATGGCTTACTTGCATATTTCACAAAAGAGCCAAATTGGCAATAATAATCAAAAAATGGCAATAAATAATGGCAAATTGGGAATAATAATCACTGATGACTTAACTGATGTCATCAAATTGGCTTACTTTTAAAAGATACCAAGTTTTCCGAGCCAGAGATCAGAAATCGTTTGCGCTTTTCTCATTGAAAATCAAAATGCAGTGGGTTGCCAGACGAAAAAGTGTGTTGTCTTTTTGGCAAGTTATGGCATATTTGGCGATCGGACTTTAGTTCAACTCAATCCAAGTCGATTTTTGATCAGTTTCGGCCATTTTTGCCACGGCAGACCAGTGGATTCGTAATCTACTCACTTTTCTCCAATTTCTATAAGAAATTCATAATGATGTTCGATGTGGTCCAAAAATTGCAGTCACCTCTCGGACTATATAGTAGGCAAAATGAAAACTTAAAGGATACACTTTTTCTTTAAAAAAAAAAATCATATATATTAAAGGCGGTTCACTTGCACCACCCTGGCTTTTGAAAATTCGAAAAAAATGAGAAAAAAGTAAAAGTTAAGAGAAAAAAGTATAAGTTTAGAATGAAAAGCACTTATGCTGTTTTTAAACAATATTTCGTACTATATTGTGCTTTTGTATTAATTTATCTTCAAGTCTCTTGTGTATTTCCTTTTTGTTTTAAACCTGATTATTGCGCCTGCGTGGTGTCTAGAAATATGAGTACTGAATAGAAGAAGAAATATTTATTCTTTATAATGAGTAATCATTTCCTTTGTTGTTCTCTTAATTCCTGGGATTTTTTTTTTTCTTTAATTATTAGGCATCACATATGCGAACTTGAAATCAAATTTTAGAATTCAATTGCACATTTCTTACACTGCCATTGTGTTTAATTTTAAATTTTTTATTTTATTATTATTATTATTTCTGGAACTTGGAAGAAATATTTTACTCTTTTGTATTTTATTGTTCCTCTATTCGAAACACTGTCTTTTGACTCGAGAACTAGTTGGAATATATAAAAACGTATAATAATAAGAAAGTCTTAAAACATAATTTTTTGCATTTTTACTACTTTTTTTCTTTCTTTTTTTTTCTTTTTTTTTTCTCTTTTTTTTTTTCTTTTTTTTTTTTCTTCTTCTTTAACGCGGTTGCCCTCAGTAACAAATAAAAGCTATACGGTCGGTTCTTTCAGCTTCGATAATCATTTCGGAAACTAAGAAAAGTATTTTAAAAATATACTAAGTAATTTTTTTAATTATTCTCAAAGAGAAATTAATGCATGATAATTAACTAATCTTTCACTACGAAATGCAATCGAAATTTTGATGATTACAAAAAAAAAAAAAAAAAAAAAAAAAAAATTAGCTTTAAAGTTCACAGAAAAACTCTGGACATATCAGAAACACGCAAAAACACACATATTAAGCAATCATTTAATAGATTACAGCATGAAGTAAAAAATATACCGAATCTCCATACGATGGGCATAAATTTAAAAAAAACTTTTGATCAATATAGTGATTTAAAAATTGATCACTAATTTAGTGATTTAACAATTGTATATTCATATGCAATGTTTCATTAGGTTGAAAAATGTACACAAAGTTTCAATTTTTTTTTTTTTCATTAATTAAGTAACAAATATTAATCCATTTTTTCCAGAGATTAATGAAACATAAAAAAAAGAGTGACTTAATTAACTTAAAATATTTTATCTCTGTCAGATAACTCCATAACATAACAATTTTATATTTGTCAATTTTATTATCTACACTAATGTATGTTAAACTTCTGTAATTTTTGCTTCAGACCTTAATTGGAATGCGTGTGAAGTTGTCCCATCTTCAATTTTGTTAATTAGTTATGGTTCAGTATGCAAAAAAAATAATCCGAACGAGGGCTATGGCTATATCTTTTGTTCAAAGAGTCGTTTGCACCAAAGTGTCGTGTTTTCGATTTTTTATATGATTGATACACATTTTTTTTCTTAGAGGGTTGTTTACTAATGAAATTTAATTCTAACTTCGAAAATTTCAATACGAAACCTTGTTTTTTATCTTTTCATTCAATTTAGAATACTTCGTTTACCCTAATTACCAAATTTCAGTTCACTATGTCGAAAAGTACATCACTTATGCGCAAAAATGTTTTGGCAGATCTTCAGGGCAAATCTCAATATTAAAATGCGTATTTATAAGGTCTGGAGGATACGGAGTGGTTCAGGATGTTATAAAAATACTGATAGAATTAGTTTAAAATTTCGCGGAAACTACTTGGATTTATAATGTCATTTTAATAAAAAATTAATACAAAAGTAGTTAAGTAACTTAAAAGTAATATATAATGTATTAACAAAGTTAAAAATGTGCAACTTTGGCCGAAACAAATTAAATATAAGAAATACTATTATTACAGAAATAAAACGTTTAATATTAATACAAAATTTTGGCACTTGTAAGTATTCAATAAAGTGCAATCATTTTTTTTATACAGAAACATTACATTGTAAACACAAATGTAATATGAATGTTGAAATTGTTATTAAATGTAAATTAATTAATTCTTAATATCCATGTCTATCCCTTTTTAGAAAGCACGAAAATTTGCATTTAACGGTCTCGCATTAACCATCTTTGTCAATAACTTTTGGAATAGTTACTAACTAACTTTTAACAAATAATAAAACTTGTTTGTAACTTGTCAATGATGATAGATCTAATGAGAGCAAAAAATATGTATTTATTTTTAAAGAATTAAAAAATTAATTTATTAAGTTAATAATGAACTATTAAAAAAAATTAATACAAAAGTTGTGAGCTATTTATGATCGGCCTTTAACAAACTATCGTTTAAAACAAAAAGTAGTAAAGTGTATGAATTATTTCAAAACTTATGGCAAAAAAAAGCAATTTTCCTTTTTAACATTTATTTGTCATCATTTATATTACTAACCCCTCCATAGAAAATTATGAAATTCAGTAATTATGAGTTTTTTAAATCCTAAATCTAAATATGGTATAATATTTAAGCGTTGTCTTTGAACTTTTTAAAGTATGGTTTAGTTTTACTATGTAGATGCTTCATTGTGATAAAATAAACTTTATACAATTATTAAAAATCTTCCATTAATTACAACAGTACTTTTCTTTTTGTATTTCCTCAATTAGAATACAAGATACAACCATTGTCTTTTTTTTTTTTTTTTTTTGCATACTGTACATTAAAATTGATTGCTGATTAAATTACTTTACTAATTTTGAAAACATCGTACAATAAACCTAAATAGTTCCGAGTAATTTTAGACAAATACCTGCAACGTCCTGAAATACTTGTCCTTTCGCTTTCTCCCTCTTTAAAGTTGGGGACCATAAATTTACGCTTCTCAATATTGAGATAGTCCCTTCGCTCATAAAGGACGTGTTTTTCAACAAATAGGGGGTTCATATTGAATCCCCAATTATTAAAATTCACTTTACTTAGAAAACATACTCTCCCCTGACACATATAATAAAAAGATTGTATCAAGCATATAAAGAATTTTAAATAAACTACTTTGGTACAAACCGCGATATTTTACGGCTTTTAAAACCGAAAATATAGACATTGGTCGGATTTTTTTGCCTACTGTACAGGCATTAATTTAGTGATAATATCACAGTCATACATATTTTTACTATGACTACTTGTACCTAAAGTATAAAAGAAAATTAAGACCCACTAAGGTATAACAATTTTCTGCAAGATGCATGAGATTTTCAAAATTTCAATGAAGCAGTTACCCATCACTAGTTTAAAAGATGAAGTGAGCAAAATTTGATATTTTATAGAAGTGATAGAAGAAAAGTGAGATATTTTATAGAAGTATGTCTTTTGTTTTGCTACGACAATATTTTCATAGTCTAAGTTATTCAAATACGGAACATTAAAGATAGACTGCCATAACAGAATTCGCTTGATTCAAAATTTAAACTCTAAAAAAAGTGTCCTGAAGTTCAAAAAAGTAGCTGACGCTACACACTAAGGTATAATAATTTTCAACATAACATAGCAAAATTTAAAACAGTTTTACATTAACACGTTCACGCCGGCGCGCGGCCCGCACTAGGCTGTCTCATCGGGCGGCGCGTACCACCGGTGGTACGATGAGACAGTATAGTGCGGGCCACCGGTGGTACGCGCCGCCCGATGAGACCATCTAGTGAGGGCCACCGGTGGTACGCGCCGGCGTGAACATGTTTTAAACTAGAACTTTTATCATTTAAAAGCAAATGTCTTTTGGAAATTTTAATTCAAAACTGCACATCCAAATAAAATTCGTAAAATACGTTTTTTTATTGCTTATAAAATATAATAATACGAATACAGAATAGAAAAATGGAACACATATTTGTAATATCAAAAGAAATTAAAAGTTTAGCATAATCTTAATTTATGCACAACCTTATATTAGCAATTTAAAGAGAGAAAAAATCTTACCTGAAGGTACGAAACCATAAAGAATCAAGTTAACTATTATTAGATAGTACATTTTCCTTCGCAAGTTTTCTAAGCAATCCTTAGCACTGATGGGTACAACAATACTCTGGGACACCAAATGGATCACTGAAATACAACGGATGATTCAAAACAATGAAAGCTCATTTTACCTCTAATTTTGAGGACAGGCATTATTCGTTATTTTTTTATTATTATTATTCACCATAAAAACACGATCTATCTCAAGGTTTCCCAATAAGAGAACGAATTCCAGAAAAAAAATTTCATTATGTCGAACACAAGAATTATTCTTTAGACATGGCTGCAAATTGTTTATTTTAGGAAAAAAAATCGTTGCTGCATTCAATTTGTATGGAAAGAACTTGTTTTGCTAACATCATATTCGGTTAAGAATAACAAAAACTACAAAAGTTCTACGCCTGATTAAAAAAAAAAAAAAAAAAAAAGCATCAGTATAGATGAATAACCAACAAAATACAAAATTCCTACTACTCTTAAGAAAGGATTTCGTCCATTTTAAACAATGTGGAATGATCGAGGAAATTCAATTACACTTTGTTTGAGTCAATGATATAAAATTGAATTTTTTTTCAGGTTTACAGTGCTAAAAGACAATAAGATTGCCCATCACATTCTAATTGTACTTTCTCTATACACGTCCCAACTGTTGAAAATAGGGAGAGATTATTGAACCGTCAAAAGTGTTTTAACATAATTTTGTGAGGAATTTTAATTAAATAAGTTTGCTTATATTGTCTAGTTTATAAATTCGACTATATGAATCTGTATATTTATAAAAAATTGGTATGTCAAAAGATATTTAAGATCACTAATATAATAAGTAGCTAATTGGGCATAAATTTTAATTCTTTCTACAGCTTAATGTAGATTCCGAACCACAACGGGCATCTATATCTATCCCAGGATTCATTCCCGGAATCTATGTTATGCAAGGCTAGAGCTAGCTACACCGCCACGAGAAGGTCCGAAATCTTGGGATAAGTTCATTTGAACATGCTCTATATACTCAGCTCTAAACAGCTTAACTCTAATTACGGAAACACTTTAAATCAAAAAATACTATAGTATTTCCTTTTAATTTTGTTTTATTAAAAAAATTTAACACCGTTAGTTTAATTACGGAAACCATTTAGATTAAAAAAATATATCTATAATATCTTCTCTTAATGTGGTTAATTGGTTATTTCAAACAATTTTAACAGCTTCCCGTCTTTCTAAACAGCGTCAGTTTAATTATGGCCGCTCTGTACTATAAGTAAATAAATATGTGTGTGCGTGCGTGTGTGTGTTCTCTTAACATGGTATAGTCAAACAATTTTATAAGTATGTCATTAGGTTTGACTAATTAAATCGCAAGAGTAAAATTTAAAAAATTAAAAGGAGTTTTTCAGTTTTAATATTTTACCTTTTATACCAACACATAAGAAAAACTAGTTATACAATATTTATTACTAATTTAAGAAAACATACATCAGAAGAGATGTATTAAAATTATGTCTAGTTACAGAATATTATAACTTAGGACACTAATCAATAGCAATTGTGACCTGAAGATCAAGATCTCCGATTTGTTAATCGGATATCTTGATCTTCAGGTCACAATTAAAAAGTAGTAAAACTATCTAATTGCATTTTAACTGTAAAATAAACATTGCTGTTAAACCACAAGGAAATGTTTAACATAATTTCATCTATATATTTTACTCTTTATCCAATTTTGCTTAAATAAGCATATTTAAGATACCAAAAGTCAATTCTAATAAAGATTAAAGGACTTTTCAAAAGTAGTTTAATTACGAGAACAATAATTACGATAATTAACCTACGGAAACTTCCACAATTAAATGGCGACAACCAAAATGTAATTTTGTTTAAGTTTTCCTCATTTATAAATTGAAACAGGCAGAAATAAAATAATTTCAAATTTTACTTCGCTATAAAATTCCTGGAGAAATTAGTGCAAAAATCATATCGTTACTCATGTGGGCCTAATTTTTTATCGATATTTATGTCTGTATTGCGTATCGATATTTATGTCTAATATATTTTTTGCGCAAATTTTGACAACTTCACAAAATGCGAATTAGCTGGATCTTGTTGGCTTAAATACAGCTAATATACTATAATTATCAGTTCTTCGAGCTTTGGTTGAACATTTGGTGATAGATTCCTGTTGGACAAAGCCAGATTGCATTTAAAAAAAAAATGTATTGTGTGTAATAATTATTTCGTATTAATTTTGTCCAGTAAAATTTTTTTCGTGGTCAAAAAATTTATCATATTGTGTCGACCAATTTGCGAAGTGGTCAATAAAATCGCTCAGTAACCCAGTCAATTCTTGAAATGAATTAACTTCGGGCTATGAGCATTAAAGAAATATTATAAAAAAAAAATTATCGAATCAAAGAATAAATAATACAATAAAATACTGTCAGCATAATTTGGCATTTTGTAAATCAAACAAGTAATTTAAATGTAAATCATGTAAAGCTATAATTTTTAAACAATAACTCTTTCCTCTGAAGTATTATTTATTCGTAAGTTCTTTTTTCTAAAAAAAAGCTGAAGAATTAAGTCATTGTAAACTAAACAAGTAAGCGTAGCCAAATAAAGCAAAATTCGTAATTTAATACGTTGAGTGCCACGTCAGCCATCGGTGGCTGACAGTGTAAAATATGCTATAAAACTAAAAAAATTATATTGTTTGAATTAATTACTGAAAATTTACTTAATGTTTATTTAGTATTAGAGTAAATCATTAACACATTGAGTGCCACATCAGCCATCGGTGGCTGACACTGAACTTTTCATTTAAGCCGCGTCAACCACCGGTGGTTGACAGTTCTCTGTTGTTTTTCTCACACCTATAATTTGACATAGTGCCTTTCTTAATACTTTTTAATGTGCAGGTTGTTTTAGGTTTTCAGATTATCTGGCGCCGTCAGCAACACGAGGGCTATAATGAGCCGAAACATTCGTCATTAGACAAGCCAACATACATTTACAGACACCCATGCCTAACACGGGACTCGAACCAGCAACCTCCTGGTCTAGAAGCTAGCACGCTAACCACTATACCGTTTGGTCGGCTTTTAATGTGTAGGAAGTCTTAGTTTTTGAAGTACTATTTATATTTCAATAGATAAAAATATTATTAAGTATACTATATCTAAAATGCACTTGTGAAAAATTGCCTACTCAAGAATTTTAAGTCCGAGGTCTGACAACGCTGCTTAAGCGCATGGAATGAATGTCTATAAACATTTCATTCTAAACGTAAATATCTTCTACTGCAATAAGAAACAATGGCCCTAATATATCTACACATCTGTATCGAGTAAATTTCAATCTGTTAGTAGTGCGCTTCGCATTGCTATATCGCAATACCAGCGCTTTTAAGAAGCGCGCATGGCCTGAAGGGGAATTCCTTAACAATTCGCGTGGCGCTCAACGTGTTAACAATATAGGGAATGGAAATTGGACTTATTTTGATTGAATTCAATTTATTATTTGGCGCTAATCTTTAGTAGCCTAAACATAAGAACTTTGTAACTCTTCCACCTCGAACACATTACTTAAATCTCATTTGTCATTTATAATTTCTGTTCGAATTAAAATTTCTTTTACTTTTGATTTGATAGCTAAACCATATTAATTATATATGCTTTTAATTCATTAACAAAAGAGATTTGGTGATATGTTAAAACAGAAGAGTGCGAAATTTTTCAATAATTGGGTTATCGATATTATTAGATTAGCTTCGTTCGCAAGTTTGATAAACAATGTTATTTACGCTTTCTGAAAAATCTGGAATATATCTCTTATTTAATTTGTTTCTTTTCGTTGCATCAATCTATCATAGTATCAATTTAATTACTTTAAAAATAATAAAAAAGTTATTTAATAATGTTTAAATCAGAAAAAAGAACATAAATTGCTTTTGTAAGTGAGTTGTAAATTACAAAACGTGATTAAAAATGGTATAAAATGTAGACATGCTAGGAAAAAGTAAATCGTAAAAAATGTACAAAATCCAGAAAGAATTTCTGTAAAATATCATTGTAAATCGATGCAATAGGTAGATAAAATGTATTGATCAATTTTAAAAAAAAATCAATGATGAAAATTTTTTCGTATAAAGTTGAGCCAAATTTCTCTAATTTATACTTAACTATTGAATTATTACAATTTATGCTTAACTATTGAATTATTACAATTTAAACTTAACTATTGAATTATAACAATTTATAATTAACTGTGGAATTATTACAATTTATACTTAACTATTGAATTATTACAATTTATACTTAACTATTGAATTATTACAATTTACACTTCTAATATTGAGTGTTAAAATGCACTTAAATATTTTTAAAAAAACAATTTAAAAAAGAAAAAATTGCGCTTGTTAAGGTAAAAATAGCAAGCACTTCCTAATTGCAAAATACACTTACTTTTTTCTCGGAAAGGTTTAATTTACAAAGGTCGGCTGCGCTGAAGAAGTCTCGATGCCGAAAAAGACCAATCTAAAAAACCTTATATCTATTACGTACAAAGACAACCTTGATATTATCATTTTGGCATATCCACACATTCTCTTCCTTGTCAAATATTTGTTGCTGTTTACGGCCTTGCAATTACAACCGAGTTTTCCCAATAAAACACGTTGAGTATTCTCTTTTCAACAGTTGTTTTTGAACATGACCCTGAAATTAGGTCCGAAATCGGTCTGTCATATACTGGAGATGAATGGACGTTGTTAAAAGGTAAATTGCGAGCAAAACGACGACCTTTTGAGTATTTCTATCAACTTCAATAGTGAACTCTATTCATTTATGGTATTATAACACTTTTGTAACCACTTACTGGGTGAAAAATGATTTATTTCCAAGCTGCGCATTGTGCATTTGCGCATTGTACTTGCAGTTGACTTTTTTTTTATAGTTGGAGGTGCGTTTTTTTTTTCGCTCCGGAACTGCACTCGGATATCAGTTTCCGCTTAATTAAATGAATGAAATGCTGATTGCTGCATGCTTATAGGAACAAATGGCAATTGATGTTTCCGCAAGTTTTCACATGCAATTTATTTGTTTGTATGTAAAGCTTAATCTAAATATTTAAAAAATTTCATTTAAAACTTTAAAAAAAATTTCATTTAAAACTTTAAAAAAAAAATTCATTTAAAACTTTAAAAAAAAATTAATTAAAAACTTTAAAACTTTAAAAAAAATTCATTTAAAACTAAGTACTGTATAAACGTATATATCAGCATCCCAAACTATAAACTGACATGACAGGATTAGAAATTGAAAGTGCCAATCGGTAATTTATATCGTAGTCATCTGAGGTGATTAATTGAAATTATTCATTCATAACTATGCATAAAGGACAATCCAGAAGAAAGATTGCTTCCTTTTATTAACTTCAATTTTGTTTGCTTGTTTAGAACACCTTAAGTGGCATTAGCACAGCGATTTAAATCAAAATCGTTAGATTTTTAGCAATTGTTGAAAAACATAATATTTTCCTGATTTGTCAAGCTTTCAACCTTTTGCCTATGCGCAATTTTGACGGAAACCTTAATCGTAGGTCCCATAGCCCCAGTAACCCGTAATCAAATTTGGACATCGTTCAATTCGTTCATCGGTCAATTCGTTTGGGAGTTCCTCGTACACGCACACACACGACATACATTTTTTTTCTATATTGGTTTTTTGAAATAAGTATGTTCCAAAACGTGGAGACATGCCAAAAAAAAATCAAATTTTTTTTGGGCGAAAACAATATTTTCATTACCCTTTGTTAACATATGAGTAATTGAACGTAAAAAGAAGTCATGTGCCTCCTAATATGGATTTTAAACTATTAATTTGAACTAAAAATTAATGAATAACTATTGATATTTGATAAAGTAATCTAATCAACATAAAAAAAAAAAAGGTTTAAAAAAAATGTACATCGTTTTGCACCCTCATTTGTGCTTAGCACTCCACTTCAAATAATCCAACGAGTGTCCATTTTCGTAGTCTAACTAAACGACTCTCATTAAAATACCACTCATTTATGTAAGTTATCTTATCCTAAAATCATTCTGATCAAAAACTTCTTACCTGAGTAGCCGACCAAACGGTATAGTGGTTAGCGTGCTAGCTTTCAGACCGCGAAGTTGCGAGTTCGAGTCCCGTGTAAGGCATGGGTGTTTGTAAATGTAAGTTGGCTTGTCAAATGACGAATGTTTCGGTGCATCGTAGCCCTCGTGTTGCTGACTGCCCCAGATAATCTGAAAACAATCTACCTTGATTTCATTCAATCGGACTGAAACTTGACAGATAGATTCGATGTCGATGACAATGCATTCTATCAAATTTTGGCGGCTGTGACTGTCACTAAAAGGTCCCTTTTAGGGAATACTAATAAGACAACTTGCAGTCACCCAATCTTGCTAAAATAGCATTCAACCGACCATTAAAGAAACTCTTTCCTACTGCCAATTTTTTTTAATTCATAAATAATAAAATTGTTTCAATTAGAATAAATGGTACTTGGATGTGAGTGCATAACTTCACGTTCATTTTTCATAAATATATTTTAAAAATATGTTTGCAGCACATTTTGCTGATAGAAATGTCTTTGATATGTAAAATTAGATGCATATTCTAAGCACACGCTGTTTACAGAGTCAGCGCTGTGTTGACAAATATAAAAATTGGCAATGCATATAAAGGATTTATATCAAAAACTTTGTTTTTACGGGGTATGTTATTTTTCAGTTAGCTATTATTCTTTGAAGATTCGAAATACTGCTGAAGGAGGACATCCAACAATGTTTTCGGAATTACTGGAACCAGACCTTCGGACGCCTACTATCATCAAAGTCACTCAAACTTTTTTTTTTTTTTCTATGAACAGGCCAATTATAACGTTCTTTTGCTTCTGACCAGCGAAATGCGGCAGATAATCTGAAAACAACCAACCAATCTTACCTGGGTAATGTTGTTGTATTGTATTCGTTATTCATATATTACAAAATAATATAGTGTTCTTTTTTGGGTTTTTTTTTTAATTAAAATTCAACATTCAAAAAGCTGTTTAAAAAAAAAGAAGAAAAAAAAAAAGATCAGAATGACCTGGAAATTGACATGCATATACTCGAAGAACGGACAAACTGAATGGCTTATGGGGAAAAAAACTATTTCGAACAGGTGTTTTTCCTTTTTCTTATGCAACATGCAACATCCCTTTTCCCCTTCTTTGAGTACATTCAAGACAAATTTTAGTTTATTCTGACGAGTGTTAGTTTATTACGCCAAATCATTGCTTTCGACAAGCAATGGTATGGTATAATAAAAAAAAAAGTTCAAAATAGTTTTTTGCCTTATATCATACCATTTCCTCTTTCTTCGAGTATATACAGGTCATTCTGACCAGTGATATAACTACAGCATTTTGAAAGTTAAACTTCAATTTTAAACACCTTAATGTATAAATACTAAATTCTTTAAGGTGAAACAATAGTTCCTGTTGGAATTTTTTCGTTTGTAATTAGAAAAAATATATATAATATTCCAACAGAGAGCTGTGTCACTGACATATCCAAATCTATAATTTTAACTTTTTCACCTTTTTTTAAACAGTCAGATCAGAACCACGGTTCACAAAAAAAGCATTTTTTCAAAGAAAATATTTTCCATTTCTGTAAAAAAAATTGTAAATCTTCATTAAGCATGTAAAAATAGAGTAAGAGAGCAATAGAGAAGACAGAGAGAGTTTACATAAATATCACAAAAAATAATCAATTCTCATACATATGCGAAAGGTCTCATTAACAATTTGCTCCAATTTGATAATTTGGTTGGATCCCATTGGAAAGAAAGAATTACTTGTTAGTGCCATATGGTATAAAGTGACATTGACCTCTTTCAGTTTCTGTTCTTTGTTTTCATTTTTTTTTTTTTTTTTTTTTTTTTTAGTTTACACTTATCTTCTTTCTGTTATATTAGTAGCATAGTTTTCCAGTGAAAAACGTCTGGAGAAGTTTTCCGCCTCAAATGTTTCACCATCCGGGTATTTGCTGTACTTTCTTTGGATCAAGATCCAAGCAATCGATCAAATATTCATCAATATATCTTCAAATTCATATACATTCAATAGCAATAATATGCATTTCTATAAAGCTACTTTGATTGAGAAACGAGAAAAGATTAGAACTCATGATTCAGTGACGTAACGGTTATGCCCCTCCCCTCCCCCTCTCCATAGTATTTTATTCGGACCTCCCATTTTTTTACGAAAGAGGGCAGTTTTATCTACCACACCGCGAGAAGAGAAAATATTGCAATATAATTTAAGGGGGATCGGCACCTCCATAGGAGCCCATGTAAAATTCAACAACTTAAGGGGCTTCTCATTTAATAACTGATTATTCAATCATTACGAAACTGTCACAGTATAAATAGTATTTGGATACTTTTAAATACTTTAACACTAGATTTTTATTATTTTCTAAAAATTAAAATAATTATGACTTTCTAAAATATATGTTAAAAAAACTTTTTAAAATTTTAGACAGTTATTATTATTATTATTATTATTTTTTTTTTTTTTTAAGTATATTTCTTACCATTTATTGCTCGTGTTACAGTACTTAAATACATCAGAAAAACATATATAAAAAAATGTCAAGCATTTATGTCAAGTAGATTTTAAGCAACGTTCCCTCAAACATGAAAAAAGGGCATTTTGAGAAATTCGGCTTTGAAACTCCAAAATATGCATTAAATACTTATATATTTTGTTTCCTGCAAAAAATTATTAAAAATATTTCAAATTAAGATATAATTACAAATGAGGCACCATTTTAAAGAAAAGAATTCAAATTTTAATAAACATTAATAAACTCAAAATTAATAATCTGAAAATTTCTCATATGCCGGATCCCCTTAACCGTTTAGTCATTTTACTATTTTCTTAGCTTCACGCTGTCTTTCTTAGCCTCATCATCAAACCTCCATCACCATTTCCCTTTACTCTAGTCACAATACGAGGCTGCCGGACCATCAGCTACAACACTCTATAAATAGCTTAAATTTTGAAAATTACCTTTTAAGGATAGACAACTTCCAATGAAGGTTACCTCATGTTAAGGGTGTGTGAAAGGGGGAGGGGAGTGGGCCAGGGTTTATATCCCGCCAAAATTTCAAAGTAATTGGTAGCGATTAAAATATTTAGATTGCCCATCCTATAGTATGCATATGGACTGTTGAAAATACCTATAGGGAAGAGCGACTGTTAAAATTATCGGATTTTTCTAGCCATCCTTGCCCCTAGAAACCACAGTTTTCATTTCATAGTTTTCTCAGTTTTTAATTTTTTATGTCGGAGAAAATTCTAGAAGGTGTGTGTGTGGGGGGGGGGGGGGTGAGTGTGATCCTTCTCACCACTTTTTTTCTTATAGTAGTTTCCGATGACTAACTTCTCCAGATATCACCCCCCCCCCCCATTCGTTCACTCACATCGCACACTTCTCGGCAATGAGAGGGGGAAGAATAGCTCTAGACCTAAGGACCAATGGCGGATCCAGCCAGGGGGAGCGGGGGGCGCGAACCCCCCCCCCCTCAGATGGAGTCTTTTTTTACAATTTACAGAAATAATAATAATATATATGTATATATATATATTTTCCTTCAAGTTTTTTTCAATAAGTTCACGCAACAATTATATTTTGACCTTCATCTAATTTCCGAAAAAAGCAACAAAAAAAAGCTTATTTTTGTATCAAGGTTCTATTTATAGCCTTCTCTCTTCCCATTCAAACGGATGTAGGAAGACTGTACAAGTATTAAACCTCCACCCTCTTGACCTTGAAGATATCTTGGACCCCTGATACCCGATCCCTTTTCTGTCGAGTGGAAGGAAGATATTTTGACTCACATGCGTAATGTCCAAAGCCAACCAGGGGGGAAAAATAATGAGAGGTTGACTATTTGGGTTACCCCCGGAAATGGCCACCCCCATTCAACTGGACATGGTAATAGGCTAAAGGAAGAGGAAGGTTATTTATTAACTGCATAAGAACTCGTCCAGCTCAAATTTCTGCTTCGGCTTGTAAATAAGCGTCATATTTGAATTTCGATTAACAATCCTCTCTTGCACCACAGTGGAAAGATATGCCAATTTTTTTTTGTGTGTGTTTAAAATAGACTTATAAACAATTTTGTAAGAAGTATTATCTGTGTTAAGTAGCACTGCAGTAGCAGAATTAATTATTTGAAAAAGTATCGCTTTCAAACCCTGTACGAAATTAAACGAATGAATTAACAAAATAAATGTGTATGTTTTTTACGATAATTTGAAAAGTTGTGTACAAATATTCACCTGGACATGCTTTCAAATTCTTTTTTTCTTCTTTTTTTTTTCTTTTTCTTTTTCGTTATTGCAGAAGTAATGCAAGAAATATTGCACTTTATAAGTAATTATAACACTTACGACATAATATATAAACATACTTTTAGAGAAGGTTAAGATTACTCTAATTTTATTCTAAGCCTATTCTTCCAAAATATATTTGCCGATCAAACGGTATAGTGATTAGCGTGCTAGCTTCTAGACCACGAGGTTGCGGGTTCGAGTTCCGTGTAAGGCATGGGTGTTTGTAAATGTATGTTGGCTTGTCTAATGACGAATGTTTCGGCGCATTATAGCCCTCGTGTTGCTGACGGCGCCAGAAAATCTGAAAACAACCAACCAAAATATATTTTTTATGAAACTTCTGATTCTTATTCAAAAGTTTCGTGAAAGAAGTAAAATGATATTGCAACTCAAAATGAAGTTCTTAAATTTTTTTTAAATACAATGATCCTTCTACAATCTCTCTCTTCCAGTTATAATTGAAGAATTGGAACAAAATATTTCAGTATGCTATGTTTTTTTAATTTGTCACGGATTGATATAATTTACCTATTTTGTTTTCATTATTTAAAAAAAATGCCCAGTTTGGCGATTATTCTAAAAAAACACCGCTGAAACGGTGAAAATTGTGATATATTTTTCAATAAACACTGCATTATCCTTTCTTTTAAGTGCAACAGAGCAGAAACAGTCGTTGATGGGTGCTCGGATTATCTCATTTCTAAGGAGGTGGGAATGATTAAAACACCTTTAAAGGCATTTTTATAGCGATTTTAGTCAAAATCGTTAAAATCATTTTTTGGTAATCGCTGAAAAACGTAATTTTTTCAATATCAGCTACTTAATGCATATGTGCAATTTTGACGAAAACCGTAATGCCAGGTCCCATAGCCATCAATAACCTGTGCATAAAAATTGAACATCGCAGGTCAATCATTTTTTGGAGTTATGCTGATAACTGACAGGCACAAACATTTTTTTGAACTCATCACGTTCCAAAACGTGTAGAAATGCAATAAAATCGATTTTTTTTTACCGAATTCAATACTTTTATACCATACGGGTAATTGAAAGTAAAAACAAAAAAAATATATGGAGGTATAAAATCGCACCAAATATATATATTAGCGCTGGTAAAATAGTACCTAAGATCATAAGAAAAACAAAAAAATTGGTTTGTTGATCAAACTTGGCAAACATTTTCTATATTTGTCATGAAAATGAATATTCAAATGAGTCCATAAAAATATCTAGCAAAGAAGGGTTTTTTTTGGATGGGAGGGGGGGGGGGTCAGGAGATTTTGTGGCTGAAAAATTAATTTTGGAGCAATCTAGGCATGTGACACATGTTTTTAGAGTACTTTTTTTTATGCTGAATCGAATGTAAAAAAAGCAAAACGATATAACTAATCTAAAAAAAGTTAGAGTTCTTTTTTATAAACAAAAAGACATGTAAAATCCAAGGAAAGGTAAAATACGACATCAAAAAATAAAAAATTGGTCCGTTCATGAAACTTTGCAAAAACGTTTTATTTGTCGTGAGTATAAAGAAACAAAGGAGTTCATAAAAATATCTAGCATAGAAGGGTGTTTTTTGAAAAGTGGGAGGGGGGGGGAATTTTTTTTTTTCTTTTCTTAACTGAAAAGTAATTTTGTTATAACCTGGGCATTTCATTTTACCCTAAGATAGCGAGTCAGAAATGTGACGAAAAAGAGGGGGGGGGGGGGCAATAAATGGATACGGTTTATCTTGAAGTTATTTCTAGAACTCTGCATAGATTTTTTTTAAAAACTTTTTTTTAAATATTCGATTTTATCTTGGCTAAGGCACAGGTGTTGCGCCCCCCCCCCCCCTCAGGAAAATCCTAGATCCGCCACTGCTAAGGACACTTCCCAAACTTTGAATAGTGAAAAATGTTAGAACACCCAAACCCTCTTCTTCTCATACACTCACACACTTTAACCTTCCGTTAGTCGCGCGCACCTCACAGGTGCATCCCTACTTCACTTTCCCCTCCTCTGCCTTCATTTTATTGAATTACTTGTGATACGATTTTTGAATAAATTTTACTATTTAAATAGATTTGTTTAATACTTTATATCGCCAAAGAACCTTACATCGGTAACAATTAACTATTTAAACTAGAATAAATTTCATTTGGCTTTCAAAAAACCAGAAACACCTCATAGGTGCAACGCGACTAATCATGTGGGAAAGCGGAGCGCGACTAACGGAAGGTTAAAAATGCTGTCACATATTTGACGGTAGATCTTCCCCAACCCCCTCTAGATGAAATACTGTTACATAATGCAAGGATCTGCCTCAATATATATTATATTCTCACAGGCTAAATTTTAGAATCCCCACCAACCCATGTTTTCAAAGATACTGCTGCCGATCAAACGGTATAGTGGTTAGCGTGCTAGCTTCTAGACCGCAAGGTGGCGGGTTCGAGTTCCATGTAAGGCATGGGTGTTTGTAAATGTATGTTGGCTTGTCTAATGACGAATGTTTCGACGCATTATAGCCCTCGTGTTGCTGACGGCGCCAGATAATCTGAAAACAACCAACCAAAGATACTGCTAACATAATAAAAGGTAGACCCTTTCTGTTGTATATTCACTGGACGTTTTTTAGTTGCAAGGAACAGTTTAACAAAATAACCTCCTTTTTGCCAACTAGAATTTTGCTTAGAATTGGGTTTGGTTTAAATTTAGTTTTTGTGCCGTCTGGGGAAATCCAGCCTAGATAAATAAATTGTTACGGTTTTAACTTTCTTCCGGCACCTTTTTTTAATTCATAAGGCCTTTTTAGGTTGGTTGTATTTAGATTATCTGGCGCCGTCAGCAACACGAGGGCTATAATGCGCCGAAACATTTCGTCATTTAATAAACCAACATACATTTACAAACACCCATGCCTACACGGGACTCGAACCCGCAACCTCGCGGTCTAGAAGCCAGCACGCTAACCACTATACCGTTTGGTCGGCGGCCTTTTTAGGAATTCCTCTCTGCAGGAAAAATATTCGGAGACCATAAGGCTCGTTTCACGCTATCCGGCAAAGAATAAATGAAAAAACTATATGAAGCAACACATTCTCGCTATACGGTTTATGCCCGGATTTTTCCATCACAAGCTCAGTTTTTGTTTGTGTGGTTGAAGCTGTTTAACATGGAATTAAGTTTATAATGAATCAGAAAAATAAAATTATTGCATTAGGATTATTTAATCGTCACCGAAAAGAACAATAACGCAAACGTCATGTTTGGATGCATCCTATTAATGAAAGGAGAAAGTACGATTATTTTATAACTTTATTTGAGAATTTATGGAAAGATGAAAATAAGCATTTCAATTATTTTCTAATATCCTTCCCCCCTCCTTTGATGAAATACATAAAAAACTCATAGATGCCCTTTACCACTTCCATGAGTCCACAATTGAGAAATTGTATTCAACCTATTGGGACCAACAATTTAGGAATTAAACTAAATTTTCCACAATGGACAATTCTTGCATTTTTTTTATGCAGTTCTAAGTGTTTCGAAAAGGCCATAAACACAAATATTTCTGCTCTCTGCGTTTTTTTTATTTTTTTATTTTTTTATTTTTTTTATTTTTTTTTATTTATTTGCAACCTAAGTTCGCCTGTTAGATTTTGGCGAAAAAACGATACTTTTGGCTTGAATTGAATGTGACGTCAACTTCATCTAAAACAACTTGGCTAGAAACGCAGCAACGAAAACAAGCAAGTTTTGCAAATTTCTCGCAAAACTGTCCCCAAACACACTCCAACTATTTGGCAGGAACCTCACTATAAATATAGAGAACAAGACGGATCGAAGGATTGCGTCACCGAGCGGATGGATGTCGTGACGTCACAGCTAATAGTGGAGAGTTTTGATCGAACGGGGTTTGGGGACATTTTCATTTCTTAATATTTAAATAACTAATTTTTTTTAAGAACTTTTGTTTGGATATTTGGAATCAGAAAGAAATTCTTTATAAATATGAACTAATTTCACTCGTTTTTTTAAAATGCGGAATAGTGCATTTAGGAATTGTATACAACCAATTGAGATGCCGGCTATTTCTATTTTGGTAGGCTTAAAGAAATTTATCCCATAGCACACTCCTTCCACAAGAGTAATCAATATTTTCTATTATATTTTTAAAAAAACTAATAAGTTATTATTATTTCTTATTTATAAATAATTGATAAATAATGCATAACCAAACTGCAACTACTGTGGTTCGAAAGTCTTGCTGAATGATTTAAAACCTTCTAATGTTAAAACGCGCATTTAGTTATATACACCGCTGAGTCATTCGATGGTCATCCTTTGCTGATAACCTAATTGTCGGATAAAAATTTTCACCTCTTAGGTAATGTGAAAGGGGGCGTTCTCTTTTTCGCGAAGAATGTCGCCGTCCGTTTTTTTTCCCGTCCAATCAATCACACTATCCGGTTTTCCCCGTCCACTGATCAGACGGGGAAAAACCGAATGAAACAACAACACACTATACGGATAATGTTCGATTTTCTCCATCACAAGCTACAGGGTGTCCCACAAATGACCGACGGTTTGAAAAATCAATTTAAAAAAAATGGAAATCGATAGAAATATGCGGTTTACTACATTATGCTTAAATTACCAGGGAATTTATTCTCACCAATTTTCAAAAGTAGTTACAAAATTTGCCAACAGATGGCGCTGATGACTAGGAAAAACTACAAAACAATATTTTCAAAATAACCACAGTTTGCATCAACAACGTGGCGCAGTCTGAGGACAGGTGATGGAATTCCAAAACAATTAAAATACGCTGTTACGGTAGGATGTAAAAATAATACCAATATGAAAGGTCGGAATGCGTAGAGAATAGCAGCGCCATCTGTTAGCAACTTTTGTAACTAATTTTGAAAATTGGTGAGAATAAATTCGCCGGTAATTTAAACATAATGCAGCAAACCTCATATTTCTATCGCCTTCCGGTTTTTTTTTTTTTTCCCTTGTTTTTTTTTTCTTTTTTCAAATCGTTGGTCATTTGTGGGACACCGTGCAAGTTTGTGTTTGAGTGGTTGGAACTGTCTAATTCAGAATTTGGTTATAATGATTCGTAAAGAAATTATTGCATTACGGTAATATAATCGTCACCAAAAGAGACAACAACCTTTTAATGAAAGAAAAGAGGAAGTGGGCTTATTTTGTAAGTCCAAACGTTTGACAGTGGCGGCCCGTAGTCGAAAATGTTAGTGCAATCGAAAACATGCGACTCCCACTCCCCCCCCCCCCCATCCCCAACCACACTCGCTTCACACTTTCCACAATCATATGTACAATCACACTTTTAACTTTTTTTTTAATTCATCAATTTAAAAAACGGATTCTTTGTACTTAAAAGTACATAATTAGTAATGATATTTACAAAAAAAAAAATTTCAGTTAGATTCTAAAATTAAATAACTTATTAACATTTAACTCGTCATAATTAGCATATTTTTGAACAATTATTCGAATTTTATGGTATTAAAAAAGAAAATATGGTTGAAAAGAAATAAAATATGGTTAAAAAGAAATAAAATATGGTTGAAAAGATAGAAATTATGGTAAAAAAAGAAAAAAAATATGGTTGAAAATTATTCATAATATCATTCTTAATGTTATGAACCTCCATCTAGTTTCTAGAATATATAGTTTTTTTAATAAAATTTTTTTAACAATAAAAGTAGAAAAAATGGCAATTTTTCTAAAAACTTATACATTTAAAAATCTAGGAAAATTCATTATCTTTTCCAATCAATTTAATTGAGGTTCAAAACATCTAATTATTAATGCAGATTTGAATTCTCAAATCATTTTTCAAAAGATTATATCAAATTTCAGTCATCACTGTTTAAATGAAATTTCATGAGCCAAATAAATGATTTTTTAGATAATGAGTTTAAAATATTCAAATTTATTTTCAGAACAAAATAGTACTTCCCCAAACTAATAAAATAACTCTCCAACCTTCAGATACCATTATCTTGCAAAAATTTAATTTAGAGATTATTTTAAAGCAGAAAAACTATAAACACATTTGACTTATTTTTTGCATTATTTCAAGTGCGTACATCGCAAAAAATTCATGCAAATTCTTCAATACTCAAATCGAAGTTTTGTTTCAATTTGTACAAAATAATAACAATTATAACAAAACATTATAAAATAAAAACAATAAGTCAAATCATTCTGTATAGTTTTGAATAAAAAAAAAACATAAAACATATCTCTCGTTTTGGCCTCTAAATGTAAGTTCTTGTTTACTTAAAAACAATACTGCTTTGATGAGTAATTGCATGAAGTGTCTATTCAAAGACCTACCTTTGTGTTTAATCCCACTAAATCCTGCAACCTATACCAAACACTCTTCTTAATTCTGACAATCAAACATGGCCAAAGAAAACAATTTTTGTAAATAAACAAGTAAAAAGTTTGTACCTTGCTTTTGTTTTTATGTAGGGTTAAAACAAGCCCCCTCAATGTTTCAAAACAACATTCGATTTGGAAGGATTTTTTTCAGCCGTTCACTTTTACACAAGCTGATTTTCAAGCAGAACCAATCACCTCAACGAATTCTCAAGAGCAGTCGAAGTAAGAATAAATTCCTGTTCTGGCAGCCCCGCTAATACATTACATAGAGGGAAGGATCTATTGCTTTCCATTGGTTACTATGGCAATGTCGCAGTTTGAAACTAGTTTCAGGAACACACAGCCTGTTCGGAGGAAGATCACTTTGATTGGAAGCAGGTTTTTTTTTCTTGTGAATTATTCAGGCAAGAAGATTGATGTTTATCGGATTTTTTTCACTTACCGTAGAAATTGGATCTTCATTTTAGAAAATTATCATATATATAATTTTAGTTTTGAACTAATAAATTAAGATGCAGCTTGACTGTATTGGCTGTAGTGCACGAGCCGCCACTGACTTTTGATGCTTCGCTAACAAAAGAAGGGTTGCTAAGCAAAATGTGAAAATCAAAAAGAGAAAGTTAGAACTACTTGTTTGTAAAAATAATTAAAAAAACTAATTAAAATTTTAGCATTATGATTATGAAAATCAAAATTAGAAGGCCAAAATTACTTATGTTTAAAATGGCAGAGCTCTATGCGTCAGACAGACAGAGACGTAGACAGACATTGTTTTATTAATAAAGATATGCGGATTTATGAAAAGATGAAAATAGTTTAACAATTATTTTTGAATGTCCATTAGATCCAAACGCATTTTTATCTTTGGCATCAAGAGCTTAAAATTCTGGGTCCTTGGGTTAATCAGCGTTTTGGTTGATAGGTATTCGAATAATCGACTATACTGATATACAACCTCAATATCATCACATTTTTGGAAACACTCCCCCCCCCTTCTCAATTTTGGCGCTATTTGGTATCCAATAGCCGGGGCTGAAAATTAATATATCCTTATTCTTATGAGTGTGATTAACACTATATATTAGCTGATAAATCTCACAAAGAAAAAGTGCAATTATTCACATCGAGAATTCCTGTGCGTAAGCTGGGAGAATAAACACCTGCACATGACATCATATCGAGAGTTCCTTTTTTGTCCCTTTACCATTCGAATTGGATTTTAATTTTAAACTGCTGAGCTATAAGCTTAGAAAGCCAGTAATCAAACCTTGGCTGTCTGACATAGAAAACAAAATCTACCACAAAGTATTACTTTTTATGCATGAGCAGCCCCAAGTAGGTACAAGGAAGTGCACTTGCAGTTTGCACCCTCCTAGCTTTTGAAAATTACAGAAAAAGTGGATAAAGCCACCTAATTTACAGATATAAGAAAATGTAATACAGGTTTGAAATTATACATTTGAACAGAAATTTAATACATAGCTATTAATTATCATTTCAATAGAGAATACAATTAACATTTTTGAAAAATCAAGGTTTAAACACAAACTTTTGCAGCATTGCAGCCCTTTGCATACTTTCTGCACCCCCCTGTAAATAATCCTGCATGTTTTTATATCAGATATAACAAGTAATAAAAAATCATTAACAAAGGGAAAAAACAATTTTAATTTTTTTATTACACTTAAGAAAGTTTTTTATAAGCTAACTTAAAAAAACTTTTCAAAAATAAATAATAAAGAAATCACTAGTTATTTTCCTATCAAATTTAAGTAATGATCATATTTTTGAAAAGTACAGGTGGTTATCTACATTTTTTTTTTTTTTTTCAAATCTGTCTGTATGCGATTGTAATTATCAGAACTAAATGAATGGATATAAATTTGCAAAGTTTAGTTGCATCACAACCTCTATCAAGACTACCCAATTCTGAAAGCAGAACTTTCAGAGCACTGCTTGCAAGAGGAATTTTGGTATCGAGTTTCAAACATTTTATGCAAAAAAAAAGTTAAATGCTTAAGCTTGCTAGATATTAGAGAAGCCAAACTAGGACATTTATAGAAATTCTACTCATTTCTCAAATTTTGCTCACTACAGAATTGAATGTATCTTATTGCTCGATAAAATTTTATCGCAAAGGTAGATACTTTTAATATCAAAAGTTGTTGATGTTATGCATGTAACCTTTCTAAACATAGAATCAGGAATGAGCTTGAAAGACTGATAAAATCGAGCAAACAGTCTGAAATTATAATTACACAATACAAATAAATGTCATTTTTATTTATTGGTAACGTCTGTATTTGCATGTGAAGAACACTATATTTCAAAGCTTATCAACACAAAAATATCAGTTTATTAAACAGCAATACATGCAAAACAAAAGAGTATTTGAAACAACTTACTTCATTTCATCATCAAATATTTTTTACTGTCACTGACTGCAATTGAAATTTTTTCAAATCCTCATTCAATTTTTTTTCTTTGACTTAAATCTTCATTGACTTAAAACTAAAAAATATTTGTTATTGATGACATTAAATGGCATTCAAAAACAAATATTATTTAGTCCTGGGTAGATTTATTCTTTCTCAATGAAACAACTCCCTCTATAAAAAATACAAAAGCATTGTTAGAATAAATGTTGATACATACTTCAGTTATCAACCAAAATGCAGTACAGATAAGTCATATAGATACTTGTTCATTTTTTTTAAAAATTAGGAAATATACAAATATAAAGAAGAATGTAAAAATTAAATTTTGAGAAACTGCCAGCATTCCTACTTATCAATCCTTAAAGAAGGAACCATAACAACTTGCGATCTATTGAACAAATTTGGAACGGGATATTTTCTATAGGTATTTTGAATAAACTAGGTTATTGGGAACACAATTTCATTCTGAGGTAAGGTGGTGAAATTGAATAAAGGAGGTTATTGGGGGAGGGGCATGTTCATTACTGCCAATCGACTGACCCAATTTGAAATGGTTAGTACCAGGCAATGTAGAACTATAGCAATTTGGGCCAGGGCAATAAAAATTGAGCTGAACTTCAGCTAGATTGATATAAATACAGGGTTGGGAAAAAAATTCTTCAAAAAATCAGATGCATTAATTTAACACACTTTTCTCTGAGTGAAACCAAGTTTTTTACATAGATTTTGTTTTATCGATGAATTCATATCAATAAACATTATCAAAAGCATGAGACAAAAGGGGAAAATGGTCTAAGTGAAAAAAGTAGTCATTCTAATTTTGGAAAACAGAAATGAAACTCTTCAATCTATTGTAAATAATAGCAGATTATTCGAAGTGAGAATTACATTTTAATAAAAATTTTATTACAAATACAAATTTTAAGACCAACAACAGGCTCAAGGCCCAACGGGGTTGGTCAGGTAAAATATATATATATATACACGTATATAGAAATAGAATTTGCATACAATAGTTACATGATCATACATACAATAGTTAGAGGACCATACATACAATATACATTAGTTACAGGATCAACATACAATATACAATAGTTACAGGATCATACATAATAATACAATACAAATATACAAAGTTGACACAGTGTTTGACAATCATACTGAAAAAATGCAATACATAATGTGATACATAGTTAAATAAAATAAATTAATTCCATTTAAATTTTAAGAAATTTCAAATCGCAAAACCAAACAAATTTTTGTTCATAACTAGACAGACAATTTATATAATTCTACAATAAGGAGTCTAATCTTGGAGTAATTTAGACAGTTATTTTTGAATTTATTAATTGTTGGAAGTAGAATGTTCTTTTCATTAATTTTTTTCATCGAAATTGCTCATTGAAATACTAATAAAAAAATACATAGAAAAGCATTTGAAATTTTAATTCACTGAAATCATTGTGAGGTTTTAAAAACTTTTTATCAATTTATTAATAAAAGTTTTAAAGTTTTTATAAAATTTCTCATTTTTTATATATAACATAAATTCCCTTTTTATCAATTAACGATTTTCAAATTGCAAATAACACTAATCCTCAAATAAAATACAAAATAATATTATAGTCCGGGGAATAGGGACTGAAAAAGGGGTCTTACCTTGCAAAAGGTTATGTAGTTCTGATTTTTTAATATGCTATAAAAGTCGGTCCAATGGTTTATTAACCAAGTTTTCGACTTCCTGACCATTGTGCGTTCTCTGTGGTGTACCAAGAACCGAGCCGTTTTTCAGTTTATACGTCATAACGCCAATGCATCTTAGAAACAAACATTACATTCAAAAGTTATAGAATATTAAATTTTCTACAACTTTTGTATGCAAAGTTTTTTTGTAGAACTATTATGCAAATAGTTACGCTGCATCAAAGCTAAAACTTTTTCATAAAAATGCTACTTTTTTAGGATTTGTGTTGAGTTTTTTCATTGTATCACCATAATGGTACATCATAGAGCAAAAAGTTATGGATGAAAGTTGTAGAACAATAAATTTCCTACAAGTTTTATGCAACAAGTTATTTTCCAGGACTAATAACAAAGGAGCTACTCAGTTTTGTGCATTTTCCGTAGTGCATAAAAAAAAACAATTTTCAGTTTATATACCATAACTCTTTTGAAATGCACTTTACAAACAAATAGGAAATTTAAAAGTTGTAGTGTATTAAATTTGCAACAACTTTTGTACATAATTAGTTTTTGTAAAGCTAGTATGTAAAGAGTTATGTAGCATCAAAGTAAAAACTTTTTCGTAAAAATGCTGCTTTTTTAAGTTTTTCGATTATATCTTAATAACAGTAAGTCAGAAAGAAAAATGTGTATACAAAAGTTGTAAAACTATAAATTTGCTATCAGTTTTATACAAAAAGTTTCGATCTAGGATTAATAACTAAGGTGCTACTCTTCTTTGAAGGTTTCTGAGATGATAACCTATAATATTTTATGTATTGGTAGGGTCATATAAGTAGCTTCTTACTGCAAAGATTGACAATTTTAATAAAAAAAATAAAACAATATAGATATAATACTAATGGTAATGTAAAATAAAAAGTGGAAATATACTAAATAACGTATATATATCTATATAATTATAGTAATATAAAATTTACCATTTTACTGTGGTACACCAAAACCTTCTGCATTGTGAAATACAAATGAGAAATAGGCTCCATTCAAGGGGCTAATTCTACACCAAGTGGGGTACAGATCTTTTGAGATAGAATAGAAAAATCTCAAGCCGGGTTGCATAAGTGACATATAAAGGAATTTTTTTAAGAAGAGAATACAGTGAAATTACCATATACTGTTGGTTGAGATTTGCCACTGCCGAATTTGGGGAAGAAGATTAGAAGAACAGAAAATGGTTTCTAGCGCTTTCTTTCTCTCCATCCCCAACCACTAACCATCCCGACAGAATATGAACCACTCAGTGTAATTACTTAGTATTGGAATACATGCGCTGTAATGATAGCTGCTTCGTTGTATCAAGTATAACATGAATTTGCAAAGATCATCCTAGATCCTAATGCCAGTGTTTCAAGCATCACTGAAGTAGTATCAAGCATTCTTGTTGCTGTCTATGGTGGTGACAGGGCAACAATTATAAATGATCTGCTTTATAATCAATTTTCCAAATCAGTAACTGGCAACAAGTTAAATCTGTCAAAGCTACCACCAACACAAGATGCTGTTACGTACCATGTCTTTCGCACATACCATCAAGTACAGACATGGATGAACCAATTGAAAAATACTCAGGATTGGGATGGAAGAAAGACAATAAAAGAGTTCCTATTACAACCACCATGGATCCAGCTCCTCAATCAATCCTAACCTACATGTCCTGCCAGTGCAATATAGGATGCACTAAGACCTGTGATTGTAGAAAGGTAAGACTCAAGGGCTACATAATATGTAAAAACTGTCATGGACAAACCTGTGACAATATAGCAGACATTATAATTGATGACGACGATTAAGACAACCCAAAACATAAATCTTAATTGAAGAAGTAGAGGAGGAACCAGCCGTGCCTTCATGGCCAAACGAAACTAAATGTAGGAAGTTATAAGTTTTCTAAATTGTTATTAGTGTTATTGATATTACTATTATTATATATAAATATATACATTTTCATAATATTTCTACTTTTTGTTTTATAATACTATTATTTTAATACCTACATTATTTTATTTTTTATTAAAGTTGTCAGTCTTTGCAGAAAGAAACTGTTTTGATTATTAGATCTTACCAGTAGCTCTTTCGTTATTAGTCCTATAAAATAACTTTGTATATAAAACATAGCAAATTTTAGGGTTCTACAACTTTTATTCAATACATTTTTATGGTATACTTTTAAGGATATCATCTACAAACTCGACAAGAATCTTAAAATGGTATTTTTACGAAAGAGTTTTTGCTTTGACACTTTTCATACAATAGTTTTACAAAACAAACTTTACCTACAAAAGCTGTAGAAAAGTTAATACACTACAACCTAAAATATAATTTTTACCCTCTAAAAGGCATTGGTAAAAGGATATGATCAGTATAATGAAAAAAAATCCAAAATTCAGAAGGTTTTTGGTGCACCATGACAAAAATGGTAAATTGATAATACCGTTATTATATATAGATATATACATTATTTAATATATTTCCACTTTTTATTTTACATTATCATTAGTATAATATCTATATTATTTTATTTTTTTATTAAAATTGTCAGACTTTCAAGCCTCCCAGTGGATTTTGAAGTTTAAAAAGTAGGAAAAGCAGGACATTTTTGCTGAAAAGTAGGATTTGTTTTCCTTAAAGTAGGAAAAAAACAAAAACGTCTATTTCAAATGTATACTAATTTGTTGCCAATATTTTAATTTTAAAATGAACATTCTAGAGATCGAGTGAAATGCACATTAAATATAATATTTAAAAAAGAGTTAAATGCAAATCTCTTATCAAAAGCGCCGGTTCAGTACGAGTTGGATAGATTATACTAGTTAAATATAAAATTAAGCTTAAAAATAAAAAACAGACATGGATCACTTCTGAAGGAACATTTAACGCAAACCAAACCATTAGTAATCATACAATAAAAAATTTATTTTCACTTCTTTTGTTTTTTAACTTTGGTACTCTTCCGTTATCCGGGCGCAAATGTCGCCAACCAAACGCGAGGCATCGCCAAGTGAAGCGAATGACAAAGCAGTTAACAGAATAAAAGTCAAAAGCGCTCAATAATAAACAAATATAAAAATATCATTTAATAGTATTAGTAAGCAAAACAAGTTTAACTATAAACAGATATTAATGAATTGTAAACAAAACAGTTTTACCCAAAAAGAATGCTTATAATAATTGGTTTTTCCAGAATACGGTGATGTCCTTGAGAATTTGTTCGAATGTTCGTCCCAAACGAACACTCCTCTTATGGTTATAAGAAGAAATTTGGCAAAATTTTACATTATTTGACGATTTATCGCTCGCGCCCGGAAAGCGAAAGAATACCTTTACTTTGACGAGAACAAAAAAAGTCTAACATTGTTCTTTTAGTCTTTTCAATTTCCTTTTGATCATTTCTGATTTGTTTTAAATATGAAGTCCATTCCTGAACTTTTTTGCAAGCAACTTCCAGCATTGTTTGTCTAATTTTCACACCCTTTAAATCCTGATTTTTAAGTACATTTTTACTTTCATTTAGGGTAATGATAGTATAGAATTCAGCCAAAAAAAAATTCCGATTTTTTTTTTTTTTTTTTTGCATTTCTCTACGTTTTGGAACATCCCGATTTAAAAAAAGTGATCTAGAAAAAATATCTGTCTGTGTGTACGTGGTCAACATAACTCCCAAACAAATTGACCTACAATGTTCAAATTTTTAGTGTACGGGGTTGTGATGGCCCAAGGACCTACCATTAAGGTTTTCGTAAAAATCGTGCATGAGCATTAAGTAGCTGCCATTGAAAAATCATGTTTTTCAATGATTGCGAAAAAACAGCTCTAACAATTTCGATAAAAATTGCTGTGCTAATGCCTCTTAAGGTGTTCTAAACATCCCCACCTCCGAAATTCCCGTAAAAATGCTTCAATGGCGTAAAAACGACTGCCTTTAACACAGAGTTCTCTTTACTTGAACATGGCTTATGAGCGATTGTTTTTTCTCTTCTTCTCAGTTTCACTTATAAGAAAGGATAATATAAGAATTATCGAAAAGTATATCGCCCAAAATTTCCATTTTGGCAAAAGTCCTATATCACAATTATCGCAAAAAATATCGCCAAACTGGCAATTTTTTCTAAACGAATGATGGAAATATAAAAACAGTAAATGACACAAATCCGCATCAGTAACATAGTGTAATTGAAAGTTGTGCGATGTTCCACACTCCTAGTTATTTTTTCATTCGCTTCATCAACTAATGTTTTGTAATGTCCATCTCAATTATTGCTTCCGTTTCTACTTTTTCTAATGACCTTTCTTTATGAATTGCTTCCTTAGCAATTAGTGGTTTTTTTCTCCATATATGCCTTCTTTCTTTCAAGCTCTTTCTTGTCTTCTCCCTTTTGTTCTCTCTTTTTGTTGTTTTAATTCAGCTGCAATCCTCTCATCTTCTTCAATTCTTTCCATATGACTTATATGCTGTTGCACTCTTTTTTATAAATTCTCTATGAATTCGCACTAAATGACACTTGTTGTATACCGCTAATCCATCTTTTGTCATTTGTAGTGCATTTATTGAAGCTTGAGTAAAACCCATTCTGGAGTCTGTCAAGAAGTGTGATGTTTGGGAAAACCCTCGTTCCACACCTGCATTTCCATGTGGAAGCACGAGGATAACATTAACCAATCTTGTAAGTTTGGGATATTTTTCCTGTCCTAGATCATTCCTATGAGAGAAGACAGGGTTCCCACGGTCATTGAAAGTCATTAAAAGTGCTTAATATTTTTTAACTTGTTTTCAAGGCCTTGAAAATGCCTAGAGGTATTTAAAAGTCCTTGAAAATGTTTAGAGGTATTTTAAAGTCCTTAATTTTTGCAGATGTTGGGTGCCCAACAGCAAAATTTTTTAAAATACAACTCAGACTTGCTATCCCTGTATGACCGCCACTTATCCGCACCATAACGGAATTCTTTGACATATTTGTACTATGCATGCACCAACTTGTAACTTTTTTGGTAGAATATACTTTATTAAATTTATAAATAGACTTGATGCCTGAAAACAATTTTTCAAAGGTCCTTAAAAATATTATTTAAGGTCCTTATAAGTCATTGCAAAGTCAGTGATTTTCATTTTGTGATTTGAGTGGGAACCCTGGAAGATATTGTTAAAGAAGTAATCGATCCATCTAGGAAATACTTCATCGTTAATTTCGTACGTGTACCAGTCTTTTGGAATGTTCTCGCATTGCAAAACCCTCCACTCATCACCTATTAAGTCAACATTTAATGGAGGGCTTAGGTGAACATTGGATGAAAGATTTTTAACTGCTTTTAAAGACCGGGACTTGGATATATTTTCTGGCTTCAGACACCTTGTTTCTTTTACCACAATATTAAGTGAAAAGGTTTTCTCTAGTAATTCTTGGGCTACATTTTTTAGACATCTTCCCATTAATACTGTCAACTCTTTTTGAAGAATTTCCTTAACTTTTGTCAAATACTTTTGAGATTGAACACCAATTTCAAGTTCATCATCGTCAAGTTCAAAGTCTATTGCCGGAAACTTTAACAGCAGCAGTTTTTGTAGACTAATTTTTTTTAAGTTTCATTATCTTCAAGAAACAGCCAAACAACTTTCGTACTAAGGAATCCATCCTTTCATATACAAAATGTATCAAAGGTTCTTCTCATTAAAAAAGAGCCAAGAAAGGTTGCAGGGTATTCACTAAGGAGAGAAGGAAGTGTACTTTCACCAAAGTAGTATTGGGCCTTTTCAGACACATCACAATCCTCAAATAACGAGCGTTTTCAGAAATCTTTAGGTCTCTTTTGGGCAACCTTTTAAAAAAATATTCAGAAACCATGGGCCATTGGCTGACAAGCCTATCTAACGCAGGACCAAGAGTCAGCCACCTACTTTCAACAAGCTTTAATAGCTTAAGATTCTTGAATATAAGTTCATCTTGCAAATCTTTTAATTCCTCAACTCTGACTGGGGACTGTTTAAAGAAGTAGTGCAAGTCTAGAATGAAATCCACAATTTCATCCCCGAATTCATTTACAACTTTTCTGAAGACATTGTGGATCCATGTGTAGATTGCAAAACCCAACATTAACTGTGTGTAGATTACAAAACCCAGCTTTCAGAGAAACCATTAGCAAAGAAAAAAAAAAGGAAAATGGTGCACTCTTGTCACGTAGTATAAATTATATAAAAGAAACTTTGAAAAAATAGGAAAAGTATAACTTTTTTTTCAAAAGTAGGACTGCTGGGTGCCCTGGACTTTGCAGTAAGAAGCTATTTTTACACCCAAACCTATACATAAAATATTATAGGTTATCATCTCGTAAACCTTCAAAGAGTAGCTCTTTAGTTATTAGTCCTAGAAAGTAACTTTTGGTAAAAAACTTATCGCAAATTTATAGTTCTACAACTTTTGTACAATACATTTTTCTCAATGACTTACTGATATGAAGATATAATTGAAAAACTCAGTAAAAAACTTAAAAAAGTAGAATGAGAATTTTAAACGAGAATTGTCTCAGATTTACCTTCATTTGTTTAGAAAATGCACATGTATATTTTTTTATTCAGTCAGAAAATTTTACAAATAGTTTGCCTTGCATGTTTTTTTTTTTTTTAATCGATCAAGAAATTAAACATTTAAAAAAGCAAATTCAACGTTTAAACTTAAGAAATATATACCTTTGTTGTATTGAATCTTCAGTATGGATTTGCGTAGAGTAGGAACTCAATCATCATTGGTTGCCAGTCTTTACTGATACGGGGGAGGATGAGAGGATAGGTACTGAAATGCCTCAAAAATGCAAACACATTATTAAGGTTGAAAAACAAATAAATATTAAAAACACAAATTATCAATTGGAGTTATGTAGTCTGATATTTCACTTATATTATGCACTTTATGAAAATAACTTTTAGTGGCATTTTAGTAGTGTTTCATATTTTCATTTTATAAAAATAAAAAATTGTACTTTAGTTTGGGCCAACCTAACTTGGTACTCAGGTGAAAATACACTATCTGTATGCTTCAATTGGCTGCAAAGAATTCAGCCCATCAGAATAAGTGTGATTTAATCCAGGCACTTAGTACCAAGTTGGTTTACCCAAACTATAATACATGATTTTCACAGTCCCGTCAATGACCCACCATATTATGGAAGGAAGCCAAATGAGGGTCAACTCTAAGTGCACTAACTTCTGATTTTGCCAAATTTGATTAACTAGATGTAGTTTTAACTTAGCAATAACCTTAGTGTGGTTTTGATGATGGGGGGTTATCAGTGGTGTAGTGTAAAATTAAAAGGTGTGGGAACGCTATGTCGCGTTGTTACAAATGTATTTTTTTTCTGCGTGTGTGGGAGAAGGGTGGGGGGAGGAGCGAGTGAAAATGACAACTTTAAATAATTTTATTAATATTAGTACTTTAATAATCTTAACACAGCAAATGAGCACCCCAAAAATTAAAAAAAAATTGTGTGTTTTGACTTATTCTTTCATTATATATTTTTTTATAACTGTTAAGTTATATAGACTTTTAAACAATTTGTTTTGCACAACTCATTTTAAAAAATTGTTTAACACTTTATAAATGGATTATAAGACATTTGCAAACATATTATTGACACAGATTTTTTACAACAATTTTCCAAAATTTCGGAGATGCCTTACATGCAATGGGTTCGGATAAATTCCCAGATTCTATAGTTCCTTGAAATCTGTTTTCAAAATTAATTAAAAAGATTGCGATTGTTGCAGATGTCAATTGAGAGTTTTATGGCTTTTCTCCTTCACAAAAAAGAAAGAAAAAATGTAGAGAAGTTCCTTTTGCTTGATTGACCCTTCCTTTTCTTTTCCAAATTTGCTCCATTAATAAAATAATTGATAAATTAAAATCCATCAGTCGATTTAAAATTTCTTGAGAAAATATTAATTTGTGTTCCATTTCCAATCATATCCAATTTTAAGCGGGATATTTCAATGTAGACTGATTACTTGCCAGACGTATAGATTTGTTTGGAACATTTCAGTTTTTTTTTAATCTTATCCAGTTCGATTTTGTCATTTCGACAGTGGTGATGATTAGGTGACAATAATAGTCAAAAGTGGGTATAAATCGAAGGAGAAAGCAAACTACAAAATATACATGATATAGCCATCAAAATCACTAGATTTTAAAAAAGATCGGGGGAAATTTCCTCCCCTTATCGCCGCCACTGAATTTAGTGGTGATTTTTTTTTTTTTTAAAGGAAAAGATTTTATTTTAAGAACTACTGCTACACTTTTGGGATAAACTCTGAAATAAATGTAAATGTAAAAGCTTTCCCATTCTTAAACAGAAAAGCAATTTAATTTTGGATTTTAAAATACATCTGAATTGCTTTCCTACTTCTTCTCAGCCCAATTTTGATGTATTATACCCATTTACAAAACAATTAGCAATTTCATATTAAGGAAAATCAAACATGCAGAACCGGCCTAAGAGTAAAATGTTATGTGTGCAAGAAAGAGTTTTGGCACCCCTTACAATGAAAATAGGTGTAGAAAACCCTCCAAAAATGGTTTGAGTGCTCTATATGGTATGGGTGCAAATTATTAACATCGTAGCATTTTCTGCACTAAATAACATTATTTTAAGTCAGGTTTTATTAAGGAACCCACGGATACAATTTTTTTTTTTACAAAATATAAAAATTGTAATAAAATTAATTTCATAAGAATTAAATAAAATGCATGTTATTAAAATTACTAATTTTTGCTAAACATGACTTTTTTTAGTAGTCCTCAGCTCTTAGTGCAAGCCTTGGTTCCCCTTCGTAACCCTGGGTTGTGAAAGGCTGCAATTCGGCTAATGTAGCATTATCAGTACGGCCAAGTTAAAGTGATACAAAATTAACAACTGTTCAATTCTGTCAAAACAACGTAGCGGGGCGCTTGAAGCCAGTCTCTTTACTATACTTACAAGCAACATTTTATCTATTGAACTAAACATATTCAAATTCACAAACAAACTAATATACAAAAGCAAAGTTAATATAAAGGATTTAAAAATCAATACTGTTTTGTGAGCATATTTTTTCATGTTCAAACAAGTTATCAGTTTGATTTTCCCAATATCTGTCAATAAAATAAATATTTTTCAATTTCTGACAAAATATAAATGTATAATTCTGTGATCTCAAAACACCTTAAAAGCTAATACAAAATATCAACATTCTGCTCTTACCTATCTGGATTTTTAGCACCAACCAGTTTATTCCGTCAGAATCTTAGGTTTGCTTCACTTTTTTGGATTGTCAAAAAAAAAAAAATACTGTCGTTTGTTTTTTCCTCTCGAACGAATTCATTTCTTAGGTACAGTGAGAGGTTTACAATTAATTTATGAAATCTGTGATATAAAATTTAAAAAAAAAAAAAAGTACTCTTCCGTTATCTGGGCGCAAATGTCGCAAAGCGAAGCGAATGACAAAGTAGTCAACAGAATAAAAGTCGAAAGCGTTCAATTATAAACAAATATAAAAATATTATTTATTAGTAAGCAAAACAAGTTTAACTATAAACAGATACTAATGAATCGTAAACAAATTTAAAACAAAAATTAAGATGGAAGAAAGGAAGGAAAATGTGCTTTGTTTTGAAAATGAATTCAAAGAATAGAGCACCTGGACCCAAATGAACTTTCCCCTTATGGTTGTAAGAAGAAATTTGACGAAATTAAAAAACAAAACAAAAAAAACCATACATAACTTTTGTTGATAAATCGGTTAGAGTTCCCGTTAAAATTAGAGGAGGGGAAATATTCTTCAAGGAAAGGGTGCAAAGAACTATATGTGCCAGACCACAGTTTTGTTCTTTATAAATGTAGATAGTGGCGTTAATTTGGGTATGGAAGTTTCAGTCAGTATGAACCATACAAATTTGACGTCTGGAATTCATCTACAAATACAGATTGAATGAATCATAGCTAGATATAAGCATACATGTCAGTTCATTTCTAATGAAGGAGAAATGGTCGTGTGTGGGGTGCCGTGCCTCTTTGGAGTGTTTTACAAAAGTAAAACTTGCTTGCTCAGCTCTGCAGTTGTGTAAACGAAAGCAAAGTTCTCACGAAATGACTTTTTCGTTTGCTTACTTGGCTTTGTGTTTAGTATCACGAAAAAAAAAGAAGAAAAAAATGCAAATTAAAAAATATATATATATATATATATATATTAGATGAGGGAACGTCGTTCCGCCTTCTAAAAAAGGTAAAGGATCGCCATTCCCACGCGTTCCCACTCCACTACACCCCAGGGGGTTATGAAAATCAAGTAGTGTCGAAACTATACAATCAACACCTTCAGGGTCACACCACCACTAATTCATAATGAAAAGTTCTAGAATCACATATGATTGCTCTTCATCTTTGTGCACTTACCATCTGAAATAATAGTAAACAAAATGCCTTGTATGGTTTTAATGAAAAGTAGTAATTTGATAATTAGAAATTGCCAAGTGGTATAAGATATTTGTACCCAAAAAGTACCATACCATTAATATAATAATGGTATGGGGTTTTTTCGGGTACAAATGCACTATAACCAACTGGCATTTTCTGGTAATTGAATGGTCGTGATACCAAATAGTATACTTTTTAAGCTTTTCACACTTTATTATTTAATAACATGAAAATAATTTTTTTTAATAGGGACAGTGTATAGTGTTTTTAATACAAGGCCAATAAAACTGAGTGAGGATTGTTGTTTTTCTTAAGATTTTACACAACAGGTTTTTTTTTTGGCATTTTAATATAAATTTTATTGAACTGCTCTATTGTGAGAAACAAAGAAATTAGTTAGAAAAAATTATTGCTTTACTTTAATGATTTCTTATAAGCAATTCCGGTCTGAACTGTAAAGATTGGTCTATTCCTAGTTGACGTTAAAATATCGCCAAGCCGATTTGGCGCTGTTTTGTAGGCGATACAGTTTTAAATTTGGCAATCCCATTTTTTTTATTGACGCGCTTTGGCTTCAACCTTCCTATACTACAAATCATGGAGAATTTTGTAAACATAAGAAGAGTCGTACTATGACAATTTTTAATAATGGAACTGTGGGGGATTCTTCATGACTAAGTATATTTCAGGTTGAATTTTAATTCGTAGATTGGTGTGTTCCCCTTTCATTTGATTTCAAATTGCATCACTACTCAACCAGTCAATTTTATAACGATCTGATCTGCACAAATCAGTTCTTTTTTTAAAAAATGGAGCAAAATATAGCATAATTTTTAAAAGATAGTACAAAAAGTGGATACTGAATACTAATTCCTCACCAATTCAGTGTATTATTTCCTCTTTCTTTTCGATATCTTTCCCAAAAACGAGAAGATTTTGGGTCATGCATGCATAAAAAGTAAATCGACTAACTACTTAAAAATAAATTATAGTACTCTGAAATTGTGTGGTTGTATCAATTTGATTTTGCAAAACAAAAGAAAGCAAACCATGCAGAAAAACAAATCGATTGTCACTTCACTTTGTATGTAAACTCGTATTTCGATTTGTTACTTACATTTATTTTTTCGTGGATATTTTTATAGATAAAAGATAATTGACATCATAAGCTAGTTTGATAGCATTCAAGTAGTACAATGCCAACCAACTCTATTCAGAAGTCAGATTTCTACAACGTGATTTCCTCGAAATTTTATCATTTGATCATTATTATTAAAAATTGGTGAATGATTTCAAATTACTTTAAATGTATTTAGTCGATTTATATTACTATATATTTGATGAGGGGGAGGGCTTAGAAAACAAATACGATTTTAGTAAGCCAAAGAGCAGAATGAGTTGCAATTGCACATTTAAATTGGCAATACATATAAAAATGATTTATAATAAAACAATTGTTTTTATGGATTAATTTTTTAACACTTAATGCCTAAAAATAGTAATTCTCTCAAAAAGATGTAATGAAATACAAAGAAAAATATCAAGTTAAAAGTAATAGCTCTTTACAATTTGCATTCGAGTATTTAAAAGCAGTCAATTCGTGATAACTCAAAATCTTGTAAGTCGAATATTCGTTTATCTCGAAGTTTTCATTAGGTCCGAAGAATATGCCTTGAATAGAAAATAACTACCAAGTGACTCTCGATAACTCGAAGATTTTGGCCAGTCCCTTGAACTTAGAGTTATCGCGAGTTGACTGTATTTAGTAGTCATAGGCACCGCCAAGAGGGTGCAAGGGGTACTTGCACCCCTCTGGTTGGTTGTTGTATTCAGATTATCTGGCGCCGTCAGCAACACGAGGGCTATAATGCGCCGAAACATTTCGTCATTTAACAAACCAACATACATTTACAAACACCCATGCCTAACACGGGACTCGAACCCGCAACCTCTCGGTCTAGAAGCCAGCACGCTAACCACTATACCGTTTGGTCGGCGCACCCCTCTGGATTTTGAAAATTAAATTATTCAAAGAATAAAAAAGTCTTTAAACTTTTTTTTATTTTCGACGTAACACACACAACATAATGAATAGAGTATCAATTTGCTCTATTATAATCAAAATTTTGTTTGTAGAGTAATTTTTTTTTTTTTTAAGTAACTGTTGTTATGAATCCTAGCCTAGGCAATCGCGCCCAGTTCTGAATAAAATACACTGGAAGTTTTGAAATGTTGAAGGACAGTTTTAAAATTGAAATATTTTTTCTAAGAAAGGATGGAGAGCTATATAAAAGGCCTATTTTGTGATGTTTCTTTATACGTTTATTTACAAAAAAAAATATTTTGGAACGATGTTCGAGTTTTGGACAAAAGTTGGCAATACTTCTAGAACCCTTGTTTTCGACATTCGCCAATACTGCTGTGCTACCTGAGTAATTGAAAATAGTTTCAAAAGAATAAGCTTTTTATTTATACTGAGACCATCAAGAATTATAAACCCATACGGCATCACTCTAAATAGCTGATCGGGATGGGTTTTAACACTCGACTAAAAGTATTACTCTTTCTCCAATTGAACTTAAACAAGAACAAATATTTCCAATCTAAAATTTTTGATAATATAGAAAATGAAAACTTAAGATGTCCCATACACTCAATAATATGTTGTCCTATTATAGGGGTATTTTGTACAACTCGAAAACTTTTCAAACATCATTGAAATATGTAGGCATGTGTCAGTCTCAAATTAAGAAAGTACTAAATATATATGATACATTATTTAAGGGATGAGAAAGTTCTGTATAGATGTCGTTTTTAATACAGATAAATACAGTAGAAAACTTATTTCTCTCTATATTATTGCTTGATTAAAGAAAAAAATCTCCCAAAGAGATTTTCTGATTCACCTATCCCCACCACAGACTGGAGGAACTTTTTAAAATTTGAAAATAATTGGTGCATCTGCTCAACGTTTATAGATGTGTATAATTATGGAAATCAACACGGCTACAGTTTCGTAATGTCTACCATACCATTAAGATTTCCTCTGGATATTTTATGGTACGACTAATAAATATTCATTTATTGGTGAGAAGATATTATATATGAATCTGTGTTCCTTTGTCCGTCCAATTCAGAGGAGCACGATTAAAGTGGGCCGTATACGAATTGGACTATGGCTGATTGGCAATACTTTATGTTTAAGGATGAGTCGATATTTGTCATGGTGTCAGATGACAAGCGTGTAAGGGTCTGTAGAGAACAAAGCACGAAAAAAAAAGAAGAAAAAAAAACACGGCCGAACATTATCAAACATCGCGCATTCTCAGCAGCAATGAAACACCATATAGTGTGAGCAGAGATTTCTTATGGGATATCACGCTGACCTACACATCTGTAGATGAGAGATTATTCAGACAACGTTCTAGAATCTACTATGAGATTGTACGCTGCAGCAGCTGCTTCCTCTTTCGTTTTATTATATGAATGTGCGCCTTTTTGGAGCTAACATCGTCGATAATTATTTAAGACCATATGTGTTCATCACTGTCTATAAAAAGTTGCGACACAGTTTTATTACCAACAATAGGCATTTTAATGTTTACTTTTGGCAACAGATACAGATGGCAGACAAAAAATCTTGTCACCGGGTTGTATGTCCTTTTCTACCGTTAATACTCGAGGGGCATGTGACATCATACGACCGGTAATTCCGTTACGCCGCTAACCAAAATCACGCCGAAATCAGCTCTTTTCACTGCGATTTCACCGAAATTCGATCATTAAGAGCCATTAATAAATAAAAACTGCAATTTTAACTAAGTAAAAATATATTTCAGAATGTCTAAAATCCATTTAGAACGTCTGTTTAATGATTTACTCAATTGAAACTTGATTATTTACAGTTTTATTGCAATACAGTCACAAATTCCCATTGAATCCTGTGCTTTACAAGCCAGCTTTCTACCAACCAAAATATCTAGGAACCGGTTTTTTCCCCTCCGGAGTTGCTTTGTTGGTAAACATGGGCATCACCTATAGCCCTCGTGTTGCTGACGACGCCAGATAATTTGAAAACAACCAACCTTTTCCACTGTTGCTGGGAAAAGATGATGAACTTCGATTTTAAAATATTTGTATTAATTGATTAATTGTTTAAATAAGTAATTTAGTCAAATATATAGCATTTGTTTAGTAGTTATAAATGAATATAGGTGGCGGCATGTGTATGCCAGATATCATCTTGGATATAAAAACAACCTGTGGAGTGTGCCACGTTTGATTGTGGGTTTGGATCTGGTGTATGATCCACTAAAGTTTTAACCCTTTTAACAATGTTTTAGATGAAAGTTTTACAGTCCATTACGATTAATAAAAAGATTATTACGGATGAATCTGGTGTGCTTTGTTGGCCTTTAAGGAACACTGCACTGACCGAACATAAACAACCACAGAAATTACAGCATTTATTTCTCAAAATACCCTCATGAAAATAATCCCTAGAATATCCCTTTTTCTTCCTACATAATTTGCAATGGAGCATATCGTATTTTCAACGGACTATTGATTTAAAAAAAAAAAAAAAAAAAAAATTGGAACTTTATTTTTGTAGATAAATAATAAAAATTTAATTCAATTATTGATTTACATTCAAAATAATATTTTCAACACTTAAACCCTATCACAATCAGTCAAACAAAATTTTAACAATGTATAATTGTCACCAAAATGTACACAGTTTTCAATATAGAACAGGCAATAAAAACGAAACATGTAATTATTCCACTAGAAACTATCATTTTATAAAGTTAATAAGGCAATCAATCATTTACTACTCTAATTATTCACCAATATATATTCATAGTTTTCTGAGATGCACTTTGAAATGTTGGTCCTTTTTGCTTTTGCGCCTCTTATTTTCCTTCCCATGGCTTCACTTTTCATTCGATAGATAGCATCACCATCATCTAAAATTATAGGGGCATTTACACGAGGATAGTAAAACGGTGAGTACGCTGCGACAGAGAATCGAATAGTTTATGTACTGGAAAGGGCGCATCTATACGAGGAGAGTAAAACAGTTAGTAATTTGGAGTTGAAGATGGATGTCTGATTCAGTTTTAATTCTGAATTGGAAATTGCGTTTTAATTCTGGATTAGAGAATGTGTGAAGAAGTGTTTGCGATTTAACAGTATATTGATGTCGGATGAGGCAGTGGGTGAATTAATTGTGTATTTGATTGAAGAATTAAAAGATATTTTAAATTAGCGTATAATCTCCTGTGTAAAAGACTAGGTTCGTAAAAGATATATTCTCGGTTTATCCGAAATAATCATTCACGAGTTTCCAATTGATGATCCTCAAGAGTACAGAAAATGTCTTAGGATTACAGTCAACAATTTTAATGAGTTTGTGGCGACCTCATATATCAGAAGATAATGCTTCTGTGCAGTGGAGTACTCTTTTGCACAGAGGTAAAGTATCAGTCTCCAGACACCATAGTCCTCGGTTCAAACCAAGGAGGAAAGAGGGGGGTAAGGAGTGGCCCCGGTTTATGCGCAGTAGCGCACAAAAGAAGCAGCCTGCGCAATGCATCTGGGATACATCCTAGCAGTTTCGCTTTCTGATAGCCAAGTGCAGACGAACCCGATGGCCCAAACTGGCTATCGTAGTTTCGTTACAACATTGTAGTGGCAAATTTAAATACATCTGAAAATTAAATAAAATATTTTAATTTAAATATTTACTTTTCTGAATTAAATATTTGCATATTATTTATAAATTACTGAAGATATATTTTAATAATTAAGGTTATTTGTTGAAGTGATTCTTAAGTACATTTTAAAGTAAAACGCGAGGGAAAAGAGTAGAGTTAGTTGTCAAAAAATAACTAGATTATAAGCAAAAAAAGTTTTATACATATGTATTAGTTTACCACATGTTTTTTAGTATTGATAACAAGAAAAAAATCACTTTATATATAAAAAATAGTTTATTGCAGTGTGAAAAATATATGTATACTATGTTACAAAGTTTTATTCAGCAATATGTTTTTGGTTCAGCAAAATTAAAAATGCGTTAGTAATATTCAAACATAATAAAAATATTTGAATAAATAATTTTTAACAATATATGAAAGCATGTTCAGCCTTTTTGATTTTATTCACACATTTTGTAAATGGCATGAATGTGAAAAAGGTTTTGGTTTTAAAGGAATGCTAGAAGAGACATACAAATTTAACAATACCTTTCCTTCTAGATTGGCTGAAAAAATTTTGAAACAATAATTTCCCAAAACTAAATATATTATTTAAGGACCTAGTTCTATATATGAGTTACATGATAAGGTACAATTTGAATTTGCATAACTATTATTTTACAACATATACTTTGATCTGAATATTTAACTAATTACAATTTTCAATTACTTGTCCTTATTGTCCCTCACATTTTACACACTGAAACTAGGTATCAATCGTAATGTAAAAAAAAGGGGAAAAATATGTGAAATGTAAAATAAGAAAAAAATATTAAATTCATATATTTAAGGCTATGCAATAAGAGAAAAATCATTTCACACTAGTGTATATTTTATGTTTACCATATAATATATATTGTGGTTATCATTATCAGGCATAATCAGTGCGAGTTTTGCAGAATATAAAATTTTACCTAAATACTATTTGAATGGTATGGAAAATTAGACACATAATCTTTACATATTTTGCTACTTAAATAAACCTGAATCACTGCTGAGCAGTTTTTAGTAACCTTGAAACATTAACAATTCTACACAATATTTATATTATATACGTTAAAGTTTCATTTACCCAATTACAGCCCATATCTTTAAAAATAAAATACAGAAGAGCATTTTATGTTTAGAGACGTGGAATAACTGAAATAATTCACTCAACCCACTAACTAGTATATTTAATTAAAAACATAACTTTCGATTTCTAAATTACGCAAATCTAGACTAATTGCTTAGATTTGTTTTTGTTTTGTTTTTTGGAACTACGGACTGTCTATTTCTGCCCCTTATAAAGTGCTTGCTTAGATTTTGTTAACTTATTAGAATACAATTATACAAAATCCAACGATTGAAATATCAGCAACCACTATCCCTACTTAACACGTGCAGATGAAATCAATAATAATGAAACAATAATATTTATTAAATTCATAAATTAAACATCCATACAAGACATTGAAAAATTTTATACACTGCATTAATAGTAATCATTAATCCTAATATTACCACAATATTAACTTAGAAATTACCGCATGCTACAAAAAGTATAAAACTAATTTTAATTTAATTTCAGAATTGTTTTTACCAGTGAAATGAAATATTTTCAGGTTTTCTGGAACATCTATTATTACATTTGTAGGCCACACAAGCCATAATTGGTTATTCGAACATTAAAATACTAAAAAGATTTATTTTAAACTTTATTCTCCTTGAATTGCGTTGATATTTCTAAAGTCCGCGACAGCTACAAGAGCTAGGATGAATCCCAGAATGCATAGCGTTTTGTTATGCGCAGAACCTCGAAAAACCTGACGGCGATGCTTCAAATTCCGAAACGGGCAGGGCCCCTCCATACCCCCCTCCTTCCTCCTTGGTTCAAACCCCCTGTCGCCCGCAGCGAAAGCTAAACGCTTCACTGATGACCCGGACTAAAACGAATCATGCTGCCATCTATCGGCGCTTCTGAAAGGAGAAACTACATCGCAACAAGCGATCAAACACGCAACTCGCGTGCATCACCGCAACAAGCGGGCACAACAATGCAACTAGCATTCCAAACCTCCAACTCCGATCAGACGTTGAACAGAACAACAGCATCGCTCCTTCGTCGCTGGGAGGAGGCTGTGTGGCGACCTCATATATCAGATAATGCTTCTGTGCAGTGGAGTACTCTTTTGCACAGAGGTAAAGTATCAGTCTCCAGACACCATGGTCCTCGGTTCAAACCCCCTGTCGCCCGCAGCGAAAGCTAAACGCTTCAAGTTGTTACAACTTGTAGACCCTCTAATTTATGGATTGGCCCAAAATTACCTCCACCGAATGTTAAAAAATAAATATTTAAATGTGTAAAAATATAATTTAATGTTTAAAAGAAAATAATTTATAACCTATAAAATAATATGTATATATATATACATATTATTTAAAAAATGATTACGAAGAAAGTAAAGATTTTGAGTCCTTAAGTTATTTACAAAGGCATAAATTTCACCAAATATAAGTATTAAAATTCATATACTTTGCTAAGGATTTTATATCTTTAATAAATTAAAACTTTCCAGATTAGATATGGATTGTCTAAATATACAATTTCTCTCAAAAACGCAACTGCAGAGTTGAACATATATAGTTTTACTGCAAGAGCGTAGCCAGAGACTTTTATCGTGAGGGGATAGGAAATTATAACTTAGCAAATCATAACAGTAATTTTTGTTATTAATGCCAAATATATTTAGTTACATGTATTTTTTTTCCACGTATCTTGAGAAATTTAAAAATATTTAAATTAAATTTACTATTTTAAACAAAATATTTTTTGGTCTTAGCGTTCTAAAAGTAAATTGAGATATATCAGGAGGAGATATATCCCTCCCCTGTCTACGTGCCTGTTTTACTGTATTTATAATTCCTCAGTTCTTTTTACAGAAGTTTCAGAAGTAGCAACTTTAAGATATTCCTGCTTATATATATATATATATATATATATATATATATATATATATATATATATATATATATATATATATATATATATATATATATATATATATATATATATATATATATATATATATATATATATATATATATATATATATATATATATATATATATATATATATATATATATATATATATATATATATATATATATATATATATATATATATATATATATATATATATATATATATATATATATATATGTAGGATTTTTATTATCCCATATCAATTGTTTACCGTACATTTCAATTTCCTCTTGTAAGGACAGATGGCACTGCAAGACGATGTTTCTTTTTTTTTTTTGTTATTACGAATAAGTATTCGTACTCCGCGATTTTATTTTTTTTAAGCAGAAGCACACCGGATCCCATTCGGGAACAAACACGCTGAACTCTGTCCGCCAATTTTGGGTGCACTCAACTCACTTCGCTAATTGGGTAATGTACTAATTAAACACTTAGTTTTCGTCGACTTGTGCTGCCATTTGGCTAGTAGTACTTAATACTTTTCCCCTCTTTGTTTTGTTTAAAAGTGATTGTGATGTTTCGTCTAATAAATTTAACTGTACTTTCCGTTTCTGATTTGGAAGTTTATTTCTCTTTTATTTCATTTTTGCTTCCCTAAATAAATCCCCTAGACATTTAAAAAACCGAACCACTAACCCCCCACATATTTTTGGGGGCTCGGCCGGGATTAGCGAAAAGGAATTTTTAAATGGGAATTGCTTCTAAATTTTTTTTAATTTCGAGTAATTTTTGGTTTTTGAATAAACCACGTCCCTGTAGCGATTCATTTTTTGTTGTTCGTTTTCACAATTATTTGGTATAATAACAAGTGTATGCCTAGTAACCTGTTTCGTTTTGGTAACATGAGTTCAATAATATTTTTCATGAGTGCACCCGTTTTAATCGAAAATCACCCTTATTCCTTCGAACCCCTCGAAGATGAAATTTACAATTAAATTAATTTGAACTCGTCGTAAAGAAATTCTCAAAGTTCCAGTCGTCGTTCTTAGCCAGAAAGCATCCAGCTTCAAGCGAAATTCTTCGCCAACGAGTCTTCAACAAGCAGCGTGCCATTTCCAACTAGTGTCTCAACGTCTCATCAGTGTTCGTCTAAAATTTTCGAATCTTCAATCCCGAATTGCTGAAATTTTATCCGAGGCCCTTACCGGATAATTTGCCAAGATTTGTACTCTGTGTTCCGAAACCATCTACTACATTAATTTCGTGTTCTAAGCAGTGACAATCGACGTCTTCAAAGCCAGCAGTTTATTCCTTCAGATAAGTTCTGAATCATTGATACTTTCTTATTCTAAGAATTGCATACTAGTTTTTTTTATTTACTTTTTTTTGAAAACCTCTTGCTTGGGTAAACTCTTCGCAACACAAATAAAGAGAAAGAATATATAAAAAAAAAAAAAAAGGTCTTATCTATAACCGGAAGTGATACCTTGAAGGATTTGATGTTGCAGTCTTTTATTTATATTTTCATTATTGTTCTAAGAATAGTTTACATTTAAATTGTTTTTATATTCCTTTTTATTCTTTTTGTCTGAATTAATACAAAGAATATTATTCAATATACATTATTTTGACGGATAACTTTGGGTAATAATTCATTGTTTACTTTTCCAAATGCAGCTGTTATTTTGAGAAGTTAGGTGATTTAAGTGAGGTAAACTTATCGTGTTAAAGTGTTCTTTTTATAAAGTATCCTTGGGTAATATTTTGTTTTGAATACTTAATATATTATTCGCATCCTTTTTCATAGTTTACTTTTCCAAATGCTGCTGTTATAATTTTTTATGCAATTAATTTTCTATGCAATACAAAGCATAACTTATGCAGTATTATGTTTTAAAATATTATGCAATACAAAGTAAGTACATTATTATAAGTTGGTATGTTTATCGTGTTCTTGTCCAAGTGAAAAAAAAAATAATCTTTTCAGTAAAAAATTTCTGACGACTTGTTCTCATACAAAAGTTCATGAAATTCTAAAATCTTTTTTATACGGTAGTACTCTTTTACTTTTTTGTGAATTATCTGATTGACCGAGAGTTGATTAACTTCTGCAAAAATATATTTCTTCATTTTTAAAATGTATCTTCGTTAATTTCGTAGTGTTCTTAGTAGCATACTCCATTTTTTTTAAAAAAAAAAAAAAAGAGGAAAAGCACACAACATAAATCTACAAGCTTTTTCTTTTTAGTCGTTATTTTTTTAATTTCATTTTTACGAATATCACAAAGTTCACTGGATTTCCACCAAATTTAAAGATCACCATGACTTTTCTTCTAAGAAGTAAAAAAGAGGATCTGTTGAACTTAGCCACGGAATTAGGCATAAAGATAACCGCTACCATGACCAAGCCGATCATCAAGGATTTAATCTTGGGAAATGAGAAGTATGACGAAGATGAAGTAAAAGCACTTCTCGAGAGCATCACCGAGGGGAGGTTGCAAGAGCAAGAGCGTCAAGAGGCCATCGCCATCGAGGAGCGAAAACGTCAAGAAGCCATCGAGGAACGGGAACGTCAAGAAGCCATCGAGGAACGGAAACGTCAAGAAGCCATCGAGGAACGGAAACGCCAAGAAGCCATCGAGGAACGGAGACGAGAAGCAGAGTTCGAGCTCGAGAAATTACGAATCCAAAACCAGAAGGATTCATCTTCGAAAAACGTCACAACAAACCAAGTACCAAGCAGACCTTCACGTGATACCTTCCACAAGTTCGATATGAAAGAAGATGTGAATCTTAACCTCATCCTGTTCGAGAGGCATGCAGAGCTGTCATCGATCCCTAAAGAAGAATGGGTTCAGCACCTCATATGCCTACTTCCAGTCGACGTTGCACACTTAATTGCGCGGGAGTCCCCCGACAAGTCTCACGACTATGATCACGTAAAGCAGTTGCTGCTACGAAGGTTCAAACTGTCTCCAGAAAGACTTCGCCAGATGTTCGTGTCACACCAAAAATCTCCTGAAGGAACTTGGTTGGATTTCCTCCATGAATTGCAAACCTACTTCGATGGATGGGTGGAAGGTCTTGAAGTGAAAACTTACGACCAGCTTCTTGACCTCATCATAGCAGATCAGATCAAGAGAAGAGCTCCGTACGAATTCAAAGAACATTTTCTAGATGAATGGACACTCATCAACTCGCCCAGAGAGCTGGCCCAAAAGTTCGAAAAATACGAAGATGTCCGCAGAACGTTAAAGTCAAAGCAGTTCGACTCCTTGCCCAAAGGAAAATATGGGGCTAAATCGTCAAATTATGGGAACCTTTCCCGAAGAACCGACAGTCACCGATACGAGGCCGGATCATCGAATAATCGTGGAAGCCCTCCCCGAAGAGCTGATAATCGCCGATATGGACCAAACCGGTCAGAAAGGAACCATTTCAACAGTAATCGAAATACCGACACTGTCAGGCCTAGACAGTCACTCTGCAGTTATTGTAAAGAACCAGGACACTTCTACGTTAACTGCGACAAGCGCCGAAAAGATGCAGAATCCAGCAATCCTCCGAGCAATTCTGTACAGACATGTACAATCATCCCATCAGAAGAGTTGAAATTTAAAGAAATCGTCATGGGAAACAAACTCATCACCGCACTCGTAGACACAGGCAGTTCACTCAGTCTCATTCGAGACGACATAGCCAAAGAAATCATCGATGAATCCAAGCTTTCGAAACAAAGGAGAACGCTCTCAGGCTTAGGAAATTCCCAAGTCACAACGAAAGGATCTTTCGAAATGAGTTTCACCACCGACGGAGAAGAATTTTCTCTAACATGGCATGTAGTGCCACAATCACAGTTATCTTTCCAAGCAATTATTGGAATGGATGTTACGAATCAAGCTACGTTTACAACGTCCAGGAATGGTATGAAATTTCATAAAGATGAGCCCGCTGATTGGTTCATGCACATCTCCGAAACAAGTCCTAATGAAGAGATAGAGTTGGCCCACATAAGAGACATCAGGATACAGAACGAATTGAAGCAAGTTATCTCAACTTACAAGCCTGACAAAACTTTGTCAACAGACGTATCCATGCGAATCATCCTGAAAGACGACGTTCCAGTCTACCAACCTGCGAGACGATTATCGAGTTCAGAAAAGTTAGAGGTCAATCAGCAAATCGACGAATGGCTAGAACAAGGAATCATCAGACCAAGCTCGTCAGACTACGCCAGTCCTATCGTACTAGTGAAGAAAAAAGACGGTTCCACCCGCCTCTGTGTGGATTATAGGAAATTAAATAGAAAATTAATCAAGGATCGATTTCCATTACCTCTGATAGAAGATGAGCTTCAGGAGCAAAGGAACTCACTGCGACAAGAAGCAAAGAGGAACATCCAAAAGATTCAAGCCGAAAACAAACGGACCTATAACAAGAAACGCAAGAAAGCTCCGAACTATAGGGAAGGTGATTTGGTGGCAATCCAGCGAACGCAGTTCGGTTCTGGGTTAAAACTAAGACCCAAATTCCTAGGACCCTATAAAATTACAAAAGTTAAACCCAAAGATAGGTATGACGTACAAAAAATAGGTAACCAGGAAGGGCCTAACGTAACTTCTACATCCGCTGATCTAATGAAATTTTATTCTACTAAATAAATTAACTTAACATAAATGTGGGGGTTAGTGGTTCGGTTTTTTAAATGTCTAGGGGATTTATTTAGGGAAGCAAAAATGAAATAAAAGAGAAATAAACTTCCAAATCAGAAACGGAAAGTACAGTTAAATTTATTAGACGAAACATCACAATCACTTTTAAACAAAACAAAGGGGGGAAAAGTATTAAGTACTACTAGCCAAATGGCAGCACAAGTCGACGAAAACTAAGTGTTTAATTAGTACATTACCCAATTAGCGAAGTGAGTTGAGTGCACCCAAAATTGGCGGACAGAGTTCAGCGTGTTTGTTCCCGAATGGGATCCGGTGTGCTTCTTCTCGAATGAGAGCCGGTGAGCTTCTGCTTAAAAAAATAAAATCGCGGAGTACGAATACTTATTCGTAATAACAAAAAAAAAAAAAAAGAAACATCGTCTTGCAGTGCCATCTGTCTTTACAAGAGGAAATTGAAATGTACGGTAAACAATTGATATGGGATAATAAAAATCCTACAGATTCGGCCATCCTGTAGATCGATGACCTCATCGATGAAACACATGGAAATGGGCAAGACATGTGATAATACTTAAGTAAAAGAAAGTATAAAACTAAGACAAAATGAAAACATTTCGTTAACGATCACAATGTTCATTTGTAATTGTTCGAAAAGTTCAGGATCAAGTCTATTTGAAGATGGTAGGAACTGCATCAGTGGCTGGGTCCTATGCTATGGCTGGAGTTGCATGGTAAATTGAATATCAAACAATGACATATAAAATGAGCAATGACATATAAAATGAAGAATAATGACGTTGGGCGAAAGACAATTATGGCAATGTTTACATATTATTTTTGAAGAGTATTTATGTTAAGTTAATTTATTTAGTAGAATAAAATTTCATTAGATCAGCGGATGTAGAAGTTATGTTAGGCCCTTCCTGGTTACCTATTTTTTGTACGTCATACCTATCTTTGGGTTTAACTTTTGTAATTTTATAGGGTCCTAGGAATTTGGGTCTTAGTTTTAACCCAGAACCGAACTGCGTTCGCTGGATTGCCACCAAATCCCCTTCCCTATAGTTCGGAGCTTTCTTGCGTTTCTTGTTATAGGTCCGTTTGTTTTCGGCTTGAATCTTTTGGATGTTCCTCTTTGCTTCTTGTCGCAATGAGTTCCTTTGCTCCTGAAGCTCATCTTCTATCTCTTCCATGAGTAGGTCTCGTATTTTCAAGTCGTCCTTATTCCTCATGGTAACACCTGTTAAGAGTTCAAAAGGTGTCCACTTGGTACTTCTATTAATCGTGCTGTTGAGTATTCGTTGTAGTTGGTCGACATATTTGTACCATTTTGTCGAGTCGTCTAACGATAACTTGGTTAGGACAGGTATTAGAGTGCGATGGATCCTTTCTACTTGACCGTTTCCTCGAGGTACTCCGGTAGCAATTTGCAAGTGTTGAATTCCTTCTTCAGTGCAAAAATCAGTGAATGCTTTCGAAGTAAATGCTGATCCTCGATCTGTGAGTATTCTTTTGGGATTTCCGAAAGTTTTTTGTTGTAACCTTAGTTTGTCTATTAAATCTTCCGCAGAAGTACACTTCACTGGATACAGCCATGTGAATTTGGTAAATGCGTCAACAACAGTCAATATGTGCTGATATTTTTTGTTGGTAGAGGGCATTGGACCAATAAAATCTACGTGATACGTACTTAAGGGAACGTCTTCTTTCGGAATTGGATTTAGAAATCCTTCTTTCTTTCCGCTCTTCTTGTTAGCTAAAATGCATGGGACGCAGTTGTTGATGACATTGCGGACTAAGGCGTTTAAATTTGGAATGAAGAATTCCTGTTTTATGACGTCTTCCGTCTTAGAGGTCGAAAAGTGTCCTTTCTCATGCGCAAGCTTGATTAATTCCGTCTGCATGTCCTTCGGTGCGACAATTAATTCGCGACCATTTACGAATTTGTAGAGGATTCCGTTTCTTTCACAAAATTCTGACGACCCGTTGTTGTTAAGGACTGCCTTCAAAGTACTGATGTTTTCATCTTCTGCTTGAGCTTTGCGCAATCTAGCTGTGATTGTATCGCTCTCAATTATAAAGACTGGATTTCTGCTCAGAGCATCTACATGTTTCATCCTTTCTCCAGGTCGATGCTCGATCTGATAGTCAAATTCTTCTAAGGATAATGCCCATCTAGCTATGCGAGTAACTAGATCTTTTTTATCCATAGTCTTCTGGAATGCCGAACAATCGGTGACTATTTTAAAATGGTTTCCCAGAAGATAGACGCGGAATTTCTTTAATGCGCTTACAATAGCTAGCACTTCAAGCTCGTAGCTGCTGTATTTCATTTCAGCTGGTGTTGTCTTCTTAGACATGTATTGGACTGGATGCATCTTTCCGTCGGTGGACTCTTGCAGTAGTACAGCTCCATAGCCGTGTAAACTGGCATCAGTGTGTAATTCTGTCCTTTGACCTTGCCTGAAGATACTTAAGACTGGACTTTCTGTAAGGAGTTTCTTGAGTTTTTCGAACGCTTCGACTTGAGGTAGATTGAACGCAAATGGAGTTTCTTTCTTAGTCAGGTCGCTTAGTGGCTTTGCTATTTTGGAGTATTCTGGTATGAACTTGCGGAAATAGCCGGTGAGTCCGAGAAAGCTTTGTACTTGCTTCACGGTTGTGGGTACGGGAAATTTCTTTACTGCTTGCGTTTTAGCCAACGATGGTCGTATTGTACCGTTTTCCACTATGTGTCCTAGAAATTCTATTTTCCGTTGCAGGAATTGACATTTCTTCCATTTTATCTCCAAGCCGTATTTTGATGCAACTTCTAGTACTGACTGTAAGTTTCTTAGACCTTCTTCTTCATCCTTTGAGGGAATTACCAAATCATCCATATAGATTATTACGATGCCTTTTCTCATTAGATCTCGGAAGATGTTGTACACGTACCTTTGAAATACACTGGGACTGGTACTTAAGCCAAAGGGTACTTTGTTGAACTCAAATTGTCCATCGGGGATAATGAAAGAGGTTAGCTTGCGGCTCTCTTCATCTACTTCAACATGAAAAAATCCATTCTTGAGGTCGAGTGTAGTGTATACTTGAGCATCTTGTAGCTTGTCTAGAACATCTTCTATCAGAGGTAAAGGAAATCGATCCTTGACTAATTTTCTATTCAATTTCCTATAATCCACACAGAGGCGGGTGGAACCGTCTTTTTTCTTCACTAGTACGATAGGACTTGCGTAGTCTGACGAGCTTGGTCTGATGATTCCTTGTTCTAGCCATTCATCGATTTGCTGATTGACCTCTAACTTTTCTGAACTCGATAATCGTCTCGCAGGTTGGTAGACTGGAACGTCGTCTTTCAGGATGATTCGCATGGATACGTCTGTTGACAAAGTTTTGTCAGGCTTGTAAGTTGAGATAACTTGCTTCAATTCGTTCTGTATCCTGATGTCTCTTATGTGGGCCAACTCTATCTCTTCATTATGACTTGTTTCGGAGATGTGCATGAACCAATCAGCGGGCTCATCTTTATGAAATTTCATACCATTCCTGGACGTTGTAAACGTAGCTTGATTCGTAACATCCATTCCGATAATTGCTTGGAAAGATAACTGTGATTGTGGCACTACATGCCATGTTAGAGAAAATTCTTCTCCGTCGGTGGTGAAACTCATTTCGAATGATCCTTTCGTTGTGACTTGGGAATTTCCTAAGCCTGAGAGAGTTCTTCTTTGTTTCGAAAGCTTGGATTCATCGATGATTTCTTTGGCTATGTCGTCTCGAACGAGACTGAGTGAACTGCTTGTGTCAACGAGTGCGGTGATGAGTTTGTTTCCCATAACGATTTCTTTAAATTTCAACTCTTCTGATGGGATGATTGTACATGTCTGTACAGAATTGCTCGGAGGATTGCTGGATTCTGCATCTTTTCGGCGCTTGTCGCAGTTAACGTAGAAGTGTCCTGGTTCTTTACAATAACTGCAGAGTGACTGTCTAGGCCTGACAGAGTCAGTATTTCGATTATTGTTGAAATGGTTCTTTTCTGACCGGTTTGGTCCATATCGGCGATTATCAGCTCTTCGGGGAGGGCTTCCACGATTATTCGATGATCCGGCCTCGTATCGGTGACTGTCGGTTCTTCGGGAAGGGTTCCCATAATTTGACGATTTGGCCCCATATTTTCCTTTGGGCAAGGAGTCGAACTGCTTTGACTTTAACGTTCTGCGGACATCTTCGTATTTTTCGAACTTTTGGGCCAGCTCTCTGGGCGAGTTGATGAGTGTCCATTCATCTAGAAAATGTTCTTTGAATTCGTACGGAGCTCTTCTCTTGATCTGATCTGCTATGATAAGGTCACGAAGCTGGTCGTAAGTTTTCACTTCAAGACCTTCCACCCATCCATCGAAGTAGGTTTGCAATTCATGGAGAAAATCCAACCAAGTTCCTTCAAGAGATTTTTGGTGTGACACGAACATCTGGCGAAGTCTTTCTGGAGACAGTTTGAACCTTCGTAGCAGCAACTGCTTTACGTGATCGTAGTCGTGAGACTTGTCGGGGGACTCCCGCGCAATTAAGTGTGCAACGTCGACTGGAAGTAGGCCTATGAGGTGCTGAACCCATTCTTCTTTAGGGATCGATGACAGCTCTGCATGCCTCTCGAACAGGATGAGGTTAAGATTCACATCTTCTTTCATATCGAACTTGTGGAAGGTATCACGTGAAGGTCTGCTTGGTACTTGGTTTGTTGTGACGTTTTTCGAAGATGAATCCTTCTGGCTTTGGATTCGTAATTTCTCGAGCTCGAACTCTGCTTCTCGTCTCCGTTCCTCGATGGCTTCTTGGCGTTTCCGTTCCTCGATGGCTTCTTGACGTTTCCGTTCCTCGATGGCTTCTTGACGTTTTCGCTCCTCGATAGCGATGGCCTCTTGACGCTCTTGCTCTTGCAACCTCTCCTCAGTGATGCTCTCGAGAAGTGCTTTTACTTCATCTTCGTCATACTTCTCATTTCCCAAGATTAAATCCTTGATGATCGGCTTGGTCATAGTAGCGGTTATCTTTATGCCTAATTCCGTGGCTAAGTTCAACAGATCCTCTTTTTTACTTCTTAGAAGAAAAGTCATGGTGATCTTTAAATTTGGTGGAAATCCAGTGAACTTTGTGATATTCGTAAAAATGAAATTAAAAAAAATAACGACTAAAAGGAAAAAGCTTGTAGATTTATGTTGTGTGCTTTTCCTCTTTTAAAAAAAAATAATGAAGTATGCTGCTAAGAACACTACGAAATTAACGAAGATACATTCTAAAAATGAAGAAATATATTTTTGAAGAAGTTAATCAACTCTCGGTCAATCAGATAATTCACAAAAAAGTAAGAGTACTACCGTAAGAAAAAGGTTTTAGAATTTCATGAACTTTTGTATGAGAACAAGTCGTCAGAAATTTTTTACTGAAAATATTTTTTTTTTTTTCACTTGGACAAGAACACGATAAACATACTAACTTATAATAATGTACTTACTTTGTATTGCATAATATTTTAAAACATAATACTGCATAAGTTATGCTTTGTATTGCATAGAAAATTAATTGCATAAGAAATTATAACAGCAGCATTTGGAAAAGTAAACTATGAAAAAGGATGCGAATAATATATTAAGTATTCAAAACAAAATATTTCCCAAGGATACTTTATAAAAGGAACACTTTAACACGATAAGTTTACCTCACTTAAATCACCTAACTTCTCAAAATAACAGCTGCATTTGGAAAAGTAAACAATGAATTATTACCCAAAGTTATCCATCAAAATAATGTATATTGAATAATATTCTTTGTATTAATTTAGACAAAAAGAATAAAAGGGAATATAGAAACAATTTAAATGTAAGCTATTCTTAGAACAATAATGAAAATATAAATAAAAGACTGCAACATCAAATCCTTCAAGGTATCACTTCCGGTTATAGATAAGACCTTTTTTTTTTTTTTATTCTTTCTCTTTATTTGTGTTGCGAAGAGTTTACCCAAGCAAGAGGTTTTCAAAAAAAAGTAAATAAAAAAAAACTAGTATGCAATTCTTAGAAAAAGAAAGTATCAATGATTCAGAACTTATCTGAAGGAATAAACTGCTGGCTTTGAAGACGTCGGTTGTCACTGCTTAGAACACAAAATTAATATAGTAGATAGTTTCGGAACACACAGTACTAATCTTGGCAAATTATCCGGTAAGGGCCTCGGATAAAATTTCAGCACTTCGGGATTGAAGATTCGAAAATTTTAGACGAACACTGATGAAGACGAACACTCATGAGACGTTGAGACACCAGTTGGAAATGGCACGCTACTTGTTGAAGACTCGTTGGCGAAGAATTTCGTTTGAAGCTGGATGCTTTCTGGCTAAGAACGATAACTGGAACTTTGAGAATTTCTTTACGACGGGTTCAAATTAATTTAATTGTAAATTTCATCTTCGATGGGTTCGAAGGAATAAGGGTGATTTTCGATTAAAACGGGTGCACTCATGAAAAAAATATTATTGAACTCATGCTACCAAAACGAAACAGGTTACTAGGCATACACTTATTATTATACCAAATAATTTTGAAAACGAACAAAAAAAAATGAATCGCTACAGGGACGTGGTTTATTCAAAAACCAAAAATTACTCGAAATTAAAAAAAAAATTTAGAAGCAATTCCCCTTTCAAAATTCCTTTTCGCTAATCCAGGCCGAGGACCCCAAAAATATGTGGGGGTTAGTGGTTCGGTTTTTTAAATGTCTAGGGGATTTATTTAGGGAAGCAAAAATGAAATAAAAGAGAAATAAACTTCCAAATCAGAAACGGAAAGTACAGTTAAATTTATTAGACGAAACATCACAATCACTTTTAAACAAAACAAAGGGGGGAAAAGTATTAAGTACTACTAGCCAAATGGCAGCACAAGTCGACGAAAACTAAGTGTTTAATTAGTACATTACCCAATTAGCGAAGTGAGTTGAGTGCACCCAAAATTGGCGGACAGAGTTCAGCGTGTTTGTTCCCGAATGGGATCCGGTGTGCTTCTTCTCGAATGAGAGCCGGTGAGCTTCTGCTTAAAAAAATAAAATCGCGGAGTACGAATACTTATTCGTAATAACAAAAAAAAAAAAAGAAACATCGTCTTGCAGTGCCATCTGTCTTTACAAGAGGAAATTGAAATGTACGGTAAACAATTGATATGGGATAATAAAAATCCTACATAAATACTCTTCAAAAATAATATGTAAACATTGCCATAATTGTCTTTCGCCCAACGTCATTATTCTTCATTTTATATGTCATTGCTCATTTTATATGTCATTGTTTGATATTCAATTTACCATGCAACTCCAGCCATAGCATAGGACCCAGCCACTGATGCAGTTCCTACCATCTTCAAATAGACTTGATCCTGAACTTTTCGAACAATTACAAATGAACATTGTGATCGTCAACGAAATGTTTTCATTTTGTCTTAGTTTTATACTTTCTTTTACTTAAGTATTATCACATGTCTTGCCCATTTCCATGTGTTTCATCGATGAGGTCATCGATCTACAGGATGGCCGAATCTGTAGGATTTTTATTATCCCATATCAATTGTTTACCGTACATTTCAATTTCCTCTTGTAAGGACAGATGGCACTGCAAGACGATGTTTCTTTTTTTTTTTTGTTATTACGAATAAGTATTCGTACTCCGCGATTTTATTTTTTTTAAGCAGAAGCACACCGGATCCCATTCGGGAACAAACACGCTGAACTCTGTCCGCCAATTTTGGGTGCACTCAACTCACTTCGCTAATTGGGTAATGTACTAATTAAACACTTAGTTTTCGTCGACTTGTGCTGCCATTTGGCTAGTAGTACTTAATACTTTTCCCCTCTTTGTTTTGTTTAAAAGTGATTGTGATGTTTCGTCTAATAAATTTAACTGTACTTTCCGTTTCTGATTTGGAAGTTTATTTCTCTTTTATTTCATTTTTGCTTCCCTAAATAAATCCCCTAGACATTTAAAAAACCGAACCACTAACCCCCCACATATATATATATATATATATGGAATATTGACTCCATATATATAAAAATGGAATATTGACTCCAACAATATTCATTACTTCTAAATCTTTATAGAGCTTCAAAAATGCGTTTTCTCTTTTAATTTTATTGGAATAATCCACATGGCGAATATTTTTTAAAACTTTATAATTCTGAAGAAATTTCTATATATTGTCGCATCTTTTGTTTTAACTCTACACACTCATTTTTAATTTAATGTTTTCAATTCTTTTCCAATCTAAAAAAAGTCAGAAGTAAAGTAGAAAAAAAAAAAGAGAGAGAGAGAGAGAGAAAGAGAGAGAGAGAGGACGGACGAAATCTAGCGGGAAGGGAGAGCTGGAAGATTATTGTCTGCCGTAGGTCACGTGAGTATTTTGTTGGCTCTGTCTTTGACAGAACTGTATCTATTTTAAACATGTTCGAATCTACTATCCGAGAGAGTTTCTGTTTGTCACTTGTCACTAGGGGAAAAGGGAAAACGAAGGGAGTTTTCAGAACGGACTGCACTGTCGATCGGCTACTGTCAGTTTTACTAGCCTCGTGTATAAGCCCCTTATACTAAAAGGAAGAAGGAAGCCACGTAATTTAAAAAAATACATCTGAATGTGTTATAACTTTTGAAGTTCTGGAATTTCAGAAACTGATAAGCCTGAACCTGAACAATATGTTACCTTTTTGACTGCCCCTACCTTCCCTTTTGTTATTCAGTATGATCTAATATAATTAAGAAAACAAAACTTCTAATAAGTGGCACTGATGTAATGTAAGGAAAATTCAAACTTTTGTATGAAATCATGTTTTTATTAAAAAGCAGTGCCGAACATATGGTATGGTCAATTATCCCTTCCTACTCATGCTCCTTTCCTTATTCCATTATCGATATATACATATTATTATTGACATTCGATATAAATATATATAAATCGAAAATTGTACAGTGTTATTAATAATATTTGCAAATAAATATATCATTCTGATAAGAAAGAATAAAAAAAGGAGGGACTAAATTTCACAGCGTAAATTTTGGTGATTGACCATGTATACCAAAAGCTGTGAAAGTAAAGCGATCTACTTCATGTATGCCATCTATTTGCCCACCGTTTCATATATGAAATTAAAGACGGATGCTTTGATGGAGACGATTACCTGTCTGTCTGGTTCTTTAAGAGCACATTTATGAATGTAGTTTTGCTTTTTTGTTCTATGCTTTCTGAGTTTTAACTTGAGTTTTTTATTGAGTCTTTGCATGTACTAACGTATTGAGGCGAAGTTTTTTTTTTATAGTGAGAGTCGTTCTGACCACTATTGCTGTTTGTATTTATGTACGATTTTCTGCCTTTGTCTATATATTTATTTTTCATCAATATAAATTATTTTAACCCTTTAGAAAAGTTAAATATAGGATAAATTACATTATTAAAGATGTTTTTATTTTTGGTATCTATTTTCATATGTTTTTTAAATGATTATAAATGAAAGGGTTAATAAAAAATTTAATGGTGCAGCCCCACTCCTTCTCCCCTACATCTTATCCGAAGCCGAAGAGATAAAATCTGTGAACAAAACTATCATCTTCGCATTGTAGAATCTCTTGCTGAATCTGGTTGGTTATCGGCGGGTTAGGCAATAGGTTCGTTTAAATGGGTTGCCAATAGTCATGCTGTCAATGCGAATTTTGTGCTCTATTGTATCAAAAGTTTAATTGAAGGTTTACAAGTTGTTAATTATGCCTCGCCACGCAGAAATAAACACAGCTGGAACTACCTACAAGTTGGTTGTTGTAGGTAGTGGCGGAGTTGGTAAAAGTGCTTTAACCATTAGATTTATTCAGGTAATAAAAATTTTACCTTATAGTCAACTGCAACAAGTTCATTGAATCATGCCAATTAAAATTCTAACATTTTTCGAAGTTCGATTCTTAATCTGTTATTGTTTAGTCACTTTTGTTTTGCCATCTGTTACCACCTGATTTTGAAATTCAAAGTTCTGTTTCGTTTTCACTTTTGACGTTGCAATAACAACAACAAAAAATCTCCTATGGTGCAAATAAAATTTTTAATTTATATTATATTTGGTAGAGGATATATTAAATTTAAATAAATTGTGGTTTTATCAAAATTTCAAGATTGCAATTTCTTTTTCCTATTAATTTTAAAAATTAACTTTGTTTTTTCCTTTGATTAAAGATGAAAATAAAATGTTCAAGTTTAATAAACTGCATTTCATTTCATTTAAAAAATTTTGATCCTTTTTTTTATTTTGCTTTCATTTCAAATTTTTGGAATAATTGAGTTTAATAAAATGTTTGTACTTGGCTTGTTTTTGTTGCTTTAAACTTTTACTTTTATTGATGTGTCATTTAAAATAGTTGTTTACATATATTATTAAATCATTAGTTTTTTTTTTATGTATCTCTGGGATTTTGAAAGAAGATGAAGTCTAGTCACAATATTAGAATTATTTTGAAAGGATTTCCAAAAATTTTCCCTAAAACATAACTTTACCCTTAGATAAACAACTTTTTATAAATTTTAATTTGAAATATAGTTATAACACTAAAAATAATATCTGTCAACTTTGGTTTTTAAACAGAAAACGTTGAGAACAAGTCTTGCGTAATGTATCAGAAATGCAAAATGCACAATTAATACACTTCATAACCTGAGGCCAGATCACCTTTATTAGTCACCAACAAAATTGATTTAATTTTTGGCTCTTAAGGTCATCCTTTTGTTTAGTATGAAGCCAATAAGGCTAGGAGACATTCTAAAACAAAACTGCTATATTTCTTTTCGTTTTACCAACTTGTTTTCAGTTATTTCTTTTAGAGGATCTGCCCGACCTGTTACCAGTGTTAATATATGCCAGTATAATAACGACCTGCTACCAATTAAAAATATGTGTGTAATATGAAAGAGTTTAAAATTTAGGCTAGCTTGCATATCCTAGAAAAGGAGTTTTAACAAAACATATTGATTTTAATGCCACTTTCATTATTTAAGAGTCAAACTGATGACTGTGGAGTTAGCGCTCTGGCTTTGCATGCCAAAGGTGCCAGGTTCGAATTCTGGGTTAGGCATGGATGTTCGTTGCGGTTTGGAAACCACGTTAAACTATAGGTTCCGGCCTGATTAGCCATTATTGTGCACAAAAATAGATCGTTGAGCGTACAAACAAACCAAACCATTATTTATGGAGGTTCTTTTTAAATGATCCTATTGCATTAAATTGTAATCTAAAATGAAAAATAATCTCTAAACAAGAATTTCAGTTTGAAGAATAACTTGAACTGTACCAGAAGTATTTTGCCAATAAAACATTTTTTGTCAAAAACATGTTGTTACGATTCATCATCACTGCTACAAATACTAACATTAAAAGTAATCTTTTATGAGTAATTGTTAATAATTCTTGCCCCTATATTAAAATCTAACCCAGCTTTTGTTGAAATGTTGTTAAATTGAAATATTGCATTTGAGTATGGTATTTAAAAATATTTTATTAAAAAACGTACCTTCTTTTGAAAGTGTTATATTGAATTGAACTATACACACACATTCTGTTATTTTCATTTCATACTTGAATTATAAAATTTAATCATGATAAAAATATTATCATTCTTTCTGGTCTATTCATCAGTAAATATATTTCAACTGTGTCTCTAAACATTATTAGCTTTTAAAGCTGAGAAAAACTGTCAATCCTTTGAAATTTTTTTAGGCTATATTCAAAGAACTAAAAATGTATGATTAAATTAGTATAATAATAATTATATAAGCATTAGGCCAGGCCGAAAAAGTTGAAGTACCTTGGATCTTTTAGCGGTAGTGCTAGTGGTAGAAGTGGGGAGAAATGGTGGGGGGATAGCCAAAAGTTGGTTATAAAACTTGAAAAAATAGTCGGGAACTAAAACTAGGGGTGTGGAACATCGCACAACTTTCAATTATAGGCCAGTATGGTGATAGTATTTTTTGCGATAATTCTTGAATAGATCTTTAAAAAAAAAAAAACATCGCCAAAATTGTGATTTTGGCGATGTACTTTCCGATAATCCTTATATTATCCTTTATTATAAGTGAAACTGAGGGGAGAAGAAAAAACAATTGTTGATGAGGTATGCTCATGGAAAGAGAACTCTTTGTTGAAGGCATTCGTTTTTCAACTTCTTATAAAATTAAAGCATTTTTATGGGATTTTACGGGAAGTTCGGAGGTGGGGATGTTTAGAACACCATAAGAGGCATTAGCACAACAATTTTTATCAAAATCGTTGGTGCCGTTTTTTAGCAATCATGGAAAAACATGATTTTTTCAATGGCAGCTACCTTATGCGCGATTTTGACGAAAACCTTAATGGTAGGTCCCATGGCTACCAGCAACCCGCATACCAAATTTGAACATTGTAGGTCAATTTGTTCGGGAGTTATGCTGACCACAGACACACATACAGAGAAATTTTTTCTATATCACATTTTTGAAATCAGAATGTTTCAAAACGTGAAGAAATGCTGAAAAAAAAATCAATTTTTTTTTTCCGACCGAATGCTATACTTTCTTTAAACCTATGTATAATACATATGTGTAATTGAAAGTAAAAAAAAATTATACTATTTTGAATTACGTGACTCGGAAGACAGTGATAAGATGAATTTGTTTCAACAATTTTGTTATTGATAGCATATACTAGTATTGTATCGTGCATTCAAAAATTGAAAGTAAAAAAAGTTGTGAAATAATATTTTACTTTTTTAAATGAAATGTTTGCATTTTTCAGCTTTCTTGTTTGGCTTCATGGATAATTTTTTCAGTATATTTATGAGCTTCACTGGTTTTAAAAATCTGCTTTCTTAAAGATTCTCGTTGGTCAAATTTTTTATCTCCATGTGGCAAAATGTTACACCCTACCCATTCGATAGAAAGTTTCAAACCTTGTTTTTTTCTGGTTCCAAGATTTTAACAGCCTTGTATGTATTGCATCTATAATGTGACCAGACGCCTCGCTTTTCACCTCGCTGTCCCACTGATCGAATGTCCCACCAAATTGTCCCGTTTTTCCGTTGCAGAGTCCCACCAAAGTCCATTGAAATAAAACAAAATGTCCTCAGAACTTGGTAACTAACAGAGTCATAAATAAGCAGTGTATACCATTTCTGATGGTATATATCATGTGTCCAATACTTTGGATAATCGTTACTGCAGTGGCAATTTTGCTTACTGTTCCTGCCATATGCTAGATTCTCTCCATGTGGTCACTTTTCAACTTAATGCATTTTCCACTGCACCTTCCTCAATGTTCTGCAGTGTATCAGAGCCATTTTTCTTACAATTTTGAAGCCAGTTATCAAACTCCTCTTGTTTTGTACTAGATAGACTATGAATATAAATGCCGTTTAAAATCGGAAGTAAGAGTTTATTGTTAAGTTGGAGGAATGCACGGTTTTCTACTAATAATTAACAATTTAATTTTATGCGGTAAATGATGTATTCTAAATCGAATGAAATGATAAAAAATAGGGGTTCGTATTGAAATTTTCGCAGATAGTGTTGCTTTTACTTAGTAAACAGTCCCTCAAGAAGAAAAAAATTGCATCAGATATATAGAAAATTGTAAGCAAAACATTTTGGTGCAAACCGTAAGATTCTACGATAATTAGAACCGAAGATATAGCCATCGTTCTGATTTTTTTTTGGGTACTGTACAATGAATAAAAGAGTGAAACCCATTCTTTATATGCACATAATTATCAAGTAAATTGCAAATAAATGTAAATAGATCACTGAATGAAATATCTATCGTATAATCCATCATAACAGCAAACTTAGCAACCTTTCTCAATTACAAGAATAAACTAAGGAGAAAGTAGCATTGAGCATGTGTAATAGGAAGGAACGAATTTCAAATTTTTTTCAAATACATTTAAAATAATGTGAAGATGTTACTAAATTTGAATACAAAAATAATAATTTTTTTTAAAATCAGTTGATAGATACGACGCGCAAATTGATAAACAAGGTTTTTACGGTCCTTAAAAGTTCTTATTTTCCCCAATTTCAAACCGAAATTAGCCAAATGCAGAGATCATCCAAATATATTATATTTGGATGAATATATTTGGTCCGAATATATTGGAATTTTTACAAAGATTTGTTCTATTTTTTTTATGACCCATTTTTTGAATATTTGACCAAAAAGTAGAATCTTGAAAGAACCTCCTTCCTTCTGGGAGGGCGTTGATACTTTCATGATAATTTTTAAAATGTAGACATAAAAATACAAATTAGTGATTTTTAACGCAATTTTTGTCTCATACTAGAAAAATTGCAATTTTCCGTAAATTTCGTAAAAGTTTCCAGCTTTAATCGATATGCACATTTTTGTAAATACTAACCGATTTTAAAAGCTTTTATATTTGAATTCAGCAACATTTTCATATTATTTCAAATTGATTTTTTTTTAAAGTTTGATCAACCCTTGGTTAGTCACCCTGTTGACAAACATCCCCCACAATCAATTTCTCAATAGATAACAGAGCCTATGATCAAAGCCTTCTTACGTTTTTTTTCCCCAAGTTATTTAAAAAATATTTTTTAATTTTTACTTTATTCTGTTCAATAATGTCGCGTTTTTAATTAAAATACCCACTCACTTTGATATTTGGTCACGAATGTATGTTATCTACTAAAATTTGAAGGACATTTGTCCCCCACACTACTAACTGTTAGACAAAAGGTTGCGCTCCTAGCCAAGGGTTAATTTGTAACCTTGCGGTCTTCGGCTCTGACACGGACAATTTCTTTTTCATGTAATCACAATGATAGATACCTAAACATAGTTTAATGCATTGTACGTTTTTTTTCCGTTTGGTTTTTCCAGTCATCCAATTATATTGTTGTCACCTTGTTTGTTCATTTGGCACCTCTCTTCCCTGTCCTTAGTATTTTTTCATGAGGCGCTGAGTGAAGGTTCTAGAGAGGGCACACCGGGATATATCCCGCAAAGCCTGAAACTATTAATAAATTATTTAGTCTGCAGTTTGTTCTTTGCATCTAAACAAAACATCTACTAAACATCTGTTTTCTTCATCAAAACAGCCAACTGCAAGGATTTAATGACACTTTTTTTGGGTGCTCAGGGATGTGACCTATTGCTCGATTTACAGGCATAAAACTTGAAATAAAAGTGTTAGAAATGTGTTTTAGAGCAATTTTCTTAACTTAAAAATATAGTCTTAAGAATTTTAAATTTAATTTATAAAATATTGCCCTGGTAAAAGTCAAAAAAGTAAGTGGCAACATTCCACGGATGTGACATTTCATTGTTTGGGAGTAAAATTTGAGTAATAATTAAAAAATATTTTATTGCAATTTGAAATTTTAATTATATCACTAAGTAAGGGGGTTTATACATACTAAGTAAGCAAGTTTATACCGAAAAAAGTATTTTTATTAGTTTATACTTGTAATAAACAGCAGTTACACAAATTCCTGATTATCCGTAGAATGACCCAAATGTGTTCTGATATAAAGTATAATGACGGATATGACAGAAGTATGAATTTATAATTGTCAGATCGTAATAATGATAAATTACTGTTCAGAAGATGGTTTCTATAAATTAAAAAAAAGAAACAAAAGTTAAAACTCACATACACTATATACCAATATATGTATAGATTTTCTGTTTTCAATTCTTTGCTACATTCAGAGATGACAATATAATTAGGATATTTATTGAAAATTTCATTGATGCAAAACCATCAAGATTTACTTAGATTACTATCCAACTTTTTCTTCATCAATTTATAATTGTGTTTTGTTTTTAACATTAGATTGCTTACATAATGCAAGCTGAAATTTTTTATAAAATCTAACAGTGCATAAACATAAGTAACCAAATATAGTAACTAAATAACCTAAATTAAATATATACAAAGCACAAAATATAAGTTACTTACCTAGGCAGTGTAATCCAATTATTGCCCATTGACGATCCTCCAGTGCATATCTGTTTCTTAAAACTCCTTACGCTCACAGAATTTACAATATTTGCTGGCAAATCATTGATTATTCTTTTGTAAAAATAGTGTTTTCGCCCTTCCCTATTGAGCTTTGAACATTTTGCACCCATTTCTTCGTGTCCTATTGTCAGTGGCTAATTCTAAATCCCTAACTTCCCCATGGGCAATAAATTTAAACAACTGGATCAAACCCTCTCTTGCAGTTCTCTCCTGCAGTGTATACATGTTTAATTTTTTCAATCTATCCTCGTATGGCATGCCCGAAGTACCCTGAATTAATTTTGTTGCTCAGTGTAGAACTGTTTCTAGTAAATCAGTCCTTTTTTAAAAAAGGTGACCAAAACTGTACTGCTTACTCAAGATGCGGCCTAACCAAACCTCTATACAATGGTAGTATGATATCACTAAATCTAGATGAATAACTTTTTTTTATATAACCTAACATCCTATTTACCTTGTCACTAACCGCCCTACATTGCTGCCCAATCTTAAAATCTTTAATAACCAACACCCCCAGATCACTGACAACGTTAGTATAATTTATTCTAATGTTTTGTAAACTGTAAGAAATATTTTGATTTTGGTTCCCCATGTGTAAAACCTGACGTTTGCTAATATTAAATGACATACACCATTTAATAGCTCATTCAATATCCTAGGACTTTTGGATAACATATTTTCATGTATTTGATCATGTATTTTACATGATTTTTTCATGTATTTGTGTCAACATATATTTTATACATAATTGATTTGATAACTTAATATAATTAATAAGGTTTTGAAGGGTCTTCCATACAAAATTGTCTGTCTCAAAACTTCTAAAAACTAATTCCATATTTGCAACCCTATTTTTTTTTTATGATATGCATTTGAACAACTTAGATCTGATTTTTTATTAGCGTTTCAGCAGAATTTTTCTTAATACTTCCTCAAAACATTCAGTTATCTTATAAAAAAAATGATATTTCTATCCAATTGTACTCAAATGTATTTTTAATGGAATTATCTAGTTTTGTCTTTTAACTCTTTAATATAATTCTAACATACTTATATTACTTTCAGTCATATTTTGTCACTGATTATGATCCTACTATTGAGGATTCTTATACTAAGCAATGTGTGATAGATGGACAAGTAGCACGCTTGGATAGTAAGTACAAAAAATTTGTTTAAAAAATACATAAACAATTAATTATTTATAATATGTATAAAAATAACATTTTTATTTTAACTGATTTTTTTTCTTGTTGATATATTGATTAGGTTTCCTTTATAAAATCAAATTTTTGAAGTTTCCCAATATTTTTGGAAAATTAAAATATTCCTTAAAGAAGTATACCTTCTAAAACAAACTTTTTACTGCCCCTTACTGCAATTATTTCATATATTTTGCGACATAAGTAAAAATTTGATGAATATTTTTATCTTAAACAAAAAAGATATGTCAATCTGAATAGGTTTGAGCGCTTCAACAAATATAAATTTCATTCTTAAAAGGGAAACATCTATTTTATAACACTCGTCGGATTAGTAAGATGCATTTATAAATTTCATTGGAGTTCAGAGAAATGCTTATAAAACATCAGATATGTAAATACATAAATTGAAAAAGCCGATTTGTACATTGGATTTGAGTATTTTTCTAAAAAAATTGTTTCAAAACATTGAATTATTATACGAGTCAAAGCATTAGAAAACTAATATAATACATTTTAACAATACTTCTATTTTAAAATCTATATGTACCCATGACCACTTAAAGTTATTAATTATAGATCTCTTCTATATCTAGTCCATTCAATAAAATAGTAAATACATTTTCTTGTATTTGAATTCATGATATTTAATTTTTATTAAAAATTTAAAAGAATAAAACTTTTAACAAACACGTTTGTTAGATTTTTCAATATTTCTAAGATATTTTATCTTCCATATAGTAAACTTGCATTACTTTTGAAGATACTAAAGTTTGAAAAACTTTACTTCTGTGTTCTAAAGGCACCTTCTATTTTTCAGATTTAGTTAATGACTGATAAAAATTTCCAAATATTTGCTATCTCATTTGATATTTAGAGTCAAGTGGATGAAGTTGTTATGCAATTAAAATAGTTTTGAGGAAAAGGCAAAGCTCTCTGAGGCTTCCTAGCTCTTAGTGGTATGTATTTTCATCCAAAAATTTGCCTGCAACTAAAATGCAACATTCTATGAAAGTTTATTTAAAGGATATGCTTATAACAACTTCATCCATTAAAATGCTTTATTTTTGCCCTTGCTATGATTTACCTTTAACGAAATTTGCTAAAGTTTTACTTAGTCCTAGAAGAGCGTATGCAGTGGTGGCTGTCAGTGAATGAAGATAGAGGGCAGTTGCTCTAATCTTTTTGAACTTTAGTAGAGCTTCAGCAGCATTATTGTCTTGATTTTTGCAGCTCCCCCTCCAGCATCTTTTAGTTTCCACTTGTCATTACTAAAAGTGTGCAAGAGTAAATAGTTTATATAATCTTCAATGAAAGTTTTGAGAATGCATAAACGGTCTTGTTAACCAAATCAATGTGCTCTCTTCCATTAATAAAGAATGGCTACTTAATATATTTTGAATAACTAATAAATTGTACAAATATATTATCCATAATTTTGGCCTTATGAAACTGAATTTTTATTAATTTAAAATAATTTAATTTAAATGATATACATGCATATGCATTTAAATGCTTTAAACTAAACATATTGGATTGCTTAAATATTCATTGTAGATCACTAGTTAAGGCTTTAGCTTCCTATACCAAACAGCACAGGTTCAATTCCTAACATTTTTGATCTGCGCTTTGCCACCTAGGACACGTCTCAGTGTCTCCTCATCAACAAGTTTCAGAAGAAGTTCCAAGAAGGAAATAGACCTTGTGTTTTGCCCTGACCATGCAGAGATTGTAGATTCCTTACATCCACTAGAGTGCTTTGCTTTTGCTTTTTACCTTCAAGGTTGCTGTGTCCAGTTTTTGCTAGGTGTAAAAATGCACTGATATTAATCCTTTAGTGCATGATTTTTTTCCCTTTTAGAAGCAACTAGTGGTCATATAAATGGTGTTTATAATAAAATGTATACTAATAAAAATATTTTTGGTATAAGCAATCTTAGTATGATTGACATAATTAATTGCAATTTAAAATTTTGATAAAATACATTAATTACTCAAATTTTATTTCCAACAATAAATCTCTTTTGATGGTTACATTATTAAATTATGCACATTTTACAAATAAAATCTAAAACATACATACATTTATCCCACTAGTTTTATTTTTTTCTCATTGAAAGATTCCTTAATTGCTGCTGTGATGTGATTTTGTATTTTTAGTTTTTATATGTCAAAATCGTCTAGTATCATTAATTTCTTGTTTTCCTTGATCAAATTGGTTATAGAAGTTATACTTACAATTATGTTTAAACACATTTTATAAACTACCCAAACCTATAATTTTATGGTACCAATAAAACATTTTAATACAAAAATTGCTAGTTTCATTGTTTTTTTTTATTATACATAATTTTTAATAGTTCTGGATACTGCTGGTCAAGAAGAATTCAGTGCTATGCGAGAGCAGTATATGAGATCTGGTGAAGGATTTCTGTTAGTTTTCTCAGTTACAGACAGTAACAGGTATTTACACTTGCCACATTATTTTCCATCATACTCAATTTAGATCAGAAATGCTTTCAAACAACATTTCAGTTACAAGCAATATCAACTTTTACGATAGTGTGAAATTTTTTCCTACTCTTTAAAAGTTACAAGGATAAATGTTTTCGTGTTTAATTTCCTTTAATAAAATGTTATAATTTAAGAAGTGACAATTCACATTCTTTTTTAAATGCTAAAAAATTGTGCACACATATTTAGCCCCAAACAATGCAAGTTTTATGCCACATTTAAATAGTTAATTAACTCGGATAAATATGCATTCCTAGCTTGCAGAAATCTGTTTTAATTATCAGAGTTTGTACTCTGCTAACTCTTTCAAAATGAGAAGACACAGTGGCCATTGCGACTGATAGTGTTTTGTCAAATAGCGAGTAAAGTTTTGCATTTTCTCTTATTCAAGAGAAATCCCATTGTTGCCCATTTAAATGATCTTTTCTTTATAAAGATGTTCCTTATCCCAACCATCTCTACTTGGACTTCTTTTGTGTTGTCCAGATATTATCAGTATTTTTTAACACATAGTCATTGTGAAATTTTTACACCTCAGATCAACTAGTCCAACTATTAGAATAGTTAAAATAATTTTGACTGAATTTCATCTATTCTCCTTTAATTTCATATGGATTAAAATCATAATTTCATAATTGAAAATATCTCTGTGTGAATGACAATCGAGCAGTGTTTCAGACAGTGTTGCATGTTCATGTACAATAGGGTGGAGTGAAAAAATGAAAAGTAAGAAATATATAACGCCTATATGTGGAAAAGTTGTCTCTTACAAAGTCTATTTATCATGCAAAATTTCAGCTAAATCAAATAATATCTTTGGCTGCCCAAATAACTTTGAATTTTAAGTTTTTAGCCCAATTTCTCATGAAACTGGCCAAATCGTAATGATAAAATGTAATATCTTTCATTTCAAACTATGAATGGTTGAAATTAAACTGAAGAAGAAATAAATAATCAGTCAATATTTGAATGACCTGGGAAATTGCGGGATGACCTTCTAGTGTGCATTGCTAACGCATATGCTCTTCTGACTCTGGTTAATAGTTTCTCTGTGTCACTACTATCAATTGCGTTCTTTGTTCGGGTTGGTTGTCTTTCTAGAGCGTTTTTTTTAGTTTGTGTTACGTAAATGCCATATTTTTGTTCATGTTTGCTGATGTGTGTTCCCATTTAATAAAGATGTTAAATGCTTATGGAAAAAAAGTTCACTTCATAAGGAAAGAAAATACCATAAAAAATATCATAATGTTAAGAAACCTTTGGAAAGAGAATGCGTATTAAATTTTTTCGAAAAATGTTGTGTCTTTTAAAAAATCAGCTGAGGAAAATCTGTTTAATACTTCATTATGAAAATGAAAAGATTTTCTAATCTGTAATTGCAAAATTGTATCTGTAGCTGAAAGAGCTTTTTTACGGATCAAAGAACATTTCATAGAATGGTAATTGGAAATGTTGATATAAAAACAAGCAAAATGATTGAAAAGAGATTGAAACGGAAAAAAAGTAGCAGAATTAAGTAAAAATTCTCAAATGCAAGATTTTGTAGAAAATATAAGTAATAGACTTTCTAGTTCTGATATGAGACAGATTTTGGAATCTTCAAATGAAAATGAAGATTTTGAAATATAAACAACTTGAAATTAAAAAGACAATTATGAGTCAAGATTCCCTTCAACTTCGCTAATGAGAACTAAACTTCCAAATGTAGCGCAGGCTTGTGACAGAACTAGTGTGTCCGATAGATCAGCATCAATTCTTATAAATGCTGCTTTAAATGATATGGGAATAATTACCAAAGAAAATTCTTCTAAAGTAGTCGATTGTAGCAAAACCAGAGAGGAGAGAATAAAACACTGCATTGACTTGGGGGGTGGGGAAAGGAAAAACACTCTTCATTGGAATTTGCAATATATTTTGACTGTCAAAAATACAAAACTTTGATTCAAATTAAGGAAGGAAAAGTACAGCTAGAAAGATAACAGAAGAGTATGTTGTTTTACTTTCAGAACATGGATCAAAATATGTTGAGAGTGCTTGTCCCTCCCCCTCTCCCCAAGTAAATGCGGTTTTTTCTTTTTTCTTTTCTGGTTTTGCTACAATTGACTACTTTAGAAGAATCTTCTTGGTAAATATTCTTATATCGTTTAAAGCAGCATTTATATGAATTGATGCTGATCTATCGGACACACCAGTTTTGCAACAAGCCTGTGCTACATTTGGAAGCTTAGTTCTCATTTGCAAAGTTGAAGGGGAATCTTGACTTATAATTGTCTTTTTCATTTCAAGTTGTTTATATCCAAAGACAGTATTTTCATTCTCATTTGAAGAATTTGAAGATTTCGAAATCTGTCTCATATCAGAACTAGAAAGTCTAATACCTGTATTTTCCACAATATCTTGCATTTGAGCCATTTTTACTTCATTTTGCTGCTTTTTTTCCCCGTTTCAATCTCTTTTCAATCATTTTGCTTGCTTTTATAACATTTCCTATTACTATTCTACGAAATGTTTTTTGATCCGTAAAAAAAGCTCTTTTAGTTACAGAAAATTTAATTTTGTAATTACAGATTAGAAAGTCCTTTCATTTACATAATGAAGTATCTAACAGATTTTCCTCTGCGGATTTTTAAAAGACACACATTTTTCGAAAATTTTTTATACACCTCTTTTCTTACCTTCTCTTTTTACCGTTTAATACACCTTCTCATTTCTTATGTTTTATTTGTTGATCCGATACAATAGGAAGCAAACTTTTTTCTCATAAGCATTTAACATCTTTATTAAATGGGAACACACATCAGCAAACATGAAAAAAAAATATGGCATTCACTTAACACAAACTAAATAGAACGCTCTAGAAAGACGATCAACTTGAACAAAGAATGCAATTGATAGTAGTGACGCCGAGAAACCATTTGCCATTTAGATACTAGATTTTTTCACTTTAATTTTATTGAAATATTATCAAGTCTATGTTTTGAAAAAATTTTAGTTTTTGGTATCTTTCTATTTACAATTGTACTTGATGGGAAAAAAAATATTTATTGAACTCTTTTTTTTCTCATAGCCTTGATGAAATGCACAGGTTTCATAAGCAGATTTTGAGGGTTAAAGATAGGGATGAGTTCCCTATGCTGTTGGTAGCAAATAAATGTGATCTAGAATCTCAGCGTGTGGTAGGCTTTTTATTTTTTTATAAAAAAAATTTCTGTATAATATTTCATGTTTTTAGCTTTGTTATTTTAATAAAAATATGTATATATTGTAGTGCATTTAAGTTCATATCAAATAACATTTATGTTGATGTAACTATACATTTTTAATGCATATTTAACATTGAGATTTAAGAGTGCTGGAAAGACATTAATCAAGAAAATTAAAAAGGTTTTGTGTGTTTTCAGTTCTTTTAAATCCATCAACTTTTAAGTGAATTTATTAACTTGGTTAATAGAGATTGTCAGTATTTCCCTAACCATATATCCAATAGAATACTTTCTGTCCTGATGTGCCAAAATATTGTTTTAAGCTTTAAAACTTATCAAGCTTTCACCACATGCAACTGTATTATAATACCAGCTAAGAAGACAAGCTGATGGGTTGCAAGTGATACAGGGATCTACAACTATACTCTATTGAACAAAGTGAAAAACAATTCTTTTAATAATTGTAAAGTGAGAGCACCAAATAAGGCCATAACTCTCATTAAAGCTTTTCCAGTTTAACATAAAAAATCTTTTAATTGGCAGTACCTATGTGCCAGAGAAATGTGTTAGTGTTGATGATGTATCCTTGTGAGGTGCTTGAATTTTTTTCACTTTCAAGTGTACAAACCATGATGAATGAGAGGCCTAATAAGTAATTTGTTCTTGGATCATTTTTAATCTAGTTTAAAAATCTATAGATTCTTTTAAACTTTAACCTTCCGTTAGTCTTGTTTTGCTTTCCGACATGGTTAGTTGCTTTGCACCTACGAGGTGTTTTTGGTTTTTTGAAAGCCAAATGAAACTTTTTTAAGTTTAAATAGTTAATTGTTACTGATTTAAGATTCTTTGGAGATATAAAGTATTAAACAATCTATTTAAATAGTAAAATTTATTCAAAATTCGTATCGCAAGTAATTCAATAAAAATAAAGACGGAGGAAAGTGTAGAAGGGATGCTCCTGTGAGGTGCGTGCAACAAATGGAAAGTTAAAACTATGTATAATTTTGAAAATTATTCCATATTCTTAAAAAATAAAAATTCAAATCAAAGTAGAAAAAACTTGGTTATTTTCAGTTTCAAAATCTTAGTTTTTTAAATATATATATAGTTTTTTGTCGTAAAGGGTCGTCTGCATATTAAAACTAAACTAAACTTAAAGAAGTTAAATGACAATCCCATAATATTTTATATTTAGGTTTAGCATTAAAAAACTTTGAAATACCAAGTTTCATTATTTTTCAATTAGTGGTTTGCAATTTAAATGAGGACAAAAATGTGCATAATGATGTTAAAAGAAACAGTTTTTCAGTCAAAATTTTTCAAATAATTAATATATTTGAGTTATTCTTGTTTCAAATAATATTTTGTTAAAGGCCATAACAAAATATTATTCAGCTCTTGGATTAAGCAATTTAATAATTAATAAAACAATTAATAAAACTGTTGAAAAGGAGCATGCATCTTTTTGTCTTCATTAGAATCAGCATGATCAACCCCTCTCCTCCCCAGAATATTTTTTCTTTCCATATTAATGATATGTTGTCCCTATTTTAGCAAAAATGTAAAAAAAAGTCTACCTTTAAGGTCCATGTACAAGATTACATTTAAAATTAACTAAAGGGTAAGTGAAGTAAAAAATTTTCAGTGTACAATTTGTTTAGTACTTAGCTCATCTTTACAAAATGTTTAAAACATAGGGGGAAACTGAACAATTTATATTTTTCAAACTGATACAGTTTATATATTTAGTAGATACAGATAGTCAACAGATAATGAAGTATATATTATACATTTTACAACATATAAGTTTCGGTAGGTGTGTATCTTATTAATTGCTTTGTAAGTTCTATCCAGTGATTGAACCCAAATTCTTGGATCAAAGACAATGTTTATGCATGGCATGTGAAACAACTCGGGTTCAATTCTCTGCTTCAGCATTACTAATCTCTTAAAATTTGCATACACAACAGGGATTGCGTGACCTATTGTATAGTTCCAAGTAGAAGTTCTTAATTTGATTCTTCTCCCATTTAATACCTAAATGCAATATAGTTATCTTTATTTGCCCTCTAAGTCATTTTCCATTTAAATTCAGACTTATCAGTAATTCAGATGTTACAATATTTTAGTACTGTATAGCCTTCGGTTAATTTTTTTTTGCATCAAGAAAAGATGCTACCAACTTTTGTATGTATATATACTTTCATATACATATTTGTTAATCAAACAATAATAAGTTTAAGCCAATTCAGTTTCATTGGTTGATGGTATACTTATGGACATTTCAGAAAGACACGAAAACACCCATTAGACGATTATTACTTAAATTGCAACCTTAAGTAAAAAAATATCAGAAGTGTTCATGTGGATGCGATTGAATTTACATCATATGTTTCGTTAACATTGGATATTATAGGGATTTAACAAGTTAATTATTATCCTTGTGCATTTTTTTATTACTATAAAAAAAATACATAAATTTGCCAGAATTAAGTTTTGTTTATTAAACAACATTTTTAAAATAATTATTTGGCCTATGTTCTCTAGGTTTGTGAAATATATAAGAAATAAGCATAATCTAATTAGTAAGAAGTATTTTATCAATGTTGGATATAGCAAAGTAACAATATTTTGTTCATCATTTTATTGCGTATATTATCAGCATGTTATTATTTCTTAATTGTTATTAGACTGCTTGCAAAGTTGGCACATTTTCAATTTAATTATTAAATTGTTATATTTAATTTCATTTTTAATGGATTACTTTTCTTATTTTACAGTAGCATCTTGTTAAACATGGCACAATAAAAATCCCAACAAAATCATCTCCTTAAAAAGACGCCAAGTTCTTCATGCAATGATTAAAGCAAAGTTGAGCCAAGTTTAAAGTTGCTTTAAGGTAGGGAAAATTAGTAAATTTTTTTTCTCAAAGTCAAATTTCCCCTGCATAGACCTGCATATCTAGTTGTAAAAAATATTTGTGACACTTGGCCATTACGTAATCTGGTTCACTGACTCGTAATGGCCAAGTCACACAAGCATTTTAGTAGCTAGATGTTAAGACCTATGCAAGGAATTTTGACTTTGAGAAGAAAATTTTACGAATTTTCATTGCCCGTAATTGTAACAACTTTAAACTTTGCCTCAAATTAAAATCTGAATACTTATCATGGCCTAATCATTATATGAAGAACTTGTCGCCTTTTTACAGAGATGCTTTTGTTGGGATTTCTCTTATTTTTTTTAAGGCACTAATTTTAAATTTATTGCTTGTTTCTATAACAATAACTAGTTTTAAAATGTTTAGTGTTTGTAATTTTTAAACTTCCTGGGATTGAAAGTGCTAAGCATACTTTTTTTTGGGGGGTACTTACTTATTATACAGTCGACCGTTGACAAACGTTTTGTTGGCGACCAATAGCGAGAACTATATAATTTGCTGACTCATTTATTCTTTTAATTATTACTTGGTTTTAAAGAAGTTTTAAAAAACGTTCTCAACAACGTCCGTTTAGAGGAGAATTACTCAAGATTTTTCTAAGAAAGTTAAATTTACAAGACTGCAATCCATGACTTACTTATGCATTCAATATAAATGTTAATGATGTAAATTTTTTTAAATAGTTTATTCAGATTTGGAAAAAATGTTGGCAAAAGGAAAAAAAAATCAACATTTGGCAATCATTTCATAGGCGATAAAATATCACCCATGGTTGATTCTATAATGCCAAGTACACTTTTTTTTAATATTTCTTGATTTTAGAGGTTTTGCGGCATGTGGCGAGTTTCTCATCTATTTATGTATGCTAATAGCTACTAGTATTCAAAGTTTTATAATTCTAGCCCCAATCAAAATGTTTTAGAATTGAGATTCTCGGCGCAGTATGGCCCATGAGTTGCCCTTGCGCCAGTAAACCAACCAACCAAGAATTGAGATTCAAATTTTTTGAACATTACCCCCTTCAGGGCATTCGGAGGCGAAAATCTTGGATTTTTCTTTTGTATACATGTTAAACCTTACAAGCATACCAAATTGCATAGTTCTAGCTCTTCTAGAAGTTCCTTAGTAATTTGATGATCAGTGAGTTTGTGGGTGGATTTCTGCCGTTTTCGAATTTGATTATTTCGACAACCAATATAATTGGAGACTTGAAACTTAGGAGTCTACTAAAGTGTCTAACAGATACCCGTCTCAGGCATACTGTACTACCAGATATGAGAGGTCAAAATAATTCTCGGTGGCTTCTGTAAAAGATGGCTGGCATTGAAACTGCTGGGTGCACTGCCATGCACATGAATCCAAGTAGTTTCAGTGTAATTTTATCTATTTTTTTTTAATGCTCCGAAATACACTTCTGTTTCTTCAATCCCCCCCCCCCCCAATGCTCTTGAATCTTAAAAATACGCTATACAATATTAAAACCAACCCTTCACGTGCTATCACCAATGTGACATGTCTTTTATCATAGTACTGAAATGTTATATATTGAGTAAATGAAGCATTCTAGATCGAATGAAAAGGTAATAATATAACTCATATATATAAAGTTTTTAATATAAATCCTTAATATGCATTGCCATTTTATTTAGTCATTAACGTAGCGCCATTTCTGTTGCCAGCGTGTACTTGTTTTTAATATTTAAAATTAGATGCAAACACCATCTCAATCAGCAAAATATGCAGTAAACTACTTTTCAAAATTTATTCATTAAAAAAGAATGTGAATTTATGCAGTCACACCCAAATATCTTTCATTTATTCTGTTTAAAACAATTTTATTACTTATTAAAACAATTTTGGCTACGGAAAGAGTTTCTTCAATGATTGTTTAAATGCTATTTCAGAGCGATTGGATGATGCTAAGTTGGTTTCTTAGTATTTCGTAAAAGTGACCTTTTAGTGACAGTGGCAAATAAAATTTTATAGAATGCATTGTCATCAACAACGAATCTATGCCAAGTTTCAAACCTATTGGATGACAGCAAGGGAGTTAATTAGACCTCCGCAGATTTGCCCACCATCGACAAACATACACACAAAATTGAATTTAATATAAAGGATTTAAAAAATTGTGCTTTGTATTAAAATTTCCAAAGTTTAAGTTCAATTTAGTAAGTAAACAGTTCCTAAAGAAAAAAAAACAACTGCTAGACTTATAAAAGACGGTAAATAAATTACTTTAGACCAAACCAATATTCTGCTTTTAGAACCAAAAATATAGTCAGCGTTTTGATGTTTTTGCTTACTATACATAATTTCTTGTTGAAACATACTCGCATATACAATAAAACTTTCTAGGGCTCTGAACTTGTGTTAAACTTCAGGAATGAAGACCTTAACATACAGATTAGATTGAGTGGATGTAGAATGTATTTTAAAAAATACTCAAAGAAATTCTGTAAACTATAAATATCTACTTCATTCGATAATTTTTAAAAACTTAAAACTTCGATGAGCAGTTTTGGAGCCAGAACAAAATAACCGAATATGGCAAATTCTACTTCAAAATGAAAATAGAATAAAAAATTAACTGATCAAATTGCACCGAAATGAAGATTCTTACTCAGAAATTATGTAGGTGTTCACATAAAAATTCCATTTATTATTACCAAACAGTAACTGAGGATTTTCGCTACAAATTTACTTTACCACATGAGCAACAAATGGGGATTTTGGGACATATATTGCTTATGGCACAATACCAAGTTCTGTTTGTGAATAACCTTTTGTTATACCTTAATTGTTTTCTGAAATTAATTTTTCATATATGTAAGTGTTCATGTGTGAGCCAACTTTAAACAAATGGCTAAAGCAAAATAAACAATAGCTTAATTTTGCCTCTACTTAGGCAAAAAATTAACAGTTAAAATAAAGTAGCTGAAGTAGATTAATTTTTTTCAATTACTGAGAAGTCTAACCTTTAATTTGTTGTGGTTTAAATATAATTCTTTTCACTTAGTTTTTATTTTTGTTTTATCTTCATGTATTTTTTAACCATTTATTCAAACTGGTAGACCTAAATACACGCAAAGGTCGGATATTTTATTTGAAAATGCAACAAATGATGTTCAAGGTACGTATATCATGTTTAACACTAGATTGCCCAAGGAAGTCATTTTGACTGCTTTTTAATTTCAATTAGAAAAACAATTTTGTATATAATGACACAATTTCTTAGAATTTTGTGACTTTTTGTACAACATATAAATGTGTTTATATGTTGTACATGTTTATAATTGTAGTTACCTTCCCCTCCTTCATTTCAGGTATATATATATGTGTGTTATACAAATTTCTTTACTTATTAGTTATTCTTTCACAATGCAGTAATTTTGACTGCTTTTGGGCAATATAGGTATATACTAAGTTTCAGTCTTTCTAGTGTTAAGCAAGATGTGTATTACAGACATGGTACAGTTCAGAAAAAAACCCAGATTTCCACCTTTTTAACAGAAATTTCAGTATTTTGAATGTAGCTTAAAATATTAGAAAATTGGGATTATAAATTCATCTGTTTGTCAATGTAGTATAATTGTTTAAAGTTTTTTGATTTTGAAATTTTTTGCTTTACCATGTCGGATTCTAAAAAAAAAAAAAAAAAAAAAAAAAAAAAATGTGTAATTAAAAACTGGAATAAATTAATGACTGACTAGGCTTAAAATTTTTTAAATTTAGTTTATTTATCTTCTGTTAAACTTGAAGTTTATTTTTTAAATTATATAGTTTTACATTAATCATAATTTCTTCTACTTGGAATTTTTTGGCATTTTAAATTTGTATTATGTATAGTGCAAGGCAGAAAAAATGGAATCTGTTAATTATAATATAGAAATCTGATTGAAACTCTAAATATAAGGAACCTGATACTTAGTTTCACTAACTTAATGCAGATTACTTTTGTACTACTCAAGTTTTCAATTCCCACAAATGAATATTCCTGAAAGCAAAGGGAATTTTGTGTGTGAAAAATACTCAATAGTCGAATTTTTAACCAAGGCCAGTCAAACACCTACTATTCATTCAGGGTACTCTTTGGAATAGAAGTGGAGACTCAATTAAAGGAGTACATCGTCCGATGTTGAGAATTAATACGGACTTGTCTGTTACTACTTAATTAGAAGAGAAAGCAAAATACTAACACACAGGCCACTTTTTCATCTGCACAAATGTCTGTTGACAGAATTGGCCACATGTAATGTCACTTGTAGATCTGTCTCGAGTTAGAAAAGTCAAGTTATTGTATCTTTAGTCATGACTGCCAGAGAATAAATGCATATTCATTTAAATATTTCTTTAATTCTAAATATTTGCTGTAGTTAAAGGTACACTATTTCTATATTTTAGCTTAGTATACAGGGTTAAATGAAAAGGGAAGCATTATCTTAAAATTCTTAATATTAGTTTTCACAATTTTATCTTCCATAGTTTATTTAATATCTTTATAAAAAATGTAGTTTGTATAAAGATGGGTTTAAACCTATTTTTTAACACTATTAAGACATTAAACACACGATTGTATCTTCTTATCTAAAAGTCAAATGTAAGTAAAGCTTTTTCAAAGGATACATTTTTTCGTAGACTAAAAGAGACTTAAGCAAAATAGTAAAGTAATGCCTACAATTATTTTGCAGAATGTCTTAATTGTTAAAATTTGCTTTTGAAAGTGATAAAAGAAATCCTTTTCTAACTTGCTTATGTATGGTATGAGTTTTTATACCATACATCTGATAATTTATGTACTAACAGTGCCTTATATTTGACTAGATGGGTACCACTACCAAAATAATAAATTTAAGATTTCATATCTTCAGAGTTTGGCATTCAATAGTTTTTGTTGTGACCCATATGAAATTTCCTGATGCATAAGAGGATAAGGGAAAAAATCAAAATTTAAAATGTTTTGTCTCCTATGATTGGTTAATAAAAAAGAAAGAAAAAAAGAAGTAGTGATTGGTGTGAAGTGATTTTTATGAAGTAAATATCTATTACTGCTAATTTAGATATTATACATTATAACAAATTATTTTTCAAATTAACTATCACTATTGATTAATATGACAATTTATTAAGTTTCTTAATATTTATCATATTGACCAGTTGTTATGCATAGTAATAAAAAAAACACCATATTAATATAATTTTTTTCATTTATCTCAAATTAATCACATTAACCAGCTATTATATATATATATTATGATAAATAGTGGATTTTGCACAGTCCTATTGCTTATGTTTCCCTCTCTGTTATGCATGAGCATTCTTTCAGTGATAATTGTGCTCTAGGATTTTTAAAGTTTTGTTTGTCTTCTAGTTTTATTTGAAAATGCAGTTATTATTATCAATTTTAGAAATTATTTATAATAGCCACTGGTTTGATTACTGTATAAAATCAGCAGTTAATTTAATAAATCCTATTAAATCAATCATATTAACTTAAATATGTATTTTATTAAATAATTAGCAAAAGTAATAGATATTGTTTAATATGCCATATTTATACTCTACTTTTTATATAAAATAACCAGTAATTTTGCATAATAGCAGATTTATCAAATTTACCATCACATATCCATACCAAATTAAATACAGTTATGATGAAAAACATACAAGTCTTATTTTTCATCATAACATATTAAATAGTTATGTGTTTTCCAGTATTTTAGAATTAGCTAGGAAGATCTCCAAAGAGTTTTTTAGGATGCCAAAGAATTTCAATACAAAATAAAATATGGATGGGTTGAAATATTTTAAATGGAAAACAATTTTTTTTTACATCTGTTTTTATACATGCTATGATCTAAGACCTAAAAATATACTGTAGATTATTTTTTCTTCTTTCAGATACTTTTTAAATTTTTGTCTTGTAATTTGTTATAAGAGTTATAATGTATAAAAATCTGCAGACTTGTCTTATAAAAAATGAATTACTCTTTAGTATAAAATTAATAAACTTCACCATGTATTAATATGCCAAATTGTTATAAATGTTGCATAAATTGTAATTAATTTTGTTTGTAAATAAAAGGTGACAACGAGCGAGATACAGCAAAGAGCAATGCAGCTAAAGGTACCCTTTGTGGAATGTAGTGCCATGCTTGGTCGTAATGTAGAGCCTGCTTTTTATGAGCTTGTCCGACAAGTGAGGTATGTTTTGAGCAATTGTTGCATTTTTTAAATTTTCAGTGTAGCTGACATATTCAAAAGTTTAAATAATTGATGTGAAAAATATATGGCTTTCTAATAAAAATAAATTTTCAATTCCCTAAAAATATGCAGTTTGTTTTACAATGAAGTGCTATAGGTTTCTGTTACCTTTAAAGAAAGAATAAGGTCTGTGATGAACTATATATTGGTATTTTTCAATATTATACCCACTTGACCAAGGAAAGAATATTTCTGTTACCTAATTCTTAGGTGAATTTATCCAGAGAAATGGTGGTATTTATTAAGTGTTTTATATTTCATTCGCATTTCGCACAGCCAAGGATTAATTTCTTGGAGATCATTTGAGTGATTCCATTTTTTAGAATACAGTGTGAAATTCGATTATGCACTGTTTAGTAGAACTTTAAACTGGAAGAAACTATTTCAAAAGGAATTAAATTGGAATTGTATGTTTAGCTTCTTTTAGGATAACAGAAAATATGAGTACTAATTAAATTGATAAATATTTTTGTAAGATTATTTATCAGGAACATATTTCAGAACAATTGTTTCTGTTAAGTTTACAATAGGAAAGCTATTTCTTGCTCATAATGGACCTTGTAAACAAGAAAAGAGATGTTTGCTAAAATGCATGAATAAACATATTGACACATTTCCATCACATTATTTTTGAACTCGCATTTTTTGCTATGCAAAATGTAATTTTTCATCTAAATTACAATACTGAATTTCGAAAAGAAAAATTTGGATGTCTGTACATTTTTTTTATTATGTGGTCCAGTTTTAATTAAAGTCTGATTTTTGCAAACATATCAACACCAATGACATTACAATTCAAGTACTTTTATGAGTAAAAAATTCAAAAATGAAGTTATGTACGGACATTTTAAAAGGTTAGTGTGTGCATACTTGAGTTGTTGAAATATGTTTTTGTTTTTTCTGGAGATACATACTTTATATAAACAAAAATGTAAAATAAGTTTAGAAATCATAACCTGATAATTAAGAGGGTCTGAAACTCAAAATTTTTAAAATTTACGAAAAAGAAAAAAAGATATTAATTATTGTAAAAAATAATACACTTTTGAATAAAATGGCATAAAAATTTTGTTTCTATCATTAATCATTAGTAGAACTTGAAATATTTAAGTTTTTGTTACATGACAACTGTGTCTCAGACATGCTATCTTGAAACTTTGAAACTGTTTTTCTCGGGGATAGCTTTTTGTCCCTTTCTTGAGTTTTAAATTGATATAACTTGCAAACTACTTCTTATAAATGTATGAAACTTTTCACAATTATTTTTCATACTTATATCTCTTTAATTTGTCTTCAGGATTTTTTATTTTTTTTAACTTTTTTAAAAAAAAGTGTTTGGAGCTTAGCATACCATGGATTTTATACAGGTTTTGCACAATAAATTTTTTTTTCTAATTAATTTATTGAAAAATAATGAAACAGTCTACAAAATTTGAAGACAAATTAAAAAGTGCATGGTATTCAATAAGCTTTAAAACTAATTGAAATCCACCAATATAATAACATGAAATTAGTTTTTAAGATTTTGCATTGATTTAATTTTTGATATCTCGCAGGTTATACCTCTGGGAACTCCGCTACCATAAACTGCTACCTATTCTTGAATTTTGAACCTGCAGCTCATTGCTACATGATTATTTTCTTACCTGAACTATATTTTTATTACCAATCTTTGTTAAAAATATTGATTTAACCAAAGAAAACCTTTAAACATTAATGTAGATTTGGGTAAATTTTTATTACTATGTTGTAAAAGCTAAATTGCAAAACCTTAAACAAATTTGCAAATATATCCAATTTTGCAACACATGTAATATTTATTACATCAAGAAGTCAAGAAATGTCACTCATGCTTTTAGTGTTTCTTCTACTTAGTAGTACTTCAAACTAATCTCATACATGGTGAAAGATAAATAGAAAGAATGGTTGAGTACAAACTCAACTATCTTGGCAAAATTTGAAGACATTTTTAACAGGAAAAGATATCTCATCGCATTTCCAAGACGATTAAAACATTGTCGTTCCTGAAGGTACATTTCCTTCAGTAATTTTCACACAGGCAAACGTTTTCTATAGTAATAGAATATATTTGACTTAATTGTGCATCCTTTCAGCATCAAGACAAAAGAGAAATAATGGCAGAATAATTTAAAATTTGAGAAGAGTATGGTGTATTCTGTTGAGCATAGATAACTATATTACAGAAACCAGATGAAAATGGTTATTTTTGCCAAACAACTGTTTCACTTGGATGCATAATTATTTGGAAAATATTTGTGCCTGGCTAACAAAGTGTGCATGTGCTCTGCAAGTATAAACTAAAATTAAATTGTATTTGGCACCTGTCATTCTCGACACGAATAAAAAAATTTGTATCCCCTTAAGCAGTTGTTAGGAGTATCTCTTCCTCCCTCCCCCCCAAAAAAGAAATCACTCTAAAAATCACCATTTTGCCAAATGAAACTGAAAATCGTGAAATCCAGTATTTGACTAACAAAATTTGGGCTCACCCTCCGATTTTGGCGACTTCCTTTAAAGTAGTTGTATTAACACTTTATAAGAGTTAACAAATAATACCAATAGGAACTTTGTGTTAAAAAAGTTGCAAATTAGAGAATTTGGTTAACAAGTTGCATCATTATCTCATCTTGATAATTTTCTCTACTGGCATTGCCAAGCTTTTTTTGAAGTGTTAGTTAATTAAGCTTTTTACTATATATTTGTAATTATTAAAATTATCTTTTAATTTAAAAATATCAATGGCTTACCTTTTAAAGTATTAAATTTCATTGTAATTTTATTTAAAATCCAATAATCCAAGTATAAAATATAATTTGATTTCATTATTTCTTTTCAGGAAATTTCACGCAGCAGAGAGGCCTCCTATTAAACCATCCAAGTCGAAGCCAAGAAGGAAATGTGTTATTCTTTGATGTTGCCCATTTGCACATTTTTTTGCTTAAGTCATTTTCATTATATATGTGTACACGTTTAAAAACAAAACATTCGCTGATGAATTTCTTCTTTACAAGTGCATGTGTTCATTTTATTTTGCCATGGTCTTTCCCTTGGCTTAACTGAATACATAACTTACAATTTTATATAATTTCTACTTAAAATTATTTACATTTGTTGTATAATGTTGCTTCTGTTAAAACTGTGAAGCACATTAGTTGTAAATTCGATCCAAATTGCATAGAATATATTTTTAAAAATGAAATTTTCATACACTACTAAAGTTATTGAATACAAAAATTGTTGAATACAAATATCTGCTATTCCATTTACTTGAATTTTTTATCAATACTAATTCATATCAGAATTTATATGAATATATTTTAATGAACCACAAATTGTATTATTTATCAACAATTGTATTTTCACTATTCTGCTTTCTTCATACAGAAAGACAAGTTTTATCCAAAGAATGCTTTTATTGATTATGTATGCAGTATTATGTTTACTTTTGTCTTAGCCAATTGGCATGCTTCATTTAATAGTGGTTGGTGTATATGTGTATAGTCGGAGCCTTTCTTATTGCCTTTAGACCAAACATTCAAAATGTTTCTCGTCACAATTAAAAATTGTCCAAATGAACTTTGGCTGAATTTGCATGTTATTGTTTTGCTATCTTGCATTCATTCCTTTCTTCAAAGAGGAATTGCTGTTATTTTGGTATAGTTTAAGTTTTTAATAAATTATTTAATATGCTCTCAAATTTTATAGTAGTTATTTAAATTTTTCATTTTCTATAGCCTTCTTTAGCATTTGCTAGATAGCTTTTGTTTATCAAGACATTTAAATTTCATTTGAGAAATCACATAAGCTACTTGCAAATAATTTTGGAAAATCAATAAAAACTTATCCTGTCAAATAGTTACTAAAATATATGCAAACTTAAGATCTCATCTGGTGTGTAAACTGATCCAATTTTATTTGGCTCTTTTTTAATTTATGTGCCAACCCCCCCCCCCCCAAAACGAATATATTAATGCTGAAAACTGTTTAGCAAAATGTGACTCATGGTGTTGCTCAAATAACTGATTAATATTTTTAGTATCAAGTAAGACAAGTTTTTTTTGTATATATATTGTATTTTTGAGCTTTTTATTCATCATTAATTGTTTAGCTAAATCGAATATTGTTTAACCTTTCTGATATAAGTTGGTTTCAAGATAAATTGAGACATTTCTTTATTCGAAATTGAACTCGTGGAGGCATAATTTTGTCTTATCCCCAAAGTTATTGAATCAACTCACAGAGATTAAGTTATTGTAAGAATTTTGCTTTAGCATATGGGATCAGCCAATCAAAATTAATATATTATAAAAAATATTTAAGAATATTGTTTAATAGGAATAATTAAATAATTTCAGTTTGGAATTTATGATCCTCGTGGTTTATCAACCATAGACTTTAACCTAAGAGTATCTTAAACCATCAGCTATACTTTAAATAAGTACAAGTTCAGGTATATGGTATAGCCAGTAAAAACAGTTGTCATTTTTTTGTCAATGCAACATTTTGTGATTTTGTTTGGTATATTGAGTGTATTATACACATGTTTGGCATTAAGAAACATCTGAAAACAAGTTTTGGTATTCAGAGTGCAATATTGCACAATAACTTTGTCGCTGACATACAATAGGAAGCAAAAATCAAAATACAGAAAGTAGAATAAACAGGAGGTACAAAAGTTGGCTTTTGTGTTAGAATACTTGCAAAATGATTGTAATTTTGATTTTCATTTTCTGATGTCACCCAATTGAAAATGTAAAAAAAAAAAACCCTACTTATTTAAATTTTATTTGCAAGCTGCAAAATTTATAAATTGTAAAAAAAAAAAAGTCATCAACGAAAAACATTAAACTGATGTTTTGTATCCTCTCTGAAACTTGCACAATTATGCCAAATTGATTTAATATCCTTTGATGACATATGGAACTTAAAAATAGAGAAAGAAAATTATTTTTTGAATTGTTATATATTTAATTGATTGTATATTCAAATTACCTTTTTATTTTTGTATTTAAAAAAAAAAAATCTTTTCATCAGATGGCCAAATATCATAGTGCATTTACTCCAAAATAGGTTTACCACCATTATGGGATTTAATTGCCAATTATCATTTCTTGCAGAGCATTAATTCCCTTACAAGAAAGAAACATTTTGTGGGGGCACTTTATTAAAGAATACATCTAAATTTAGACATCAGAGTATGCATAAAAGTTTAAAATGGTAATCAATTTATTAGTGTGTTAACACTTGAATTTTATAAAACATATCAAACAAGTGCAAATCGAGTATTGTTTAAGCACTACAAAAAAGCTGCAGTCAAATTTGGAAGGAAACACTTATAATTAAAAAATGTAAAACTTTGTTTAATTGTGTTATTGATACTAAATTCTTTTTCTAATTTGGTGCATACTTCAAAATGTTAAATTAATTCATTAGTTTCTAAATAATTGTTGATAAACTAACGTCTCATGTAAATCAACATAACATAAAAATAAATATTTCATTAGTGGTAGACAGACACTTTTCATCCAAATTTCCAACTATTTATTTTTCCTATCAACTTTCTCAAGATTGAATCGAATTGCCTTAGGATGCATTATAAGCACCTGCATTTTTTATAGCTAACCCTAAAACCACGAGAATAACTCGAGAGATTTGAGTCGTGGATTTTTCACTTTACTTTTTAAAGAAAGTCATCTAAATTTTCCCAAATATGACTCTTTATTAATGTGCCTTTAGTTTGTAACTTGCATTCCTTAAAAATCTCAATAAAAAATATCTTGCTTAAATGTGGATCATATACTTATAAAAAAAATATAATCTGATTTAATTCAAGTTATTAAACATTATTGAAGTATAGTCAAATATTTTTTTTTAATTGTATTTTTGTAAGAGTTTGTTTATATCGGCAAAATTATTAAGTCGCCAATGTAGTGGATATTTTTTTCTGTGTTTTACTATGCATCCAGAAGAGTAAAATTATCGATGAAATTTGTAAGTTTATTTTGTAACTAAGTTGTGCAAGACGTTTATGCAAGTTTCACACTCAATCTTCAACTACTTTAACCTGATTTATTTTTACTTTCAAGTGAAAACCAAGAATCATAAGTAAAAAATATAGAAACCTGACAATCCTTGTATTGCATGAAAAATTACTCTAGAAAATATCTGTATTCATAAAATTTTCTTTCCTTCTATACAGCATAGCTTGAAGCCACCATTTTAATTTAGGAAGATTGTGTGACTTCCCCTTTTCAAACCCTAAATTCATCTAGGAGTATATTAGAAGGGGTACCATCTTATAAAAATATTTTATACTTAGGGAAAATAAATAGAGCCGAGTAATCCAGTCCAATTATTTGCAGCATACTTATAAGAGGCTTGCCAAGTCTTACTCGTACCCAGTGTTTGCCAGTTAAATATTTCCAAAGGGTGTTTTCACCTCCTCTCTAAATTTTAAAGGGTATTTTTAAAATCCAAAGGATATTTTTAAAATTAAAATTTTTTAAAACTACAATTAAGTTTTTAGACAAAATTTATAACTACATCAATAACAATGATATACGATCGCGATTTTGCGTATCAAAGCAGAAATATGCTTTTTAAATGTTTACCAAAAACACTTGATGGTTATAAACCTTAAACTAACTCTAAACACTATGCCGTTCGGTGACACCACGTTGGTGTTCCGTGAAACTATCGGACAAATGCCGGCAGCACCTCGAAAACTACCGGGAAAATGCTGGCAACACTACGAAAACTATCGTGCAAATGACGGAGAAGTAAAACTTGACAGTTATGATATCACGATAAAAACCTCCGATAGACATAGGCGAAATGATCTGCATTTCTGAACCAGTCCTATCAGCGCCAAAAAAAAAAAAAAAATCCTGATTAAACGTGCGGACGACATGATATTAATCTAAGTTTTTCATGAAGGCATGGTAAAAGCCGGCGAAATACACTTAATTGAGGAACGTATGAAATTGCATTTGGAAATTGTGGGACATGCCTCTACAATCCACCTACTAAGGTCGCATTTGGTATCAGCAGCGAGTCAATGACTTCAGTTTGTCACTGTTCTGTGCGTGGTACGTTTGAACATGAATGCGCACGTGTAACTGGCGATTTCGGAGGGGTGATCCGTATATTGCATTCCGTAGGAAAATAAAACTTTTGCATTTTTTCTGAAAAGGACGCTATTTTCAAAGAAATGGAGCAGGGAAGTAATGCCGCCCATCGAAAACTACTAGGATGATCTCTGATTTTATAAAATAGAGGATTATTTAAAAAAATTTAACCATGGTGCGCCGATGCGTGAATTCCCGCACAAAGTTAATTCTATGGGGTTAAATTGATTTTCAATGTGTGTTCACGTAGATTTCACGCATTTTGGCGAACTCTGCTTGTACCTATCCAACATATGGACAGGTCTTAATTGTTGTATTCCTAAAATAGTCGGAGCCATACTATACATAGAATGGAAATGTTATACTATAAAGATGTTCAATCTTCTTCCCTATACTTATTACATATCCTTCATTGGAATTGACATCTTGCACAAAATTATGAGTCGCTCAATGTTTCACCAATGACCATCATTATTTGTGGATGGTTTTTAGTTGTCAAATAGTAATGATGCATCATGAAACGCGAACTGACACTCTTATAAACAACTTCACGCCAACCACTTGCTATTTTTAAGTAACACAAAAAAACTCGTTTGATACCTTTCAGCAACTTTTCACCTGTCTTTTTCTTCTGATATATACCACTCCAATAGGATAAGCATTGAAGATGCGCGCTTATTGAGAAAAAAAAATGAGAATGGATTCAAATGAAAAACTGCTGCAGGGATCCAAGATGTTAGGTAAGTATAAAGAAGACATTTTGTATGAACTTCCAGGGTGTTAAGAAATCACGGGAAAATGCATTTATGAACTTGCAAGATTTTGGAAAGGCCTAAACTTAGACTTTATATAAGCATGACAAAATCATTTCACTACAGCATTGATTTTTTCGCTTACCAATGGTTAATATCAAACATGTTTATATAATTAATAACGAGCTAATATGAAACGCGTTATAATATTCGAAACGCGTTTCAGGAACACATGGCTGCCGTTCGGAGGAAGATCACCTTGATAGGAATTTTTTTCTTTTCCCTCGTGAACTGAGTATTGAGGAAAGAAGTTGGCTGTTTATCGGATTTTTTTTTTTTTTTTTTTTTTTTTTTTTTTTTTTTTTGCACTTACCATAGAAATTGGATCTTTTATAAAATTTGAAAATATATAATTTTAGTTTTGAACTAATAAATTTAGAATTTAGATACACGAGCCGCCACTGTTATATTAATTTCCATTTCATGGGTGTGTATGTTTGTCGCTGCTGGGCAAATCTGCTGAGGCCTAATTAACCCACTTGCCTTTATCCAATCGGGCTGAAACTTGGCTGATAGATTCGATGTCAATGCATTGCATTCTATCAAATTTTGGGGACTGATACTAAAAGGTCGCTTTTACACATTTTTCTATAATTGCTTCGGAATACTAATGAATCCCCTTTAACCGATCATTGTTGAAATTCTCCTGTTGCCAAAATTGTTTTAATCAAAATAAAAAGATAATTGAACGGGAATGCATAAATTCATTATGGAGTGAAGTCCAGTCAATTCAATTTTCCGTTTCGTAGTAATGCTGTAAGTGAAAGTTCATAGTTTAAGCGATTATTGTTTATACTCTTTCTTGAGGTTGTCAAAATTGTTTTAATCAGAATAAATAAAAGAAATTTGAACTTGAATGCATAAGCTCACATTTATTTTTAATAAATAAATGTTGAAAGGTAGTTTGCCGCATATTTTGCTGATTGAGATATTTTTAATATTTGAAATTAGATGCGAACACAAAGCACAAGCTGACAACATAATCGGAGCTATGTTAATGAATATATTAATGGCAATACATATAAATTACATTAAAGCTTTGTTTTTTTATGGGTTATATTTTTATTTTATACCAATCATGGCGATTGCCCTCCTTTCACGAATGGATCTCAATCGCTGTCACTCAAGGAAGAAACAGTTGTTAAACTCTTTCATGTAGCCAATTTTTTTTAAATAAATAATTAATTGTTTTAATCAGAATAAATAAAAGACATTTGGATGTGAGTGCATAAATCCACGTTCATTTTTAATAAATTTTGAAACGTAGTTTGCGGTACATTTTGCCGATAGAAATGTTTCTGATCTTTAAAATTAGATGCCAACACCAAGCTCACGCTGTTTACAGAATCGGCGCTGTATTAATGAATATAAAAATTGGCAATGCATATAAAGGATTTGTATTAAAAACTTAGTTTTTATGGGTTATATTACTATCCACCAATTCTTAATTCATATTCAACTCTGTATAGTAGCGACATCTTCTAGGATGCTAAGTAACTGAAAAGTACGGAAGAAAACATCAATGCCCACTCAGCATTGGATTGTATTGCTTACTCCAATTTAATAGTCCTATTCTTATTCTACTGAAAGTGATGTTTATAGAACTTATTGCAAATGAGGACAAGAGCATTTTACAATTAAAACTGAATGAGAATTGGCAAATGTTACAACTTAACTGATAGTCTTGTTTATTTCGTAGATAACTTGAAAAAGGTAATTTAATCTGCATTAAGGAGATGACAAAGAAGCGTTACAATGTCTGTTTATACAATTTAAGAAAGATTTTATCAAAAAATATGGGAGAACTATTCGGAGAACAAAAGAAAAATACAGTAATAACTATTCGATTTCAAAGAAAACAATTATTTTTTCAATCACAAAAATATATCCACATTTTAATTTCAATATTCCGTGTTCCTTCGATCAGGCTGATAGTAGATAAACACAACCATGGGCGTCAGTAGGATAATTTGCAGGGAGGTGCAAATGGAAGACAGATTTTGTTTAAATCATGATTTTATAAAAATGATAATTGGATTTCATATTGAAGTATTAATTGCAAGGGGCGTAGTGTGTTTACTAAAAAAAAATTAGGTAGGGATTTAAGGGATAATTTCAAAAATTTCAGGAACATTTTAGGGATAATTCCAAAAATTTTCGGGATAATTTACAAAAATTTAGGGATAATTTCCTTTTAAACTGACAAAGGCTCTTAACACAGACATTCTTTTCAAAGCACGTTTCAATACTTGCAAAAAACTGCAATTTTCAAAATATTGAATAATAAATAATTAAAATTTTAGAAAAGATTTTCTCCCCTGGATGATTATCTAGGTTTTTTCACGTGATATTTCCAAATATTTTCGGGATAATTTACAAAAATTTAGGGATAATTTCCTTTTAAACTGACAAAGGCTCTTAACACAGACATTCTTTTCAAAGCACGTTTCAATACTTGCAAAAAACTGCAATTTTCAAAATATTGAATAATAAATAATTAAAATTTTAGAAAAGATTTTCTCCCCTGGATGATTATCTAGGTTTTTTCACGTGATATTTCCAAATATTTTCGGGATAATTTACAAAAATTTAGGGATAATTTCCTTTTAAACTGACAAAGGCTCTTAACACAGACATTCTTTTCAAAGCACGTTTCAATACCTGCAAAAAACTGCAATTTTCAAAATATTGAATAATCAATAATTAAAATCTTAGAAAAGATTTTCTCCCCTGGGTGATTATCTAGGTTTTTTCACAGGTTTTGGAGGACAATCGGGTAATTTTCGGGGGTTTTATTTTGTTTTTTTTAGGAATGATCGACAAATGTAGTAAAATTTTTGGAATTTTAGGGAGAATTTATGGAATAAGTCACATCGTGATAATTCTAAGCTCAAGGGACTGGCCAAATTCTTCGAGTTATCGGAAGTCACTCTGGAGTTACTTTCTATTCAAGGCATATTTCATCAGACATCTTTAACTTGTTCATGTGGAGTCCGGAAGATAATATTGTGTCTTGCTTTACACTTTTCTAGCCATCCTGCTCTTGCTATAAATCCTTCACTTCAAGTAAACAAGTAAAGTCCTTGGTCTTTTTTTTTAACATCATCTCCCTAAGAGGGATTTTGGAATTCTAAGTTTCGAAATGTCTCAAACCATTTTAATACAGCAGCTTCGACACCAAGAAAAGCATTCACTCATTTTCACGATGGATCGAGTTTCGATGCATGTCTTCTCAAAATCGTCTTTGCTTTTCAAAATGGTTGAAAGAGTATTCGGAGGAATTATCTTCTTTAAAGCAACGTCTTTCTTCTTGCATCGCTGATTTTGTTCAGTTTCATTGATCAATTTAACTGTTTGAGTTGGACTAAGCGTAGTCAATTGATGTTTTAACATTATTCAAAGCCAACATAAACCAAAACCAGTGACTCACACTCTAAATATTGACGACCAAACGGTATAGTGGTTAGCGTGCTAGCTTCTAGACCGCGAGGTTGCGGGTTCAAGTCCCGTGTTAGGCATGGGTGTTTGTAAATGTATGTTGGCTTGTCAAATGACGAATGTTTCGGAGCATTATAGCCCTCGTGTTGCACCAGATAATAGCACCATATAATCTGAAAACAACCAACCACACTCTAAATACGGAATGGAATGTATAGACAAAAGCCTGTTTACTTTCTATGCGCGTCAATGTAAACGAGTTTTTTCAGGTAACAAGTTTAATTGTAAAACACGATGTAAAGAGGAAAAAATAAAATCTTTTTTTCCTTATTTTTTTTTTTTTTTTGTATGTTATAATAATAAAATTTTCACAAAAACTTCGACTTAAAGCGTGTATACTTCGAGATATGGAGATAAATTAGTATTGAAAACATTAAATTGTCTTAGGACCTAATGAAAACTTCGAGATAAACGAATATTCGGCTTATGAGACTTCGAGTTATCGCGAATTGACTGTATTAGGAATTTTAGAGCGAATGCAACCCCTGCAATTGTTTAGGATTTATTTCTGTTCAAATGAATTGTTAAAAACCAATACTATATTTTTTTATGAGGAACTTTCACGTTTTTTCGTTTTATTTTTAAATAAAAGAGAAAAAATCATGGAAAACAATACCATTCTTTAAAAAATTTGAGATCAGATAGATAGTTAAAAAAATATTTAGTTTTTCACTTTGCGATTTGACGGGAAAAAGCCACTTTTGCTTGAAACGTCAACGCGCAGATAATAAACCAGTATAAAACTTGTTTAGAGGAGGAATAAGTGAGGTGTCTCCTTCTTTTTGCGACTTTATCTCTACGTAACCACGTCACGGTTTTTTTATGCGTTAATGGTCACGTGACTTTTGCTTTGATTTCGGCTAATTTCAAACTCTATTTTTGATTAATTGAAAGCATAAAGATAAAAAATAATTGCACTGCTCAAATATATTCGTTGGATAACTCTAGAAATACAAAAAATATTCATTTTCTTCACTTGTGCAAATTCCTCATTGCCTACGTTAGTTCTAAAAGAGTTAGATTTTTTAAAAAAATATTTTATATAAACTTCACTATTGTGTGTGTGTCGCTGTGGGTGGTTGTGTATGTTTGTGCCTGCCGAACAAATCTGAGGAGGCCTAATTAAGCCCCTTACCGTCATCAAATCGGGCTGAAACTTGGCAGATAGATTCGATGTCGATAACAATGCATTCTATGAAATTTTGTGGCTGTCACTGTCACTAAAAGGTCGAATTTACACACGCTTCTATAATCGTTTGGTAATAAATTCCATTTAACCGATCATTGTTGAAACTCTTTCCTGTTGCCAAAAATTTTTTAATCAAAATAAATAAAAGATAATTGAACGTGAGTGAATAAATTCATTATGAAGTCCAGTCAACTCAACTTTGCGTTCCGTAGCAACGCTATGAGTGATATAATTTCAAACTATCATTGTTGAAACTCTATCCTGTTGCTAAAATTGTTTTAATCGAAATAAAAGATAGAGTTTCTATTGCCTTACTTCAGACTTATTAGCCTTTTACTCACTTTCAAATATCCAGATACCGAGCTTAATTCAAACATGTTCTATTCGACTGTACTATATTACATAAATCAAATATTTTTGAAAAACAGTGATTTCTAAGCATTCTAAGCATTTTATGTTCTAAGCATTTTATGTTTTGGGTGTATGGAAGGTCTGATGCATCTTCATTAATGTGACCAGATATTATTATCTCCAGAAACTTCCCACTCTGTCAGTCTTCTTAATTAACGAAGTTCTGAAGACATTTTTGTTTTGATTAGAACTTTGGTGGGACTCTGTAATGGAAAAGCGGGACAATTTGGAGGGATATTCGGTCAGCGGGACAGCGAGGTGAAAAGCGGGATTGTCCCGCCAAAATCGAGACGTCTGGTCACATTAATCTTGATTCATCTCCCGCGTATGTCTTCTATTGTTATAATCAGAATTATGGAGATGACAGGCTTTTCAACACATTTCGGTTGGTTGGTTGTATTCAGATTATCTGGCGCCGTCAGCAACACGAGGGCTATAATGCGCCGAAACATTCGTCATTAGACAAGCCAACATACATTTACAAACACCCATGCCTAACACGGGACTCGAATCCGCAACCTCGCGGTTTAGAAGCTAGCACGCTAACCACTATACCATTTGGTCGGTTGGTTGTTTTCAGGTTATCTGGCACCGTCAGCAACACGAGGGCTATAATGCGCCGACACATTCGTCATTAGACAAGCCATTATACATTTACAAACACCCATGCCTAACACGGGACTTGAACCCGCAACCTCGCGGTTTAGAAGCTAGCACGCTAACCACTATACCGTTTGGGCGGCAAACACATTTCGATGTTAATGTAAACAAGCATCAATCTCACATTGTACTTTATACTTCAAATTGAATCATTAATTTAATTTCATTTGACATGAGGAAATTTAAGGAAAAATATCACAAGCTATAATCATCGACTTTAAAAAAGCAATTCTTTCTGAAAATTATTTAAAAAATGACAAATAGAAAAAAAAAATATTTAAATAATTATTTCGAAAAAGCTACGGTACTTACATATTATCCCGTTGATCGTTGGCGAGAAAAAAAGTTCATCAAACGGAATTCCTCGCTCCGTCGACACGGTCGGTCTGAACGGATCCCGAGTCCACCGCGCATTGAGACATCCCACGGGAAGTCTCCACCGCTAGTCCGTCTCCTGGACCTCCGAAGAGGCCAGGCGGTTCCAAATTTTTGTCGCCAACAAATAGTTCGCCAATGGTTGACGGGATAATACGTAAATAACGCTAAACCAAGGGAAAATATCTTAAAAACTAGTTCTGAGAATTAATTTCGCTGAACGTTTCGTGATTATCGGTGTATTTTCTAACAAAGGGAAATTGAAACTTCAAAAAAGCAACAAATTTAAAACTACATTTTTTCAAGCGAATGGAATGATTCCTTACATGAAACCAAAATTGATAAGTAATATAATTTAAAGACTAAGATCTCCGCTTCTGAAGACAAATTTATTTACAATTGCGGATTGCGCTATTTGTATGAAAATCGAAGTTATAAAAACCATAAATAGTCGAGCATTTTTGGGAAGTTGTGACACTACCCAGTAGATTGCAGCATAAGAGAAAAATCGCAATTTGAGTACGTTGAGGGAGTCTCGGGAATCTTCTACCGAATACAATATTTGTATCGGTATACGAACCTTTATACGAAACCAAAATTGATAAGTGATATAATTTAAAGACTAAGATATCCGCTTCTGAAGACAAATTTATTTACAATTGCGGATTGCGCTATTTGTATGAAAATCGAAGTTATAAAAACCATAAATAGTCGAACATTTTTGGGAAGTTGTGACACTACCCAGTAGATTGCAGCATAAGATAAAATCGCAATTTAAGTACGTTGAGGGAGTCTCAGGAATCTTCAACCGAATACAATATTTGTATCGGTATATGAACCTTTATACGAAACCAAAATTGATAAGTGATATAATTTAAAGACTAAGATCTCCGCTTCTGAAGACAAATTTATTTACAATTGCGGATTGCGCTATTTGTATGAAAATCGAAGTTATAAAAACCATAAATAGTCGAACATTTTTGGGAAGTTGTGACACTACCCAGTAGATTGCAGCATAAGATAAAATCGCAATTTAAGTACGTTGAGGGAGTCTCAGGAATCTTCAACCGAATACAATATTTGTATCGGTATATGAACCTTTATACGAAACCAAAATTGATAAGTGATATAATTTAAAGACTAAGATCTCCGCTTCTGACGACAAATTTATTTACAATTGCGGATTGCGCTATTTGTATGAAAATCGAAGTTATAAAAACCATAAATAGTCGAACATTTTTGGGAAGTTGTGACAGTTTACACTAGATTGCAGCATAAGAGAAAATAGCAATTTAAGTACGTTGAGAGAGTCTCAGGAATCTTCTACCGAATACAATATCCAACTCTGATGAACTTCCACAAATGTAATTCCTCTATGCTATATTAAGAGCGAAGGCTGCGCATGGGCCTAGTTGCAAAATATATATGAAACTTTTCTAGTATTTAGACAAACTAGATTGTACCTAATGAAAGCAGGGGTGTAGTGGGGCGGGAACGCATGGGAACGACGTTCCCTTACCTTTTTAAAGGGGAGCGGAGTACCCCTACTTTTTTCGAATTTGTATATTTCAATTTTTTTTTCTTTACTTGCAAAATTATATAAATTTTGCAGCTTACCCCTCTTCCTATTCACATTCACTTTTGACGATTTTTGTCACCTAATGGCCGCCACTGATTAAATGACAAACCTCAGATCATAAGATTCTGAAACCAAGAATGTTCCAAGCAAATCTATACGTCTGTCAATTGATGAGCATACATTTGTATATCCCTCTTAACATTAGACGTAATTGGGATCGTGCACGAATTAATATTTCATCAAGAAATTCTAAATCGATTTATGGATTTTAGCTTTCCAATTGATATTCATCTAGTTGTTAATTTCATTTTATTAATAGAGCAAATTTTGAAGGGGCAAGGAAGTGTCTATCAGTCAAGAGGAACTTTTCTACATTTGCATCTCGATATGGAGAAAAACAAAAGATATCTCAATCGACATGTGTAACAATGGCAATAGTGTCCATTCATATTAAAATCAGATTTCAAGGAGCTACAGAATATGTGAATTTATTGCGAATCCCTTGCATGTTTGTATGTTATACGCCTAAATTAATCGATTGATATCGAACATGAGTGGCAGTGAGATGAAAAGGGAATGATGTGCCACGAATTTCCGGGCTTCTTTTCATTTTAATAATATACCGTTGAATATAAAACAATCTGTTTATTTATACATAAAAATAATTAATCACTTTTAAGAAAAATGTGTCAATTCACTAATTTATTTTATCAATATGAATACAATAAATGGATGGCTATATGCAAATACCAGGTAAGCGCCCCCTTTTATTCCCCTCCCCATCCGAAAAAACGTCTGTAACAATCTATGGTAACAACGCGACCTAGCGTTCCCACACCTTTTTATTTTACACTACACCACTGAATGAAAGCGATAATCAAAGGAACTAGGGGGCTCCGCCCCCTGCTCGCTGACGCTCGTCAACCCCTTGGATTGCTACGCAATCCCATTGGCTCGCTTTGCTCGTCTCAAAGTGAAGCATTTAAAATATGCCCTAGCAAAGAGTTATTTCAGCTGCATAATGCCATGAAACTGAAAATGTTTTGTTATTTATGAAGAGCCAGAATACTTGCCACGTCATTATCCTACTGCTCTCGAGACGCGTTAGCAGGGTCAGTGTGGCAACGTTGTAGAAAGTTCTTGGAAAACAACAAAACTAAACAGTATCGTACATATATTTTTAAAAAAATCGGTTATTTCACTGAACAATTAAAATTTACGGGCTGGTTTCGTATGAAACGCCAAAATAATTAAAGTTGCTTATCGAAATTTCTTAACGAAGCAATCATACGTTCGCCTAATCTTTTTTGCGATACTTAGAAAATAAAATAAAACTGTAAAAGGACAATTACTCGGCATTCAATCAACCGGAATTTTTTGAAAATCAAATTTGGCGAGAAAATTAGCCCTATTTCGCCAAAAGTTTTTTTTTTAAAATTTTATATGAGATTTTGAAGTTGAGTGGGTGGTTTTATTCTTTATTTTGATAGTTTTCAATTCGTAATAGCTGAATTTGCACTGATTAGAAAGGAATATAGGTTCAGATTTATTGCATAATGCCTCTTAGCGACTTTTTGAAAGTTGGCGATTTAGCGCTGAATGCTACCTGGTTACCACCGGAAGATGTTCAAGCAGATAACTTTTCCGAAAAGCCTGGTTTATCCGTAATTCTAATCTAAAAGAAATGTTCACATCCTTGTATCTATTTATTCTTGCATCATCGTAACTATTAAGTCTATAAGTTTTAAATAGGCAATAATTTATATCTGTACACTGTAATGACAAAAACAAAATTTAGCGAATCCAAGTTGTTGCTGTTGCCAGATGTATTAGTCAAATTTCAAAAGATATATTCTGATTGGCTGGTTTGCTGAATTTGAAAATTCGTACGTTAAGTACATTAAGAAGATTTGTGAATGGAAGTTTAAAGTCGTTGCCATTCTGCTCACAGAAATACAGCGGAATTTGGACGTTACGCAAGAGAATTATATATATAGATATTAATTTGAAGAAAGAAAGAAAGAAAGAAAGAAAGAAAGAAAGAAAGAAAGAAAGAAAGAAAGAAAAAAAAAAAATAGAGATTCGAGAACATATTCAACAGCACAGAGAGGGTCCTTTGCTATTCCTGGCTTTTATAAAATAAAGATAATGCCGAGAAAAGTGGTGAAAAATCACAGGAAAAAAGAAGTATAAAATTAGTTGTAATCTATTAACCCATTAAGGACGACTTTAAAATGGATAAATAGCCATTGATTTTTTTCTTTTACCTTGTTTATTTAGATCATTTAAGGTCCATTTTGATTTTTGGAAAAATGATTTTTATAAAACACTAAGTGGAACCACAAATGCAATTTACTAGCAAAGAAAAAAAACTAAAATATCGATTGCCAATATACGTTAATGGGTTAATTAAAACATAAAAATATTTCAGTAGGAAATCCAACTATTAGTTTTAGAAAAATCTATATCTGAATAAAAGCGCATGGGTGGGGGTATAATTATCTTCATTTTTGGGGGTGCAGATAGGTGACCACCGGGGGGGGGGGGGTCAGGTCAAAGCAATTACATTATGTGTAAATCTTGAATTTCCATTTTTCAATTGTTTACTATTTTTATTAATTTCTGTATTCTGTATTTTTTTGTTGTTAATTGTTATGTATTAAATTTCTTATCTGTTGAAAGTATTAAAATCTATATCATGCTTTTATTTCCAGTGAAATCATATCACATTATTTTTAATTTTTAAAATTCGAGGGGGGAGGGGGGGTGAAAGTGCACCTCCTTGCACCTTTGTTGGTGGTGATCATCTAAAATATGTAGTCGGGCACCTCCTTGCCAATAATCCTGCCGGTACCCATGGAGTATTAAAGAGTGGTAGTGGAGAATATTATTTTGCATGTAATTTTAAATAGGCATCCTCTATTAAAACAATCTAAACTGAAATACCATATACAGGGTGTTCAGAAACGACCGCACCTCCTTAGTATCCGCTTATTCTAGAACAAAAATAAAGCATATTTCTAATTTATTGTTGAGGTTGCAAATGCAAATTTATGGGTCAAATTTTTTTTTTAAAGTTGGGACTCTTTTTAGTCTCCTCAATGTTAAAAACCGAACTGCCGACCCCAAACGTACCAATGGCAGTGAATAAAATATAAATTGCTCACTCTATGTGATTTGGCTGACCAAACGGTATAGTGGTTAGCGTGCTGGCTTCTAGACCGGGAGGTTGCGGGTTCGAGTCCCGTGCTAGGCATGGGTGTTTGTAAATGTATGTTGGCTTGTCTAATGACGAATGTTTCGGCGCATTATAGCCTTCGTGTTGCTGACGGCGCCAGATAATCTGAATACAACCAACCAACCAACCATGTGATTTGAATCGCAAATTAATTGAAAGATTTTAATTTGGAAGCGTTTTTTTTTTAATTTCGAATAATTTTAATATTAACTTCGATTTTCTTCGTTTAGTTGTTTTTTGTTTTGTTTGTGGCAGGCAAATCTACGGAGGGCTAAAATCCACTCGAGTTGAAACTTGGAAGGTAGATGGTCGTTTTCGATGACAATGCATTCTATCACTGTCATAAAAAGGCCGCTTTTACACACGTTTCTATTTCCATTTCGAACAACTGATATACCACTTGACATCATCCCATCGAGCTGAAACTTGACAGATAGATTCGTCGTCGATGACAAAGCCTTCTATTAATTTTTTTTTTATAGTCGGGGGATATTAGCCAATTTCACGCAAGTGATGGTTATGTGTTAAGAGATCAAAAGACTATAAAAACTTGTTTGGGCTCAAAATCCCTTCAACAAGTTGCAATTGCACATAAAAGTTGGCATTGCATATAAGAGATTTATGCAGAAAAAACATTTTTACGGGTTAATTTTTTTAATATTTTTATTAAGGGTATTGATATACCGTTCAATACCATTATCTCTCTATACAACGTTTTTAACGATTGTACAACATATTTGCTAAAAACACAATAAATTGGTTGGTTTTTACGTTCAACGACCTAATCCTTAATTTAACCTAATCCTCAATAACACGGCTAATCAGACAGCGATCTATAGCGTGGATTCCAAACCGCAACGAACATCGATGTCTAACCAGGATTTGAACCCAGCACCTTTTACATCCGAGGTCCGAGCGTTTATAGATTGTATTGTATTAATATTTTATTAGATTTGGTTAGATATTTTGTGGCTATAGATAAAGATTATACTGCGCCAGGATGTCACTACAGCAAGGCATAGAGAAATGAATGTAGTCCAATTATCAAAAAAGGAAAGCCTTCCGGGAGGTATTTCACAGGAAAATTGCCTTGTATTTCCGTCTCTATTGGGTTAGTTTTTTTTTCGAGTTTTCTTGCGCAAGAGCTGTCATGTTGCGTCTTAAAATTGTAACATCAATAACATCTATTCTTACATCTCGTAATTTGGAAATTGGTCCGATGATTGGGTAACTATACCTGAGCGAGCACCTATCTCTTCACATCCATTCCACACCAACGAGAAGACATTGAGGCTTTGACGAATATATCATGCAGAGGCCTCCATTATTTCTACACGCCAGTATTAACTCAGAACTTTAGCACGATCCCACATCTTCGAGTCATGGCATCCCGATTAGGAGATAACCTTGAAGACATTCGTTAGGCTTTTCATAGTGTTTGACCACTACGAAGAAAATCATCGATACTGTGAAATGGACTGACTATTTTGTGTCTTTAATTCTTGATAGACCAGTTGTAGATGACAATGCATTCGATTTGCCAAGTTTCAACTCGATTGGATGAGCGCAAGTTGATTAATTAGCACTCCGAATCTGTTATAGAAGCGTGGATAAAATCGGCCTTTTAGTGACAGCCCCCAAAACTAGATAGAATGCAGTTTCCTCGTCTAAGAATATCTCTGTCAAATTTTTCCGCGATGGATGACGGCAAGAGGGTTAATTAGTCCTCTGAAGGGATGATAAAAGCTTTTGTAAAATCGGTATTTTAGTGACAGCCCCCAAAAATTGATACAATGCATTGCCATCGACAACGAATCTAAATGCCAAGTCCCAGCTCGATTGGATGACGGTAATTGGGTTTATTAGCCTTCCTTAAATTTACCTGCCACAAACACACACATAACCAACCAAAATCGGAGTTAAAAGGATTTAAAAAGAAAAGGAAAAAAAAAAAATTCTCAGAAACAACTGCAGAACATATAGTAATAATAACTACACCTAAACCTGTGTAAAGCGGGTGTCTTCAGGGAGGACTTTCAAAGGAAACTGTCCTAGTCTTCAGTCTGTAAAGTTAGACGACTCGCCATTGAATCAAACAACTAACACTACACTGTCTATCCCTATTACTGACGCGTCTTCTTATTTTAATGATACCGTAAAATGGGGTGAATCGGAACACTTTTCAACTTTCAAAGTAATAATCGGTTGTAATAAGATCGTTAAGGAACATATTTTTGACATAGAAACTTGGGTCTTACCTTCTTCTTTGAGAATCAATCCAAACAATTTTGTAAAAACTAGGACTTTAATTTATTTTGAATTTTTTCATGGTGTTCCGATTCACCCCGCAGAAAAGGGTGAATCGGAACACTCGTTACAATTTATGTCTGATCTTATTTAAATGTTTACAGGGTGACAAAAAAGCAAATAATAATGCATTGTGGTAAATAGGAACACAAAATTATCATAAAATAATCATTTAATATGCCGGATAAAATTTGTGTTTGTCAATTATTGTCAAAATAATCATATGTTTGAAAGCGTATCAACTCTTATATAACTCTCCTATAACTCATTCAAATAGTCGTTAAAATTAAAAATACTTTTTAATTTACTTTTATGTTTGCGTGTCGTATGACTGCAAATTCTTTAAAATATCTTGAGAAAGGAGAAAAGCATCCTCATTTGTTTCAGAAAATCTCTTCGTTCATAAGCGCTTTTTGTAAAGCACACTTATATAGCAATAATCTTGTGGGTGTAAAACTTTTCTCATATAGAGTCTTTATACATTTTTCCATATAACTTAAAGATAACGAAGTCATTTAGAGAAAAAACCACTGGAACAATCGGGTTTTCTGTCATGCGGAAACTAGGCTCCTCTTCTGACATTTATTCAAGCCTGCAATCTTGATTACTGTCTTGAAGGTAGTAATTAGACTCTTCTTCAGTCGTTGAATCTTGTGTGGAATATAATCTTGCAATCAAGTGTTCCGATTCACCTCGCAAATCTCAAAATCAAGACGAGGCTAAACATAAAAATTCGTAAAATAAAAAGTTTTTAAAACCAAGTTAAATTAAGTATGGCATGTTGTTGTGGATGTTTATACTTATCTAAAAATATATGAGTTACGTCTATAACTGGTACATGTTATTAATTACGGGATAAGCTTTGGAGAGGTTAAAACTCATTGGATTGTATACACGCTGTTTTAGAATTAAAAAAAAAAAAAAAGGACAGTGTTGAAAACCCCACAAAACATTTTCCAAGATTAAAAACATGTTAACCAAATAAAATATATAAATATAATTAATAAAACTGCTTTATTTGTGTAAAATGATAATTTCTTTGTAATTTCATGAAGTTTCGTTCCGATTCACTCCGCTGTTCCTATTCACCCCATTTTACGGTACTTTAAGAGCGTCGGCGAGGTTCGATCGCGGTACCTTTTGCGTGATGGCCAAGCATTCTGCCTTGAACATCTCATTTAATTATTGTAGGTTATGATTTATAGTAATTTCCAGGAAAAAATCTTATTTTATATACAACGAAGATTAGTAACGTAATATAATCATTAAAATTCAAAATTATTTGCTACTTATTAAACTCAAATTTCTAAAGGTAAATAATTTCTTATGAAAAGTTGGCGTTTCCAAATATAAATGTGTGTACATCAGTTATCAATTGTAAATATTTTTGAATCAAATGTTCGCTAAAAAGTGATAAAAAGAAAAGGGGAAAAAAAAAAAAAAAAAAAGGAAGACTTCAAATATTCACTTTCATCAACAAGTTGATCTAACCACGGCCATTTAATTTTTTCCCCTAATCTGTAAAGGAATAAATTTCTGGTAACCTCTGAATTAAATTGGACAAATAAAAAGAGTTTTCAAAAAAGGAATGTAAGGATTTAATTGGTTAACTTTGATTGAGAATATCTCAATAATATTGATTTTTGGACCCTACTTCAAATTGCAAATATTATTCATTTTTAATCAACATTTTGAAAATGTATAGGACGTGCGATGGTTTTGGAACACTCTATATAATTGCAGCCTTTGTCTAAATCTGGGATTAGTTTAATATGTGATTCAAGTTTCATCAAAATCTCTTTAGCCGTCTTATTGTGGTTCAATACCAACCCATTAAAAACTTTACCCTGTATATACATCAATAAGGATAATGAGAATTTACAATGTCGAAATAATTTTAAGTATGCACATATTTGTGGGATTTGCGTATAATCCGTCAGTTTAATTTGAACAAACTATGGAACTAATTAAGATTCAAGGAAGACCATCGGGATGGCTTTGTTCTAATTATGAAAGGGTTAAATCTTAAGTCATTTATAAGCCTGAAATAAAATGACTATATGAAATATATCGAAAGATTGGTTGAAATATGTTTAATTGAATGGTTTTAGGTTTACTGTGACAGTGGCTATATCCCGTACCTCCAATATTAATTCATATACAAAAATAACAAAATGGCGGACAAATATATATAAAACGTGTTTTTTTTGCATGTTTTTTGCCAAAAAAAAATTGTAAAAAATAAAATTTTGTAATAATTATTATACGGGATATAGCGATAATTGTACAGAATATGTGATTAAAATTTCACAAGGATCAGTCCAGTAGTTTCTGAGATTTTTTTCAACAAGCTCACACCTGCCTACTTTTTGAGGACTCCTGTTTACCTGGTATTTTCACACTAAAAAAGTGGTTAAAATCAATAACTATAATTTTTTTTTATTTATAATTTACGAATGTTTTTGTTAAGCCTAGCAAGTTTTATATCAATACGTATATTTAATAAGGCGTATATTTCTTAAATCATTTATATTAATTTTGATTTTGTGTATATTTGGTGGGCAAACCTTTGACAGGCTAATTAACCCACTTGACGTCATTAAATTGAACTGAAACTTGGCAGCTAGACTCGTTGTCTATGAAAATGCATTCCATCAAGTTTTGGGAATAACTAAAGTTGGCTGGCAGGGAATCAATGGTTTTGTTCATAGTAAAGAAAAACTAGTATTTGAGCTCAAAATTGCTTAAAAGAATTGCAATTGAGCATAAAAGTTGCCATTGATTGATATTAAAAACTTTCACTTTTGTGAGTTGTCTTTTTATTACAATAAAATGATTGGAACAAAAACTTAGAAAGGACAGGAGAAGTGAGGGGAGATACCTGTAATTTTCCCATCTGCTACATACGGTGAGTTTGCACCCCCCCCCCCTGTGTGTCTCTCAAAATAGAAAATTCTCCAGTTTTTGCACTTTTTTTTAAACACCTGATCACTTTTTGAATCAACACAACAGCATTCATTGCTCTTACTATTTTTAAACTACACAGGGATTTATTAAAGTGCAACTCATAATTCTTTTATCCATTACAAGATTCCATTTCATAAGAATTGTAAAATATTTTATACTTCTAAAAGTTATTTTTCTTTGCCATTTATTGCTTTACTTAACTCAAAATTTTATTTTAATAATATCAATATTTTCAATTTTCGCGATTTTTTTTCGAGGATTTTTGCAAACAATTATGGGATAAAATGGATCCTATATAATAAACACATCTTTCAAGTACAAGAAAATTTTATTTTTTTATTTTTTTGAACAATTATTATAATAAAACAGTAACATCGAAAAACCCGTGTAGAAATGTAATGTTCGTGGCTTGTTGATGAAATTTCGGAAACTATCCGGCCGATTGTCATGAAATTTGAATGACATATTCTTCATAGTTATGGCTATAGCGCATATCATCAGATTTTTGAAATTTTGATTTGAAGTATTTTTTTTTTACAAAAAACTGCAAAAAAACGCGTTTTTTTTTTTACTTTTTCGAAAAACGCGCGCCATTTTGTTATTTTCACGAATATCAAAAATCTGATGATATGCGCTATAGCCATAACTATGAAGAATATGTCATTCAAATTTCATGACAATCGGCCGGATAGTTTCCGAAATTTCATCAACATTACATTTCTACACGGGTTTTTCGATGCTACTGTTTTATTATAATAATTGTTCAAACAAATAAAAAAAAATTATTTTCTTGTACTTGAAAGATGTGTTTATTATATAGGATCCATTTTATCCCATAATTGTTTGCAAAAATCCTCGAAAAAAAAATCGCGAAAATAGCCTATTTTCGAGGTGCCTAAAGTGAGAAGACGCCTTAATCATATTATATAGATTTAGTAGCATTTAGTATGACACTCTTCATCATAAGCATAGTCATTAAATTAAGGATTAGATGCATGGCCAAATCTATCTCATTCAACTCTTAATCTTTTCTGCCCTAATGTACAGACTTTCCGGAGATTAGACTTTATTATCTATTGCATAAATAAATCCCTGAATTTCATAAGTTTCTATGCTTTTAGTCTTCTTAAGAGGGTCCGCGCATGAAAATTTTGCAGATTATTAATTTTGAGTTCATTAACGATTATTAAAATTTAAATTATTTAAATTGTTTTCTTTAAAATGATCCCTCTTTACATCTCATTTTGAAGCATTTTTAATAATTTTGAAGTAAACAAAATGTAGGTATTTGATGCATGTTTTTAACACGCTTTTATTAGTTTCACCTGTATGTTTGTAACCGACTCTTTTGGGCTCGATTTTGCCCTACTTTGAGCGATCAGATTTGATTCAAACTTTGCTCATTTGTTACAGACCGATGACAATACAATAATTCAATAAGTTTGTCGCTTTATCACAAGGATTAGCTCGTGTTGCTCTTGCACCGTTAAATTAGAACCAACCAACCTTCTCCGGAATCGAACCCTGGTGTGCCGTTTGAAAGATTTGTCGTGGGAATGATGGTTATACAAAGCTTGTTTATTTAGTCGCATTATCTTTACCAGGATCTTCAGGATTAGTGATTTTTCATATTCAGAGACACGGTAGTGTTTTGTGCCAAGTAATACGGTTGGTACTAAGGCATACACATGACTTAAATTTGAGACAAGCATATGACTATTGGCAGGAACAACTGGAGAGTTTTGTACACTTATTTAAAAAATTAACTAAAAAAAAATTATAGTTTACAGAAAAAATAATTAATAGTTTAAAAATCTAAAAAACACGCTTTATTAGAAAAGTGAACTAAAAAGTAGAAAATAATTTTAAATAAGTTTGAAATAAGAATAGAGTGATTAACAAGAAATATTTATTTTATCGGTAAAATTTCATTGGTAAAAGTAGAGCTATTATGAAAATATCTTAAAAAGCACCCCACGCTTTTTTACGATAAAATAAATATTTCTTGTTAATCACTCGATTATTTCAAACTTATTTAAAATTATTTTTTACTTTTTAGTTCACTTATCTATTAAAGGGTGTTTTTTAGTTTTTTAAACTATTAATTATTTAACTTCAAAGCTGAATTTCTGATAATGCCGTTTTCTCATGTTTAGGGGCACATAGTTTAAAATATACTTGATATAAATGCTTGAAATTTTTTATACACGTTTCTTTAATGTATTTAAGTACTTTAACAAGAGGAATAAATGGTAGGTCACATACTTTTTAAAAAATAATTAGTATGAAATTTTAAAATTTTTTTAAACATATTTTTTAGAAAGTTATAATTATTTTAATTTTCAAAAAGCAATAAAAATCTCCTTTTAAAGCATTCAAAAGTATTCAAATATTGTACTATGAAAGTTTCATAATGATTGAAGAATCTTTTATTAAATGAGATGCCCCCAAAGTTGCTGAATTTAACCTGGGATGGACCTCCTATGGAGTTGCCGGACTCCCAAGGTATAAGAGAATAAAAATGATTAAAGAAACTTGGAAACACTCTCAGATTGCAAATAGTGGGTTTATGTTCTAGACTAATATTCATGCCCATTACATTGATTCATTTTTAGTTTTTTTTTTTTATAGCAATACGACTATTTATGCCATACTTAGCGTTAATAGATATTTATATTAACTTCAGCCTTTTTAGATATTTTAAATAGATTCTTTTTGAGGGATATTTTGTCCCAATCATATTTAACAGTCGGGTAGTATATCAAATTAGTACAAGATTATATATTATGTATGTGTTTATGAAAAATATATAATTATTATTATAATATCCTAGACGATATATCCTCCTGATTCAACGATTGGGATATATTGTCAAAGAAGATTTCCAGGAAACGATAAAGAGAAATAACATTTTTTTTTATAGCAATACGACTATTTATGCCATACTTAGCGTTAATAGATATTTTTATTAACTTCAGCCTTTTTAGATATTTTGAAAAGATTCTTTTTGAGGGATATTTTGTCCCAATCGTATTTAACAGTCGGGTAGTATATCAAATTAGTGATCGAATTAGTACACGATTATATATTATGTATGTGTTTATGAAAAATATATAATTATTATTATAATATCCTAGACGAAATATCCCCCTGATTCAACGATTGGGATATATTGTCAAAGAAGATTTCCAGGAAACGATAAAGAGAAATAACAGTCGGATAATATATCCTACCAGTGATCGAATTAGTACAGGATTTGCATATTATATATGTGTTGATGAAAAATATATAATTATTATAATAATATCCTAGACGATATATCCTCCTGATTCAACGATTGGGATATATTGTTAAAGAAGATTTCCAGGAAACGATAAAGAGAAATAACAGTCGGATAATATATCCTACCAGTGATAGAATTAGTACAGGATTTGCATATTATATATGTGTTGATGAAAAATATATAATTATTATTACAATATCCTAGACGATATATCCTCCTGATTCAACGATTGGGATATATTGTCAAAGAAGATTTCCAGGAAACGATAAAGAGAAATAACAGTCGGAAAATATATCCTACCAGTGATCGAATTAGTACAGGATTTGCATATTATATATGTGTTGATGAAAAATATATAATTATTATTATAATATCCTAAACGATATATCCTCCTGATTCAACGATTGGGATATATTGTCAAAGAAGATTTCCAGGACACGATAAATAGAAATAACAGTCGGATAATATATCCTACCAGTGATTGAATTAATACAGGATTTGCATATTATATATGTGTTGATGAAAAATATATAATTATTATTATAATATCCTAAAAGATATATCCTCCTGATTAAATGATTGGGATATATTGTCAAAGAAGATTTCCAGGAAACGATAAAGAGAAATAACAGTCGGATAATATATCCTACCAGTGATCGAATTAGTACAGGATTTGCATATTATATATGTGTTGATGAAAAATATATAATTATTAATATAATATCCTAGACGATATATCCTCCTGATTCAACGATTGGGATATATTGTCAAAGAAGATTTCCAGGAAACGATAAAGAGAAATAACAGTCGGATAATATATCCTACCAGTGATCGAATTAGTACAGGATTTGCATATTATATATGTGTTGTTGAAAAATATATAATTATTATTATAATATCCTAAACGATTGGAACAAATAGTTCCAGTCGAATATTAAAAATTCATGAAGTCCTTTTGAAAGGATTATATTCAAAACCAAAGAAAGAATCCCATGGTGAGGAACCCATCATATTTTATTGTGGAACTCTTGGGTTGGTTGTTTTCAGATTATCTGGCGCCGTCAGCAACACGAGGGCTATAATGCACCGAAACTTTCATCATTAGACAAGCCAACATACATTTACAAACACCCATACCTAACACTGGACTCGAACCCGCAACCTCGCGTGGAACTTTTGGGTTGGTTGTTTACAGATTATCTGGCGCCGTCAGCAACACGAGGGCTATAATTCACTGAAACATTCGTCATTAGACAAGCCAACATACAATTACAAACTCCCATACCTAACACGGGACTCGAACCCGCAACCTCGCGTGGAACTCTTGGGTTGGTTGTTTTCAGATTATCTGGCGCCGTCAGCAACACGAGGGCTATAATGCGCCGAAACTTTCATCATTAGACAAGCCAACATACATTTACAAACACCCATACCTAACACGGGACTCGAACCCGCAACCTCGCGTGGAACTCTTGGGAGTTTCTTGTTTGTAATGTCGCAAAAAAAATTGCAGAACTAAAAATGAAAATTTGGAAAATATTTGGTAAATAAGTGATGTGTCTACTATGAGAATCATTTACATATCAGTTGGAAAAAAGATTGCATACCTCGGGAAACATCTGAGCAATTTAAATGATTTCACTTAGCTAGTTCATATATCCCCACTCCACCTCTCATTAAAATAAGCAAATTTAGAATTAACAAGCACATTTAAATTCTACAAATACATATTTTAGGCGAAATGATAAGATCGATAGGTTTAACTGGGACATGTTTTTACAACGAAGTTAAGCATTGCTGACCTTAATATCTTCCTAATAGTCAAAGCCGAACAAACGGTATAGTGGTTAGCGTGCTAGCTTCTAGACCGCGAGGTTGCTGGTTCGAGTCCCGTGTTAGGCATGGGTGTTTGTAAATGTATGTTGGCTTGTCAAATGACGAATGTTTTGGCGCATTATAGCCCTCGTGTTGCTGACGGCGCCAGATAATCTGAAAACAACCAACCTAACTCCAACTTTCACAAGAAACTTTTTTTTTTCTCTAACCAACATATTTGCATAATGTAAGCTATGTCTTTGCAAACATATTGCATAATACTAAGAAGAGTGCATGCCTAGAAAATATCAGTTGAATAATCAAAATTCAGGAAATAAATAACCCAACACAAAGTATTATTAATGGTATAGTGGTTAGCGTGCTAGCTTCTGGACCGTGAAGTTGCGGGTTCGAGTCCCGTGTAAGGCATCGGTGTTTGTAAATGTATGTTGGCTTGTCAAATGACGAATGTTTCGGCGCATTATAGCTCTCGTGTTGCTGACGGTGCTAGATAATCTAAAAACAACCAACCAACAAAGTATTATTAACAAACTTTTCATGATGGAAAGTTACATCTCAACTTTAAGTTCAGCTGAAATAAAAATGTAAACAATAGTTTAAAAAGTGGGATCAATCACAGATTGGGTTGATTGGATTTTATCGTCACAAGAGCAAAGCCTTCACAGGTTTGAAAAAAAAAAAAATATGAAGACAAACAATAAGTAAATGAAAGAAACTGTTTATCTAACAAAGATTTTTATGAGGGGTAAAGAGATTTCTGATAAAAATAAGCAATAAGTATTCACGAAACTTCCTTTATTATTAACCGGAAAATATTAAAACTCAATAAGATTCCCAAAAAATATCTTTCAATTCCGAGTTTCCAAAGAAGTTTTGGATGTGATGTTTGTTTAGAATTCAGGTTGAGCATCGGAAGCTTGCATTTCTTTGTTGAATAGAACAGCCCGTCGCGAAAAATCATTCCCAATAAAAAAAAATATTTGAAGGAGACAGATCAAAAAGAGGTCGCGTTTTTATAAAAAAATATTAATAAAAACCACTCTATTCCTATGCCTAATATATTGCGACGAAAGATTAAACTTCATATTTTATTGCTTGGTTCTTCTCGAAGGTGTTTTTATTTTGCTGAAACCCATCACGCAAAATCTACATCACCTGCAAAGAAGCGTCGAAGTATTTTCGTCACGGATAAAAGCCGGTATCACAATACAGATTCTTGCGAAAAGTAAGCCTTTGTCGCTTATGTCTGGAACGCTGTCTAGTAACTTGGAAGTAAGGATAACTAATAATTCTAATGTGTTTTTTGTTTGGAGCGACAATAGTTGGAAAACTACTTTATAAAGTTTGGAATCTAATGGAAGCGGAACTTTTGCATTACAAATAATCTACCAGAACACACGTCTTTACAATCAAAACTAAAGAATAAAGTTAAAACAAGAATTTAGGGAAAAACAAGTACTTAATGTGTTGAGGCAATAGAAAAAATATTGATTCACAATCTTATCTCAGTAAATTTAAAGGCAAGCTATTTTAGTTATAATTTTTCTCAATTGCTTGCTTATGATGTTTAACGTCGTAATATTACCAAATTCGGTGTGATTATAATTAAAGTTCAACTTTCACAAAGCTGTGAAAAAGAGCCACTGGTCAGAATACCAGAAATTCGATCTGAATACACGCGAAGAAGGAGGGAAATATTATGGTATAATAAATAGCTCGATTTTTCTTATGCTACGATTTTCATCTTTCTTCGCTTATATTCAGGTCAAATTTCAGGTCATTCTGCCCAGTAGTTCTTTTTTTTAAAGCTTTTTTAAAGTTGAACTTTAATTATAATCACCCTGAAAGTTCAATGTAAGGCATTGAATATATGAGTCGTCCATTTCTAAAAGTGCCTAGTTGCCTAGGGGACAACTTTTCAAGAAACAAGAAAAACCTGTATTTTATAAAACTCAATAGTTAATTTATGACTGTTATGTTTATAAAATCTGTAAATTAATTAGAAACACATTTTTTTACAAGGTCTTAGGTCGGTTTTATTTTATATAAATCAATAATAAGCTGTTTTAATATGTAACTAGGCAGTTTTGGGAAAGTTTTTTGTAATTAGATACCTAGTTTTGGAGTTGGTTGATTGTATTCAAGATTTATAAGGCGCAAGGGCAACACAAGGGCCAAACTGAGCCAAAGTTTGGGAGTTGGTTGGTTGTTTTCAGATTATCTGGCGCCGTCAGCAACACGAGGGCTATAATGCGCCGAACTTTCATCATTAGACAAGCCAACATACATTTAAAAACATCCATGCCTAACACGGGACTCGAACCCGCAACCTCGCGGTCTAGAAGCTAGCACCCTAACCACTATACCGTTTGGTCGGCTTTGGGAGTTGGACCTTTATCAATTAGCTAGTTTTGGCACTGTAAATGCAACTGGTCAGTTTTGGAAATCAAAAACCACAATGAGACTGAATGTGATGTTAAAATGTTTAAAACAAACAACTTTTATTTCCACTTACACTTTTCACAACACCTTCAACCCTCATTTCTTTTTCAACATTTGCAATATTTAAACTTATTTTATTTCACAAGATCACAAGAAAAGACAACATAACACGAGACATAACCTCATAGAAATCACTCAACTTTCAATCAACATAGGTGAACAAAAATAACCGATTCCCTAAAAGTAACAGGTTAGCCAACAGTAATTAGTAATAAAATGTGTAGAAATATAGGTCTGCACTATGAAAATGTCCCCCCAGTTTTTTAGAATAAATAATTTGTGGATGCTTACAACTAGTGGGTAGGGTTCTTTTTTTATGATTCATTTTTTTATGTCAACTTTATTATACATGTTTCTATTTAAAATTTTTTAAAACTTGTTTTATAAATTAATAATTAATTATTAAAACACTATTTGGCTCAAAAGTTAATTTCTATTTATGTTTGGCATTCAACAAACTATTGTTTGAAACAAAAATTACTAAAATATACTAATTATTTAAGAATTTATGGTAAAAAAAAGCAATTTCTTCTTTTAACATTAACTTGTCTATTCTTTGATCTCATTTAAATTATTAATCACTCATTGGAAAATTATGAAATTTGGTATTAAGACGTTTTTTGGACACTAAATCTAAATATGGTTTAATATTATGGGGTTGCTTTTGAACTTTTTAAAGTTTGGTTTAGTTTTAATATGTATACTAATTATTTAAGAATTTACGGTAAAAAAAGCAATTTCTTTTTTTAACATTAATTTGTCTATTCTTTGATCTCATTTAAATTATTAATCACTCATTGAAAAATTATGAAATTTGGTATTAAGACGTTTTTTGAATACTAAATCTAAATATGGTTTAATACTATGGGCTTGCTATTGAACTTTTTAAAGTTTGGTTTAGTTTTAATATGTAGATCACCCCTCATGATAAAAAATATATATCCAATCAATAAAGACTTTCCACGATTTACAACGGTACTTGACTTTATTTATTTCATCAATTAGAATACAAGATACAGCAAGCCAGTAGCAAAGATTTTTTTTTTTGGGGGGGGGGGGGTTATGGTCAAAGATTTGATTAAATACATATAACAAGTTGCCCAAAAAAAAGAAGGGGTAATGTGAAACAAGATTTCACATAATTTCGAGGGGGGGGGGGGGTCCCGTCGATTCCCACTGTCTACGGCAATGAGATATAGCCAGCGTTCGGATTTGCTTACTGTACCACTAATAATCTGGAGGCCAAGTGATAAATAAGAGGGAAAGATAACAAAGGGAAGGATTGCATGAAGTTCTCATGAAAAGAGTTTTTTTAGTTCCCTTCTTAAGGAAGAATGGGATCATCGCCAAAAACCAGATTCTCATTGTAGAATAAGGATATCATGGAAACGGGAAATTTCATTACATTTTAGTATGAGAATTTGGGTTGTTGGTTGGTTGTATTCAGATTATCTGGCGCCGTCAGCAACACGAGGGCTATAATGCGCCGAAACATTCGTCATTAGACAAGCCAACATACATTTACAAACACCCATGCCTAACACGGGACTCGAACCATCAACCTCGCGGTTTAGAAGCTAGCACGCTAACCACTATACCGTTTGGTCGGCTATGAGAATTTGGGAAGGCTTGATTGTTAGGCGTTAGGGGAATTATTTTTAATTTGTTAGTGCTTATCTGAAGTAAAACTTTTACTTGTAACAAGACATTCTTGAACGTTAAAATATATTTTATGGGATGGGGAGATGGTATCCACATATCTCTCCGTGACTACTTCCCAGTGATATATAAAATCCCCTACCGAAAATATATTTCCAAAAATATATACACTTGATATATGATGAAAAATATATTCAAAATATTTTTAACTTGTTTCTGTTTTTCTGAGGTAAAACTTTTACTTGCGACAAGACACCCCTAATTTCTTAAAAGTTAAAATATATTTTCGGTGAGGGGATCTAATACCCCCTTGGCTACGCGCCTGCGATATATCCCCCCCCCAAAAAAAAAAAATATATATATATATATATATATATATATATATATATATATATATATATATATATATATATATATATATATATATATATATATATATATATATATATATATATATATATATATATATATATATATATATATATATATATATATATATATATATATATTATATATATATGTATATATGTATATATGTATATATATATATATATATATATATATATATATATATATATATATATATATGTATATATATATATATATATATATATATATATATATATATATATATATATATATATATATATATATATATATATGTATATATGTATATATGTATATATATATATATATATATATATATATATATATATATATATATATATATATATATATATATATATATATATATATATATATATATATATATATATATATATATATATATATATATATATATATATATATATATATATATATATATATATATATATATATATATATATATATATATATATATATATATATATATATATATATATATATATATATATATATATATATATATATATATATATATATATATATATATATATATATATATATATGGGAGGGATATATCGCTATATATATGAATGGGAGGGATATATCGCTGAAGTAGAGCCTTAGAGAGGGGTGAATGGGGATATATCATCTTCCCGAAAATATGTTTCACTTTTACGAAATAGAGATAGCAAATAATCTTGATTCAAATAAAAGTTTTACCTCAGAAAAGGCAGTAGAAAATTAAATATATATATATATTTAATTTTCTGCCTGCCTTTTCAAATAAAAGTTTTACCTCAGAAAAGGCAGTAGAAAATGAAATATATATATATATATATATATATATATTTAATTTTCTACTGCCTTTTCTGAGGTAAAACTTTTATTTGAATCAAGATTATTTGCTATCTCAATTTCGTAAAAGTGAAACATATTTTCGGGAAGAGGATATATCCCCATTCACCCCTCTCTAAGGCTCTACTTCAGCGATATATCCCTCCCATTCCCAAAATATACATAACATAATTTTTTAATTTGCTACTGCTTTTTTTATGTAAAACTTTTACTTGCAACAAGACATTCCAGTTTTTTAAAAGTTAAAATATAGGGAAGGGATACATCCCCTCCCCTGGCTACGCTACTGAGGATCGAAGTGATAGCTCAGGTGTAGACCCCGTCAATTGACCGAGTTTAAATTACGAACGGAGCTTTGACTAGAGGTTCATCTGGGGGTTCACATGCCAGACAATATCTTAAAGCTACTTTTAAGGGGACACTCTGCCCTAAAAATTAAAAAAATTTCTAATTTCTAATTTTTTTTATTTGGTATAATTATAGTTTGGAATCTTCTAAATACGTATGTAAAATTTAAATACTGTATATACTCTTTTTAATGAGTTATGTGACATTTTATGCTGGGTGATAAGATGATCTTCTTAAGAAATAAAAACTTTAAATCGATTTTTCTTACTGTTTGTTTTTTGTTGATGTTAGGTTTTTTGAAACGCTAAGGCCTTTTTTTTTTTAATGAATAGAAAAAATTTAAATATTTAGAGCATGTTATAAAATATGTCCATTTTATAAATTGGCATTCTAATTAACAAAATATGTTGTAGTTTTAAATGTTGTAGGATGTTTATGTTGTAGGATAAAATTATTGCAGATTTATATAATTTGTATTTCATTATGAATAAACATCTACATAATAATTAATTACTATAAGTATTACCTATTTTAACGCCAATTCTTATATAATATAGTTTAAAGAATTTTCTTAGAAAAAATTATGGAAAATTATGTTAGTATTTAAAAAAGCCTTAGTACTTAAAAAAATGTGTAACATTTCATCAAAAAAAGAAAAAAACAACAACTAAAATTTCGATTGGAAAGCTTCCTTGCAAACCGTCGTTAACGGGTTAGCCCCTTGCACCTAATGTTATCCGAATCCAATTCGAGCAACTCGCCCGGGCCAAATTTATAAATCTCAAACTGACTTCCGGCTGGAAAAATCAGCATTTCTATTTCGATGATCGGTGAAGCATGGTCCTAGTCATTCCCTGCGTCAGTAAATTCCAATAAATCAAATCATACCATTCCGTTGATCCCGAACTGACCGCATTTTTGACACATTTTCTTGAAATTTACTCCAGAGGTAAGGGGTGTTAAATTAACTCCCAGCAATCAATTTTGCTGTTGAATTGACTCCCAACAATCAATTGTTCTGTTAAATTAACTCCCAACAATCAATTATGCTGTTAAATTAACTCCCTGTAATCAATTTTGCTGTTGAATTAATTCCCAACAATCAATTTAGAAAACCTGTGCATATAAAATTCCGTACTTGTCTATCCAACATACCATTCGTTTATTCTTTCTGTCTATTTCATTTGCGTAGTTATGTCATTTCAAAGTAAGAGATTCCTTTCTGATAGGGCCCATCTGATGGCTGTGTGGTTCGCGCTCTGACCACGCATGCCAAAGGTGCCGGGTACGAATCCCAGATTAGGCATGGATGTTCGTAGTGGTTCGGAATCCACGTTAAGCTGTAGATCCCTGTCTGATTAGCTATTATTGTGCATGAAAATAGGTCGTTGATCGTATAAACCAACCAACCAACCAACCAACCAACCAACCAACCAACCAACCAACCAACCAACCAACCAACCAACCAACCAACCAACCAACCAACCAACCAACCAACCAACCAACCAACCAACCAACTTGATAGACCCTGTATATGGGACAGTATCCTCTTCTGGAAATTGAAGATTTCTCGATATTATGAGTTGGCATAGACTAATTGTGAGCTAATTAAAAATTTATTGTAAAGTAATTTAATATCAACTATTTTTTCTCTTTCGGTCGTATTAAGGAACATATTTCATATGAAACTTATCAGTATTTTATTCCAAAACTTGCGAGAGACTGGTTTGATACGCAATTCAATAAAAAAAAAAAATCTGAAATCAACATGCAACTAAAATAACTTGCACATTTATTTAAGATTAAACTTAATGATTTTCCAAATATATTATTTTCTCATATAAATTTGATGCCGGTTGACTTTCAGACCTGTTTTAAGTAATGATAAGTTGTTTTAATGAGGGAATGCATTTTTTTCCTGGGGTTCTAGTGTTGCTTCCTGTTCGATCAATTTGTTAATTGCTCCATAATCATTATTTAAAACTTTAATACATTGTTTAGTAATGCGATGCCGAGCTTACATATCCGTGGTTAAAATTTCGCCAGTAAAAAAATACCGATAACAGATTGTTTTAATTTAATGTAATATTTTGGTTATTTTGTTTATCTAAGTCATAAAGAAATCACTAATTAAAAACGTAACGTTTCTTAACTCAGAGTTCAAAAAATGATTTGATTTCATTAAAAAATGTTTGAGTAATCTAGATCCAACTTACTGTACGTACTGCTTAACTTTGCCTATGCAATTGACACTTTGGCAAGCCAATTTTTGTTCTTAAATATTAAATTCAACTTCCTCTGGCACTTAGATTTATAATTTATTACTATACAAAATTATATGAATACTGCACAAGTTTTTACATTAAATTTGATATAGCCAAAATATTTATATTATTAAAACAAACTATCATTGATTAATTAATACGTATGTAAAAATATAATGACTCGGAAATGTTAAATAGAAAATAATTTGTAAATTTTAAGTTTACAAGCCAAATTATAATTGTCTCTTTACTTAACTACTCAAATAAACACAGCAAATAATTTTCCTTGATTTTCAGCTTGTGAAGAAATGTTATTAAAATAATTTCGGATCTATCTTCAGAAACTTCATCAGATACCTTCTCTGTTAGTTTTTAAAACCCACTGACGGTCAAGGGAATGGGCGAAATTCTACAGTTGTTTTCCTTGCAATAATTTTTAAATTATACTTCTAATTCAAATACATAATATTTTTAATTTTTTTTATTCATTTGTTTTATATAGGTTATAAACTATAATCCTAATAAAAAATATTTTATTTTTAATTTTATTTATAAATTTAAAAATGTTGTGTATTGCTGGAAAAACTGAGGATCAAATGACGCATATATACGTGCATGACCGCCGGTGGGTTAAGTTCTGAAGACATTTTTGTTTTGTTTAAAAGGACTTTGGCAAGACTCTATAATGGGAAAGCGGGATAATTTGGCGGACATTCGCTCAGCGGGACAGCGAGTTGAAAAGCGGGACGTTTGGTCACATTAACAATAATGCATCCTGAACAACAAGTCGGTTGTCCCATTTAAAAACCTAATATGTGTAGATCACTCAATAAGGATAGCTTTTCTAAGAATTGAGGAAAAAATATCTAAAGCTATAGATATTTTCCCAGCTAATTATTTCATGTGACACATGTTAAGAGATCTTATAAAGCAAAAATCACATTTTTATGATTTTGTCAGATACTAGGTTTTTAAATTGAATAACCGAAGTGTATGCTTTCATTGATATACTATTCTATTTATCGTAACCGATAACAAGTGTATTCTAGCATTGATATATTATTTTATGCCAATGTGCACCTTAACTCCATTGCCTAAAATTTATAAAGTTTGAATAGTAAGTTACGGAATGAAATACAAATATACATAGATAATTGGCGCTAAAGCATCCCCAATGTACTAAAAATATGAAATATACTTTTGAAATTTGAAAGCGGAAAAACTTGAATTATATTGAAAAGTTAAGTGATAGTATAATACAATGACTGTTGTTTATTCAATATATTTCAACTTTTTCGCTTTCAAATTTCAAATGTATATTTAATTTCATTGCATTATTTATTTTACTTTATCATTTAGTTTGCACGATTCTGGCTGTCAATTTCTGTCACTATGAAGTGCATATCACAGCTAAATACTTAACGGTACTTATAAAGTCCCGTCAGTATTTCATGATACTGTAGAAATTTAAAAGCTTTTCGACCCATTGGGACTTTGAAATCCATTTCAATGAATTTCGTTCTTCTTCATTTGTTGGATGATAGTTCAAGCTTATTTGTCTTTATATGCAAACGATTTTCAATTTTAATTTTCTACGCATTCACCTTGGCCTAACATTGTTTTATATACTTGTCTCTTGCATTCTTTCAAAGAAAAATAAACTAAATAATAAAAAATTATTACATATAAAGATAAATAAGTTTGAATTGTCATCCAACAATTGGAGTACAAACGTTATAGAAGTGGAATACAAAGTACTAATGGGTCTAAAAGCGTTTCAATTAACACATTGTTGACCGGTCTCGAGTTAACTCGTATTTTCATGGCCAAACGTTGCCGACCGGCTATGAGTTAACTCGTGTTTTCATGGCCAAACGTTGCCGACCGGCTATGAGTTAACTCGTGTTTTCATGGCCAAACGTTGCCGACCGACTACGAGTTAACTCGTGTATTCATGGCCAAACGTTGCCGACCGGCCACGAGTAAACTCGTGATGTGCTTTTTTTTTCTCATCAGTGCGATGTTCAAAGCTGACTTGCATCCCTCGGGCCCCAAAGCACATCAAGTTTTTTGGGCCCTAGACAAAATTTTGTAGAGGGTGCCCAATAGTTATATTGACAGTGTTTGCCGAAAGGATTTTCGTCTTTAGTCTGCAAGTTTATTGATAAGCATTTTTTAAAGTCCAAAATCACACAATAAAAAATCAACCAAAATGTAATTCAATTTAATTTTACTCTTTTTTCTGAGATTTAGTTGTTTAACGACTGCTACTTAAAATAAATTTAAGTTTATTGGTTATTTGTGTTCAAAACGTAATTAAAAATGTTAAACAATAACCCAGTGTTCAATTTAACTATAACGACTTTGAAAATTTTGGGGCCCAAAGCCTGGACAGTTACGAAATAATAGCCAGTGACATGAGATAAATAATCAGTAAAATTGCCGGTCAACAATGCGTTAATACAGTACCATAAGATGTCTTATAAGTCAGGTAAAAAAATAAAGAGTTAACCACAGGGCAACTGATGCCCCTTTCTTGATAGTATAATTAGTGATTACTATCAATCTAATTTAATTAATACATGTTTTTAAAACTAGGAAACGTATAAAATTTTACACACATTAAAAAAAAATATACGTAACTCAATTTTAAACTATATTAATGCATAACAGATTAAATTTGAAAATATACTTAAAAAAATAGCTGGACGAAATCAATCTGACATTTATTTTGGCACGTTCAGCTTTAAGCTAGTCAGCATTTATACTGATTCGTGACTCATTTGTCAGCGATTATTCTTTCATTTAAGTTGAATTTCCTTTATAAGTTCGGCTATATAAATCCATTATACACCTGCAGAGAAAGTTTTCCTACCGTAAAGTTCCGTAAACAAACGCTAAACATTTTTCGGTCAAAGATTTATCCCCACCAAAAGTTAGCCTTTATTGATGTGCTATGCATTGCTTCATCACCTTTCTTACTCTACAGTCATCATGGGTCATAAGATGTCTAATATAGGTTCACCTTAACAAACAGGTTTTAGTACTAGTAGGGAGATAAAAATCTACCCGAATTAAGAAATACACTTGACTATTTTATTTTAAGCCTTTCAGTCAATTTTGGTATCCAGAATAACAGGATTGAAAGCAAAATTAAAAAAAAAAATTAAAATTCTTTTAATTAAAATTCAAAATGATTCCAAATGGCATCATTAGGCATTAGGTATCGAACAAGTCTAAGCGATTTCGCTTTGGCATTTCTAAATATATCAAATAAAATTTTAAATCTTCTATTTAGTCGTAAATATATCTTAACGTAGTGAATATTTTTAGAAAAAAATGGAAATAACGAGGTAATAACAGTACGAATCTAAAATAAACAATATTGCCGGGAAAAGGTGTTGTGTTGTACTCAACTCCCACTGATGCCAAATGGCATCGTCACTTTTCAATCACTACAAATGTTAAAATTTTAAAATATATATTCGTTAAAAATGGTTAATATACAATTTTTAAATATTAAAGAGAATAATATGAAGATATTTGTAACTGTTATTTAATTTAAATTACTTAAAAAGTGCAATTAATTTCGACATCTTTTTCTGAATTGAGTAAACATAAACAAGCCTCATTTCATTCATCAACAGAACCTGTTCAGCCATATATTGTTGAAAAAGAAAAATAGATTTGGACAGAGAATAGTTTGATGATTGTAAAAACGTTGATTCGGATTCATTGGTAGTATTAGGTGAGGAGAAAAAAAATTCGTAAATGTTGTGATTCCAATTGGCATCACTGGGACTGAAAGGGTAAAGTTGTCTTTGTGTTTGAATTTTGGGGCTTAAAAATACTTTTTTAGTTCAACGAAATCCATTTGAAAATATTTTTTGGCCCTTAAAGTTTTAAAACTAGTCTTGAATCAGACACGTAACTCATTTGTCAGCGATTATCGTTTCAATCGAGTTTATTTTAATTTTAAGTTCTCCCTATTAATCCAAACATACAATTACTTAGTGCTCCACAGTACATAAAATCAAAACAGTTTTCGGTCGCCGATTCATCCCAAGCGAAGTGTGCTTTCATCGACGAGCTATGCATCGGGTCGCGAAACTCCATCGCCTTTTTTCTTCCCAGCCCCAGCCGTGGTTTAATCGATTTTGGCGGCACTAGCTAGCATACTCGGGCTCTTTCGTCTCTATGAATGGCCCGCTTCAAAACACAGCGTACTTTGCACGCACGCCAGCTCAAAAAGTTCAGCTACTAGAATGAGTTGTTTATCTCCTTAAACAAACTAGCTTCCTTTGCCAAGGGATGCTAACAATAGTGCTCCTTATGACGGCTTTTGTTTAATGTCAATGCAAAACTGAGATTTATTTTTAGAAACGCAAAACTCGGAGACTCTCCTGTTTAGAGCGAAAAAATTGGAGATTTAGTTGAAGGAGTGGATGGTATGTGGTTAAGGGGAGTTTGAAATGAATTGGTTGGTGTAAAAAGTATCGCGAAACAGCTCATGATCTAATATTAAGGGGGTGCGGTACCGAAAATAAAAAAAACTTTATTTATGTACATTTTTACGTCAAAAATTTATTTTATGTATGAGATACTATTTATATATCTTTGAGAAAATGTTTTTTTTAAATATTGTGTTTTGTTATTTAAAAAAAAATTTAAAAACCAAGAAAAATCCATAATAATTGATGTTTGCGTATTTTGATATAAGTCAAGAAAAAATAAAAAAAATTTCAAAGTGAAAGCTTTCTGTAATACATAATTATATAAAGAAAATTTTGCCTTCACAGAATTTTGATAGGTGAACTAAAAAAAAAATTAAAAAAATTCTCAAAGTTCAAATATTGAAATTTTTGCTTTTTTTTATGTTATCTTTTACGCTAAAAAATATATTTTGAAACAGAATTAAAAAAATAAAATTCTGTGAAGACAAAATATTTAAAACTATATAAATTAAATGCTTCAAAAATTTGAATAGCCAATTATTAATGGTTCTGGAGATATATCGATTTGAATATGCAACATCTGTGAAAAACACTAGTGAGCGAAAAACGCACTTTAAGCAGACGCTTCAAGGCGTTACGCCCATTAGTGATGTTTAAATCACAGGTAATTTTGTGGCGTTCTAATCACCGGAGGAATAAGATAAAAACATCATTCTCTTCAGGAATGTATGAACTATTTTTTAAAATCAGAAAAAAATTTGGGATTTTTGAAGAAATTTCGGTACCATACCCCCTTAAAGAAAATAGCGAAAGAAGGGTTATTATTTAAAAAAAAAAAGAGGATGAGATATTGTAGCATTTTATTATTGTAGAATATGTTTATCTTTAATATTTTTATTGGTCTTAAAAAAGTACCATAAATGTATTTTGTTTTGCTAAATGTTTTACACGAAAAGTGTTTATTTATAATTTGTATCTGTTTTATTAAACTATGATGAGTACTATTGTTTTGACCGTTAGCTATAGAGCAATTTGCCAGGAGGCTGAGATATTAAAGTGTTTTATTTTTGTAGAATATGCATGTATGTTGTCAATAAATTTTCATTGGCGTTCATAAAAGTTCAGTAAATATATTTTGGCTTACCAAATGTTTTAGACGAAAAGTTTGTATTAATAATTTTTATCTGTTTTATTAAATTGTGGAGAGTAATATTGTTTTGACCATTGGCTGTATAGAGTTATTTTCCAGGACGCTGTGATATTCGAATATTTTATTATTGTAGAATATGTTTACTTATTGTAAATATTTTTTTATTGGACTTCAAAAAAGTACAATAAATATATTTTGTTTTGATAAATGTTTTACACGAAACGTGTTTATTGATAATTTTATTCTGTTTTATTAAACTATTTTGAGTACTACTGTTTCGACCATTATCTGTACAGAGTAATTTGCCAGGAGGCTGAGATATTCGGATATTTTTTTATTGTAAAGTAGGTTTATTCATTGTTAATAATTTTTTATTGGCTTTCATAAAATTCAGTTAATGTATTTTGGTCTACCAAATGTTTTATAGGAAAAGTGTTTATTGATAATTTTTATCTGTTTTATTAAATTATGGTGAGTTATGTTGTTTTCACCATTGGCTTTGCCAGAAGGCTCAGATATTCGAATATTTTATTATTGTAGAATATATTTATTTATTATTAATAATTTTTATAGGCCTTTATAAAAGTTCAGTAAATGTATTTTGGCCTACCAAATGTTTTGGACGAAAAGTGTTTATTAATAATTTTTATCTGTTTTATTAAATTGTGGTGAGTAATATTGTTTTGACCATTAGCTATACAGAGTTAATTGTCAGTAGGTTGCGATATTCGAATATTTTACTATCGTAGAATATGTTTACTTATTATAAAATAATTTTTTATTGGACTTTAAAAAAGTACCATAAATGTATTTTGTTTTGCTAAATGTTTTACACGAAACGTGTTTATTGATAATTTTAATCTGTTTTATTAAACTATGGTGAGTACTACTGTTTTGACATAAATATATTTTGGTCTACCAAATATTTTACAGGAAAAGTGTTTATTGATAATTTTTACCTGTTTTATTAAATTATGGTGAGTAATATTGTTTTGACCATTGGCTGTGCCAGGAGGCTGAGATATTAGAATATTTTATTATTGTAGAATATATTTATTTATTATTAATAATTTTTACTAGCCTTTATAAAAGTTCAGTAAATGTAGTTTGGCCTACCAAAAGTTATACTCGAAAAGTGTTTACTGATAATTTTTTTTCATTATTGAACTAGGTTATTGTTTTTGCCATTGCGCATAAATTTGTCATACTCTACATTATTTTATTCCTAGACAGTGATTTTTTATGATCATTTTTCTTCCTTTATGCAAAATAAAAATTGATTTATGTTATTTTCATTTATAATCTAATACCTCTGCCTCTTACAAATAGTTTATTTACATTTGCACATTGTGTTACTTGTTTGAAAATCAAAGTTAATTTTTTTTTTTGACTCTATGAGGAGATGCCCTGTATAAGGAATGTTTCAATTCAGTACGGCAATGATCCCACTTCTCCCGTCGTAATTGAAACTAAAATAAATGAATATATTACAGTTTAAAATTGTAGTTCTCCGCTTCAAATAATTCTTTTTATTATTTATAGATAAATTTAACCTAAATATTAAATAATATAACCCATAAAAACAAAGTTTTTAATATAAATAATTTATATGCATTGCTGATTTTTATATTCACTAACATAGTGCGTTTCTGTTGCCAGCGTGTGCTTGGGGTGTTGCCCTTTAATTTCAAATATTAAAAACATCTCTATCAATAAAATATACGGTAAACTACTTTTCAATAGTTATTCATTAAATATTAATGTGAATTTATGCACTCGCATCCAAATATCTTTTATTTATTCTGATTAAAGCAATTTTTTTTATTTTTATATTAAAACAATTTTGACGAGAGGAAAGAGTTTCTTCAATGATCAGTTAAATGCTATTTCAGCGTAGATGACGGCAAGTTGGTTTATTAGTATTCCGTAAAAGTGACCTTTTAGTGACAGTTACAGCTCAAAAATTTTATAGAATGCATTGTCATCAACATCGAATCTATCTGCCAAGCTTTAGCCTGATTGCATAACGACAAGGGGGTTAATTAGCCCTCTGCAGATTTGCCTGCCATCGACATACACAGCCACCCGCCCGAACCCCCCCCCCCACCTACCCCCCCCCCCCCACGCACAAAATCGAAGTTAATATAAAAGATTAAAAAAGTTCCATTGGATACTTTATGATGGACGTACGGGAAAAGATTTATCAACTGACTGACTAACTACACAAGTCGTGTCAAAGTTCTGCTTTCCAAATCAAGTTTCATTATATCTCTCAGCAATAGAGGTCAGAAATATCGATCAAAATAAATATCGATACTATATCGTTGCATAGAAAAAGATATCGATACATGATTTTTTTTAATTTGATTTTTAATTTTGCTAGAAACGAAGCTTTTTGGAGCAAATTTCTACTTTTCATGAATTTATGCCAAAATTGTTTTAATAAATGTATTATAAAAATTATTTTAATAAATATATTATAAAATTATTTTAATAAATATATTATAAAAATTATTTTAATAAATATATTATAAAAATTATTTTAATAAATAAATTATATTATCAATCAGAATAAATAAAATACATTTGGATGTCAATGCATAAATTCACATTTATTTTTAAGGAATAAATTTTGTAAAGTAGTTTACCGCAAATTTTGCTGATAGAGATATTTTTAATATTTAAAATTAGATGCAAATTCTAGGCACACGTTGGTAACAGAAACGGCGCTGTGTTAATGACTCCTAATAAATGATCTTATCTTTCCATTACATTATGTTTTCTTTTTGGTTAGGGTGCCATTTTAACTGTCTCTCAGCCAAGTCCATACTTTAGTTTTGAAGTTTTTGAAATGGGAATAAAGAAAATCGAAAAAAAAAAAAGAAAAAAAGAAACACACACACACACACACACACGGAACTACATAACGATCATCAAAAAACTAAAAATGTCTGTAAACATCAATATATCGGTGACTTATATCGATATTTTATTTATCGATATTTTATCGATAAAAATATCGTCGTATCGATATATCGCCGACCTCTACTCAGCAATGGAATACAATATAAAACCTCCATGAACTTCCATAAGAGTAATTCCTCTAATCATTTTTAAATTACCAGATTAAGTGCGGGCCTACTAATATAAATAGTTATTTTTTAAATAAAATTTTGTTAATGTTAAAGTTCAGTTTTTAAGTACATAACTTCAACACTCTTTTTTTTATTAAAAACTGACATTTTATAGTTATTAATCTTCAAAGTAAGGAATATTTATGAAGATTTGAGCTATCCATTTTCTAGTTATTGGTCTTAAATTAGAATGCGGTTGTATTTATTACTTACTCATTCTAGGCTCTGCGTAGTCGAAAAAACAAAGCAGAAGAAAACGTAGCTCTTCACGAAGTGCTTGCTGATTGAGACTGTCAGATATAAACTGAAATCGAAGATGAGTTGGAAAACTCTGTCAAATCGAATTTTTCCAGAAAGTTGAGATGGCGATGTTAATAATTTTGTGTAAAGGAATGTTTAAGAGGAAATAGCCAATGAAGTTGTTTACAAAGAACTCTAAGAAAACCGCAACAGTTAAAACTACATTTTTCGGATATTTCTTGGAATAGATTTTTCTGCCTTAAACAATTGTTCTAGGTAAGGATGAAATTCGTAGCTCAAAGATGAAGCACGGATATAGCATGTGAGGGAATTTTTTCTTGGAATACGAGACTTTCTATGTTTCTCAGGTTTCTTTTATTGACAGAGCTCGTATGACGTCTTAAGTTCCTTTTCGACAATATGTTTGTGAGGAATAAAAACTATATCAGGTGAAATGATAAAAAGAGTTACAAAAAATTAAAAATAAAACGAATGAGTAAAAATTCTCTAATACGATATAACATTGAAAAATTATTTTAATAATTTATAATTAGGGATTTGAAAACCCCACAACTTTTAATTACGAGACGTTAAATTCAAGTAAAAATAAATGCCAAATGGCGAAAATTTTGGCAATAGTTATTAACCCCCTTGTCGTTATGCAATCAGGCTAAAGCTTGGCAGATAGATTCGATGTTGATGACAATGCATTCTCTAAAAATTTTGAGCTGTAACTGTCACTAAAAGGTCACTTTTAGGGAATACTAATAAACCAACTTGCCGTCATCCACGATGAAATAGCATTTAACTGATCATTGAAGAAACTCTTTCCTCTCGTCAAAATTGTTTTAATATAAAAATAAAAAAATTGTTTTAATCATTATGCCATACATTATGCCTTTCACGTAAATGGAACCGGATGATGGGCAATTCTCAAGGGAAGAGAACTCTATGTTAAAAACGTTCACGTCCTGTACGTCTGTGGGATATAAATGCATATTTCCCCTGGATAAAATAATTATTTTCCTTGCCACTAACTAATATAACCTTGTCACTAACTAATATAACCTTGTCACTAACTAATCTATAATAATAAAACAGAGTCTGTGAGTGTGTCTGTCTGTTTCTCTATAGGTAGTTACTTAAAATAGGCTTAGTGCTATGAAATTTTCAACATAAGTAGTTTTGTCCTTTTAATTTGACAGGCATAATGTTAAAATTTAAATTAGTTTTTATTAATTTTTTAATGAATTTTCTTTTATTTTACAAATTGACTTCAACAAGGCGTACAGATATAAAATTTTCAATATAAGTAGTTTTGGCCTTTTAATTTCTTCTAATAATTTAAAATATTAAAATATTCTCGGAGGGGTGAGGGGAGTTGTGTTATTGTATTAATGGGGAAATTCTTTTATTTCTCGACACTGGTTGGAGCCCTTATATTAAGGGTTTACGTAGCAATTAATCTTTTCTTATGCTTGGGCAGCGATGAACCTTTCAGCGATCAAAGTGAGATTGGATTGCGCAGTAAAGAACCTTTCAGCGAGCGAAGCGAGCTAGTACTTGCGTAGCAATGAATTTTCAGAGCTAAGCGAGCTGTGTTTACACAACAATGAAACTTTTAAAGAGCGAAGCTAGACTCGTTTTGTGTAACAAGGAACCTTTTAGAGAGCGAAGCGAGCCAAATGCTGTACCTATACACTTATGACGAGTCTTCGCAACGCTTGGCTACTAGCATTATATATAAATATAAAAACATGACTACTAGAGTCAATTTAATTTTACAATTCTAATGTGTTTACGAGTAGAAAAAAGAAGGCAATGTTTTGCGCGTCAGTCCCAGAAAATTTCTCCAATCCATTTTACTCTCTTTAGAAGAAAAAGGTTGTATGCAAAATTTTTATGAAGGTCAAATACCCTGACTCCGTCTTGTCAAATCAATTGCAAGAAAAGCCACACCCTTTTCCGTTAAAATTAAGACTTTATAAAATGAATGTAAAAAGTTACTTAAAACACTTAAGAAGAGATATGTAATTTGGATAATGGCACACTAGACAAGCAGAGTATTTCAATTTTAAGACCCAAGTCATTTTGTAAAATTATTTCCATGTTTGGAAGCTTTTATTTGAGATAGTTTTAGTTAAACGTTTGAAACAGATAGTATCAGATTATATATTATAGCTTTGCTGTCAGTAACATAGGTGTTTACGTTTCTTATTAGAAATACGACCCATTCAATTTCAAAATCTTTAAGCCGACCAAACGGTATAGTGGTTAACGTGCTAACTTCTAGACCGCGAGGTTGCGGGTTCGAGTCCCGTGTTAGGCATGGGTGTTTGTAAATGTATGTTGGCTTGTCTAATGACGAATGTTTCGGCGCATTATAGCCCTCGTGTTGCTGACGGTGGCAGATAATCTGAATACAACCAACCAATCATACTTTCCCATCGGGTCATTACCCCATAGTGATAACCGTTATTTTTAGATCTTATTTGATCACTTCTTGTACGTGAAATATAGAGAAAAACAATTTTGTACTAAATTTAAACATTTATACTCTTGCAAACTTTCCCATCGGTACATATTCCATAGTGATTACGCCGACCAAACGGTATAGTGGTTAGCGTGCTAGCTTCTAGACCGCGAGGTTGCGGGTTCGAGTCCCGTGTTAGGCATGGGTGTTTGTAAATGTATGTTGGCTTGTCTAATGACGAATGTTTTCGGCGCATTATAGCCCTCGTGTTGCTGACGGCACCAGATAATCTGAATACAACCAACCAAAATCTTTAAAATTAGCTTATTTTTAAGATCGTGTTTTTTAATTAAAGTGATTTGACCTCAGGAACACTTTTGTAAATAAGTTTATTCTCCTACAGGTGCTGTATAATAATTAAAATAATGTAACTTTTAAAATAAAATAGCTAGGAAATTCTCCATTACCTTTTTATGATTTCGTATTTTTTATTTTAGGTATTTTGGTAATTTAGATTGATGTCTCATCACTAGTAGCAAAAGAAACAGGCCCCCTCAACACCTTTTTACACTGTTAAAAATTTTGATTTACCTTGGATCAAAAATTGGTTCTCATTTAGTTGCAACCAACATTTGGTGCTTAGTTTCGCGATTTAATGGTGTTATCTTGGACCGTAAGCACCATTAAATCGTGAAAATAAGCACCAAATGTTGGTTGCAACTAAATGAGAACCAATTTTTGGTGCAAGGTGGTACAAATTTTTTAACAGAGTAGGAATGGCTTGTATACCTAATTTTATATACTTCTAGTCCAATTGTAGTTATTTACAATTGCATATGGAACAAAAATAATATCAATAACGTTTCACATGGAATTCTAAGAAAATGAGTTTAGTAGGTTTTTAACTCTGTTTTAAAAATAGGAATTTTGGTATTTTTAACCCTTTGAAGAACGAATTTCGATTTTAGTTCTGATTTTAATGACATTTGGTATAAACCATCTTTATAAGTAATGTAGGAAAATGTAAAAATATATTCATTTTAACTTTTGTAAGTGGTTACATTATGAAACCACAATGCAAGTAACACTGAACACAAATGACATACCTAATCAAATTTTTTATGTATACAAAATTGCACTTTGTTTCAGGTTATACAAAATCGAAACATTACATAGATTATTTATGATATGTTATGTGGTTTCTCTGTAAAAATAGTCTGCATATAGAAAAAAAATATAAATGGTTTTTGTTCTTTGTTCTTTTTATTTTGCTTCTCTGTCTATTTAACCTCGGAAGCAAAATAAATAATAATAATAATAAAAAAAAAGATACATCTACTATTTTTAAAATTGCCTACGAATCCGCAAAATTAGTACGCAGTATCGAATTCTGGATTTTATTGTAGCCATTTACTTTAAGGTATACTTATACATTAGGAGTTGCAAAATTTGACTGAAGTCTGCGTTTTTTTTTTTTTTTTTTTAATAAATATTCCCGAATTCATTACTTTTAAAATGATTCTATTTTCTTTCTGAGACTCAAATTTTTAAGTTATAGTGGGTTTTGTATCACATTAATTAGTGTAGTAAGCTTTAAAAGCATTTTCTGAAGAAAGACATTTTGGTGCTATATGACTTTGCGCCGACAGTCATAACTTCATTATAAATGGTCCGATTTACAAAATTCTAATTTTATTTTGTAGACAATAGTTGTGAATGTGTTTTCTACTAGAATGTAATACATATTGTTTTCAACAATTTTTTTATATGTATTTTAATCTTAATTTTTTGATGGAAACTATGTATTTTTTTCAAACTTTTTATCTCATAACTTATAATTAAATAAATATTGAAGCCAAATTCACAATTGAGGACTAAAAATGGAAAACGCCCTAGGTACCAAAAAAATTGAAAAGCCTTTTTCTTACGGATAAATATCTTAAAGACCAAGCTAAACAAAGTGGAGAACTCCTAAAGTGCAAAATCCAGTAGCAATAGTTCAAATTCAATCTGAAGTATGTAATTAATCATTGCCTTAAGCACCAGAGATGATCATTTTCCGGCTCTCCTGAATTTTTTTTATTTTTTGGACTTAGGTCATTTTCCATTTCTAGTCCTCAAATCTTTATGGAAACATGTGTCAGTATAATATCTTTTATTTGCAATAAAAATCATACCTCTAAGTTAATTACCAGTTTATTTATGTGCGTTCTAATAATGTCCTAATTAGTCATTTTAATTGCAATAAGCTAATTAAAAAAATAATGGGAAAAAAGTTTATATATAAAAATGCATCATTTTTAATTCTGATATACTGCCAAAAAGTTTGAAATTCTAACATAAAATTAAAGAAAATCATCTCAATTGTATATGTATACCTTAACATGACATTCTGTCTGATTCTATTATGTAAACATAGATTTCTTACATTTTGGAAGCTTGAGCAAAAACTGGAGTTCACACTTTTTTTAGGGTTAAAGTATACAAATTTGGTTACAAAGGAAAATAGTTGTCATACGTAAAGCTTTAATAATTGGGTTCGAAAAGCGCAGACATTTAAAGATGTAAACGTATTGTTTGTTAATGTGATAGTAGTTGATACTGTAAGATTCGTTCCTTATTTTATTTGCACTATTAGGGTGATATGTTTTAATGTCATTTAGTTTTCCATACTCTCAGAATAGTATGTTTTGGTGTCAATAAATTTGTTTTACCCTATAATGGAAATACGTTTCAGTAAGTAACTGTTTGAACATTTAATTTGTTTAATGATAGAATACTTTAAAATTGAATATTTCATTACGAAATGCAGAAATATAGCAGAAACATTATTTTTGGACCAGTTATACGTTAATTACCAGGATAAATTAAATGTATGTTTCTCTGAAAGAAAAGACAGTTTTTTTAATGGGCTTAAATTTTATCTTTGTAAATACCTTCTCTTGGAATCGAGAATTGTTTTATTTAGCTAGTGAACCAATATCGTAATCAAGTAATTTTTTTTTTGTAATTATAATTCTAAAAATATGACGAATCATTATTTTTTCTATACACTCAATATATTTAAACAATGGATTTAACTTTCCTGCATGATATTTTTTCAACTATTATAATTCTATATTATTTAAAAAAAAAAAGATGCAACAAGCATTAAAAATAATATATCAGGCTGTTTATATGCAAAAAGTTTCTGTGTTTTTTTAAGGAGACTCTCTATCATTTAAACTATTTATTATTTTTATTATTATTATTATTATTATTATTATTATTGTATTTTTGAATGAAAATATAGATGTCCCTTATTTGAATTTATATGAAAGAACAGTATTTCACAATTTTTTTTTAACTATTGTTTTTCATTTTTAAAAAAAATTATATATTTCAAATTTTTTACACATTTTTTAAAACGCTAAGGTTTTTTTCATATACAAAAAAATTTCCCCACAGTTTTCGAACTTTTGTTATACCTTGTTTATGTTGTTCAGATACAAAATTTGCAGCAATTTACAATCAAATTGATAACACTATTTTCAATTAACACATTGTTGACCGTCAATTTTACTGAGAATTTATCTCATGTCACCTGATATTATTTTGCAATTGGCCAGGCTTGGGGCCCCGACATTTTGGGGTTATGGTTACAAAATGATTATCAATAAACTTTCAGATTTAAGACAAAAATCCTTCTGGCAAACACTGTCAATAAAACTATTGGTTGGTTGTATTCAGATTATCTGGCGCCGTCAGCAACACGAGGGCTATAATGCGCCGAAACATTTCGTCATTAGACAAGCCAACATACATTTACAAACACCCATGCCAACACGGGACTCGAACCCGCAACCTCGCGGTCTAGAAGCCAGCACGCTAACCACTATACCGTTTGGTCGGCAATAAAACTATTGGACACCCTCTCAAATTTTGTATAGGGCCCAGAAAACATAATGTGCTTTGGGCCCCGAGGGATGCAAGTCAGGTCATCTGCGAAAACAACGGTGATGCAGGAAAAAAAAAAAAAAGCGCATCTCGAGTTTATTCGTAAGCGGTCGGCAACGTTTGGTCATGAAAACACGAGTTAACTCGTGACTGGTCAACAATGTGTAAAGTTTTTTAGGCTTCAGAATAGATTGGTTGGTTGTTTTCAGATTATCTGGCGCCGTCAACAACACGAGGGCTATAATGCGCCGAAACATTCGTCATTAGACAAGCCAACATACATTTACAAACACCCATGCCTAATACGGGACTCGAACCCGCAACCTCGCGGTCTAGAAGCTAGCACGCTAACCACTATACCGTTTGGTCGGCGGCTTCAGAATAGAAAATTTAAGAACAAGTACTGCTCTCTTTTTCTGAGATAATTCACTTTTCGAAATATCTTCATGCACCCCTTTATCACCTTCTGCACCCATTTAGAATTCAGGTGCATGATTTCTTCATGCACTTAAATTCTAAATTTAACTTTAGTAAGTCGTCTGAGCTTCAAAATCGAATGTTTGGGAACTCGTGTGTTTTTCGGCGTTGTGAGGTATTGCGCTGTCCAAAGTATTTTCTTTTTCCCCAAGTGAGCCAGAGACCACTTGAATTCCAGATTTCAGTTTCTAATATTTCTGGTTTTGGATGAAATATGCTTTGGTGAGAAGGCAAGAAATGAAAAATATATATGGTAGGGGGATAAGCTTATAAGTTCAGACTATGCACACAAAAGATAATTTATTTTTGTATTGAACAAGTGCAAACGAAATCAATCACTGAGGATTAAGATTTCTATCAAATGTGGAATCCACTTCATTTTCTTAACTTTTAAGGGATTTATAAAAAAAAAATAAAGCTTAATACATTCAACTAACGAAAGGAAACTTTTAACTAACGAAAGACATTTAACTAACGAAAGGTTGGTTGGTTGTTTCAGATTATCTGGCGCCGTCAGCAACACGAGGGCTATAATGCGCCGAAACATTCGTCATTTGACAAGCCAACATACATTTACAAGCACCCATGCCTTACACGGGAGTCGAACCCGCAACCTCGTGGTCTAGAAGCTAGCATGCTAACCACTATACCGTTTGGTCGGCTCTATAAAATAAGTTGGTTGGTTGTATTCAGATTATCCGGCGCCGTCAGCAACACGAGGGCTATAATGCGCAGAAACATTCGTCATTTGACAAGCCAACATACATTTACAAGCACCCATGCCTTACACGGGACTCGAACCCGCAACCTCGCTGTCTAGAAGCTAGCACGCTAACCACTATACCGTTTGATCGGCACTAACGAAAGGAAAGCCGATAAGAATGTATCGTTAGCTACATTCTTCTTTGGAAACTAGGGAATTTTATCCCATCAGCCTTCAGGCGCAGTTTGGCCCTTGTGTTGCCCTTGTGCCAAATAAATTCTAAGTCCAACCAACCAACCCACCCATCAGCTTTCAAAAATAGTTGCTAAGTAGTGACGCTGTTGCATGAAAACAGAAACGAAAAACAATTTGAACATGTTGAAAAAACTACAAAACTATGTTTCAATTACGTTATGTTGTTGTTGAAAATGGTGTTTAGTTTGAAAACATCGTTTTGTAGTTTTTGCAATTCAGGCGGGTTTTTCCCCTTAGTTTTTTATTCATCAGCGCTATCTGTTGGTGATTTTTGAAACTACTTTTGTAAATTGATGGTATAAATGTCCTTGTTTCCCATGTAGAGTGGACCAAAGATACATTTTATAGTCTAACATTTTAGGGGACCTCGTATAATGTGTTCATATAATTCGTAAATAAATTCGGAAGTAATTCATAAAACCCAGTTTAAGGAATTGAATCAAACGGAGGATTTTGTATTGAGATAGTATCGTTTGCAGAATCTTGGTCTTGAGTGGAAAGTCTTCGTCCTGGTTTGCCTCGTACGAGTCATAAAGACACCGCTTGAAAAGATTTTAAACTTAAAATAGCATTAAGGCCTCTTTCACACAGTGCGGATGCGAGTGCGGGCCAGCAAAAAGTTTCACTAATGTATTTTGAATGGAGCTTTTCACACGGTTAAGAGAGCGGTCCACAACTTTTAGGCCTCTTTCACACGGTACGAACGCGGATGCGATTGCGGGCCTGCAAAAAGTTTCACCACTGTATTTGGAATGGAGCTTTTCACGATGAATACGATGCGGAGAACGGTCCGCAACTTTTAAACCTCGTTAAACTTTTCGTGGGGGCCCGCAGAAGTCGGTATATCTCCGCAATTTCCATTGATAAATTCAGTTTGAATGAGCTAATTATATTTTTATTTGTAATTTAAAGTGTATAAAGCGAGACAAAAAACGTACTGGGATCTAACTCATCTATGCAATAATTGAATTTTAACTGAATTTGGAATCTTGACGTTTTTATAAAAAATTGGTAATTTGAAATAATTTCAAAATAAAATTATAGAAAGAAATAATTCAGTTAGATTTTCAATTCTAGTCAGTTTCTTATATCAAATCATTGTGTATCGTTTGTCGTTAAATTTAAAATTTTAAATAAATTACAAATTGAATTATGATTGGTGCAGGATTGTATCCTTTAGTTAATTTTTAATTAAACAATCCTCAAATGAATAATTTTTATGCAGGTATGTTAGTTTTCTAACACTTGTTAAGTGTGAAAAAATGTGAATCTAATTAAAAAGTTTAGGAAATTTTTTCTAATGTAGTATTGAAACTTTTTGTCTAAAACATAACATCGGCTTTGAGTGAAAAGGTCCAAACTCAACTTTAAGTTTTAAATCCCTTTTCGGTATTTTGGAAACAGAAAGAGAATCCCACATAGGTAAGTAAAAGCTGCCGACTATATATTAATACTGCTAATCAGTACTGGTATTATCTTAGCTGTTTGTTCAATTACCATGCAGGCCTAAGAGCAAAATGCTGTGTGTACAAGAATGAGTTTTGGCGTCCATTTCAATGAAAATGTATTAAGAAAAAAACCCTCTGAAAATGGTATGGGTGCTCTATAACTAAAACTTGCAGGAACTTTATACCTAGGGCCGCGTAGCCCAGTCGGGAGAGTATCGTTCTCGCAACTAGAAGGTTGCGAGCCCTGAGGTTGCGAGTTCGGGCCTGGGACCGACTAAAAACCGTCGTGTTCGCTAATGGTGACTGGAGCACGTTAAATCAGTCATGGTCGCAAAGTCCTCCAAGTTCCCATACAAATCAATACCTCTGGGGGGTGGCAAAGCCAAGTCTTCTGGTGGAATCTTCTGCTTGGTATTGCCTCTAATTAAGAAGTTCCACATACGGTCGGTAGTGTTGCCATCTACGGGATAGCTACCGAAAGAGGTAGAAATGAACTCTTCGGTGGCTATAGGTAGACTTGCTCACTTCCGTTTCGAGAGTGTGCGCTTACATCCTGTGCAGTACTGCCCACTACCGATCTGTACGGGATATGGGGTTGGTACAAAATGCTTAAGCAGAGGTGCCTTAGTCCCCATAGTCCTTGATAAGAAGAAGAAGAAGAACTTTATACCTGAATTTGGCATTTTAAAAGGATTACTAAAACTGATAAGTTGTAATAAATAGCAAAGTATTTAGTACCTTTTCATTATTTTTACTTTTTTAAATGAATTATATTACTAATTCTTTTAACGGACTTCTTCAAACTTCAATAGGCATGGTGTACTGTACTTCTGTAAAGAGCAAGCACCTAAATTCTTTTATTCTGTTCATAGTTTTGTCAGAAAACAAGACTCATTTTTTTAATCACAACAAAAGTTAAAAAAAAATAATAATCTTAAAAAAAATATTACAAAAAATTGATTAAAATAACCTGTATTATATCACTTAGCAGTTGACCTTCCTATTTTAGTAGCAGAAAATGTTTTTATTAGTTTAAATTTTTAACATATTGTCATATTATTTTCTTTTTTAAAATATTTTTCTCATTTCGGCTCCTCTCTCAAAATCACATGTGTGTGATCGCACACGCCTTAGGCCGGCCCTGATTAATAGGATGATCCAATAAACGCCTATCACTCCGTTTCCTTCTAGAATAAAGGAGATATAATAACCGGTACCTTCTTTTATCCATACTTAAATTTTACACTTATATTATAAAGTAAAACTTAAAAAATAACTAAATACTTTTAATCAATGCTTATCTAGGTACTGTATTCACTGGGTGAAAATAATAAACTTTTCAAAGATGCGGGCGAAACGTCTGCAGATATTGGCTCGTGTGAAAAGGCATGCGTTTACGGGCCCGCGTCTGCACAGTGTGAAAGAGGCCTAGCCGACAAAATAAACACAGAACTATTTAACGAAAAAAAATCCGTTTCGATTTCAAATTGGATGGTAAGAGAATATGCCTTTGAGTTCTCATGTTTCCTTTAACTCTTCATTAGACATAATATTTATGTTATAATATAAGTCTTGCAGCATAGTTTAATTGATTTTATAAAACAAGCTAATTATAAAACAATATTTTTCACATAAACTTTCAGGAAATAAGTATTAAATCAACTCTCGTTCAGTTGGGAGTTGTTTGTAAAGTGTAATTTCCGTCATTCTTTGAATTCTGTTAAGTTGATGATTAGTTGATAATGGTAGTTAATAGGAAGGAAATAAACTAATACGATTTAACTAACTAGTTCATCGGACTACTTAACTAAAAGAACTTTATTGAATCAGGCGATATGTAAATAAAGCTGTTTGTCTTAATTAATTTTAATGTTCAGAAATGGTTTACATGATTTTTACAGTTTCTTAGAGTGTTTATTTAATAAGGCCGACCAAACGGTATAGTGGTTAGCGTGCTAGCTTCTAAACCGCGAGGTTGCGGGTTCGAGTCCCGTGTTAGGCATGGGTGTTTGTAAATGTATGTTGGCTTGTCTAATGACGAATGTTTCGGCGCATTATAGCCCTCGTGTTGCTGACGGCGCCAGATAATCTGAAAACAACCAACCAACCATGTTTATTTAATAGGATTTAAGCTATCAATTACATAAATCGTTTTGTGGCTTAAATTTTATAGTGAAATTAATACGTTCGAGTCACCAAAAGTATTACGGATTGGGTTTAATTAATGTGTGGCATTTTTATTTATGATAGTTACGATACAGAGTTTTTCAGGAAGGAATACATAACTATGAAATGCTATAACTGCGAAACAGTAAGAGACAAGTGGTATGAGGGATAGATAGGCATGGAATTTTAAGTTCATAAGCTTACAAATTGATTGATAGGATTAAATTTAATGACTTCTGTGTATGGTTTACTGACGAGGCCCCTTATCAGTTGGAAGGATTTGTCAATCAACAAAAATGGTGAACATGGGTCATTGAAATCTCATTTGTGTGCCTTGCAAATCAATTGCATTCTGAATAAATTACATGTTGTAATTGATTTGCAAGTCACACAAACGGGTGTGCAACATCGCGCAACTTTCAAATGCACTATAATATTGGTTATTGCTTTAACATTTCTGGTGTTATTTACCGTTTTCATATTTTCACGCATATAAATAAAAATGGCAAGTTTGGCGATATTTTTGGCAATAATTTTTAAATAAAAAAAAAAATCACGCCAAGGTGGCGAAATTAGAAATGTTATTCGATAGACATTAGATTGTCCTTTCTTTTGCGTGAAACAGAAAAAAATTAATCATTGATAGGCGATGGTCAAGGGCAGAGAGCTCTGTGTGAAAGGCACTCGTTTTTCAACTTTTTTGCGCTTTTACCGCATTTCTACTTTAATTTTGAAGGTGGGGACGATTAGAAGACTTGAAGATGCATTAGAACACATATTTTAATCAAAATCGTTGGAGCCGTTTTCTAGCAATTGCTGAAAGACATTATTTTTTCATGATTTGAAACGTATGCGTATGCGCGATTTTGACATAAACCTTAATGGCCATCCACTCACCAGCACATCAATTTTGAACATCGTAAGTCAATTTGCTCGAGATTTATGCTGACCACGTACAAACAGACAGACATTTTGTTCTAGAACCCTTTTTTGAAATCAGGCTGTTCCTAAACTTGGAGAAATGCAAATAATCGATTTTTTTTCACCGAATGCTGTACTTTCATTACCTTATAATTAAAAGTAAAAAGAGGCAGTTTGGAGTTCAATATCCTGTAAAGGAAGCATTTTTTTCATGAGGGAAACGAAGTCATTCTTCTACATTCCGAATTTCAAACAATGTGTTGCACATTTCGTTATTGTAATTAATTTATCTACAAAATGGTTTATCTTTGCGGTTAATGCGTTCATCTTAAGTATTTTTTAAATATTTTTTGAAACAATAACATCACTGGAAGGAACCATCTGCTTTGTTCTTTAAATGCTGTTTTCTTAAAATGCTGGGTTTTTTGTTTGTACAAATGTACCTTTTTCTCTGGATCTACTCAATATTAAGCTTTGAAATTTTTTTTCCTGGAAAATATTGTATTTTTACACAAACAGACTTATGCCTTTTTAGAAACGATGATTATATTTAAAAAAAAAAAAAAAAAAATTCTAACAATGTTTTTTTCGGAAAATGTTATAGAAAAAATTCCAAAACAACAGAAATCCTAAATGAAATTTTATTTTGACAAAAGCAAATGCCAGTCTATGCAAAAGTGTTTTAATATTGGCTGTGCAAAATTTTAAACCAATTCTATGCGTAGTTTCTGAGAAAAAGGTATATAAAAAATACCTTTTTGATATGGACTAGATAGAACTCTCCTATCCCCCTTCAAATATAGCAATCAGTTAATCGTTGGATTTAGAAGGGGAAATGCGTTTTATTTACAGGGTAAAAAAATTAGTTTAACGTTTCAGGTTGAATTCCTTTACGGAATTTTGCTTAGCTCCATTGTATTTAAATACAAAGCCTTTCTATTACTAAAAAAGTTAATTTTCATAATAGCTTTATGTTTTAAGAATCTATTTTTCCTTAATTTAAAAAATCTAATGAATAATTGTACTTGTAATATGTAAGAACTTAATAGATTTTATATTTGCCGGGAAAGAAAGCATTTACAATTTTAATTTTCAAAAATATGTGATATTATTTCGAGATAGTTAACTAATCGAAATGCAACTTGAACTACATATTTATCACTTTTTTATTGTTAACAGCATTGTGGATTTTAGTTTTTGTATTCACACTTCCGAATGACTGCATTTCAACAAACTAAAAACGAACAATACAAGATAGTAAATTCCAAAGAGAAAAGTAAACTTCATGTAAATAAAACCACTGATCTTTATCTCTTCCCATAATTTGTTGTACACAAATCTAGTAATCCTACAAAAATCGAAGAGAACTAATCTCTCACTAAATAAGAAACAAAAAAACTATAAAAAAAAACAAGAAATCTGTTGGAGTTGAAATTTTTTCTTTCATTTCAAATTTACTGCTCAACAAAAAATAAATTCGAAAGAAAAAAGACGGTGGTTCGCAGAAAGCTGTCAAGGAGCAGTGATGGATGAAAATTTATAAACAAGCAAAAAATTGGGACAATATCAACTTTTATTTATATATATTTCATTCTTTTTAAATCCTTTATATTAACTTCAATTTTGTGTGGTTGGCTGATTGGTTGGGTATGTCGATGACGTGCAAATCTGCGGAGACCTAATTATTCCTCATGCCGTCATCCAATCGGTCTGAAACTTGGTAGATAGATTCGATGACAATGCATTGTATCAAATTTTAAAGCTGTAACTGTCACTAAAAGGTTGCTTTTACGGAATACTGATAATCCAACTTGCCGTCATCCAATCGCGCTAAAATAGCATTTAACCGACCACTGAAGAAACTTTCCTGTCACCAAAATTGCTTTAATAAATAAATAATACAATTCTTTTAATCAGCATAAATAAAATATATTTGGATGTGGAGTGCATGTTTCATGTTTATTTTTAATAAATAAAATTGGAAACTTAGTTTAACGCACATTTTGCTGATAGAAATGCTTTTGATTTTTAAAATTAGATGCAAACACCAAACGCACGTTGTTTACGGAATTGGCGCTGTGTTAATGAACATAAAAATTGGCAATGCATATAAAGGATTTCTTTTTAAAACTTTGTTTTTATGGTAAACTTTGTTTTTTGTCTTGGAAAGCGAAATGACATCCCAATGGTCCCATCCAATATTACTTACTTTTGTTTCAATATTGGGATGTGCGTTTGAACTTGTAAGATTGAGACACACATATGTGTATGCAAGTTTTATTTATATCAGCAAAGTAAATAAATACAACTGAGATTTTTTTTTCACACATGTTTTTAGGCAAAATAAAATTGTGCTTACAACTTCCTTTTATGTTTAGAAAAAATATTAACTTTTTCGAATCGTGAAAATAAATCTACATCAAAACATTAAATTAAAATATTATAATTAATAACATAACCATTGAGCTTCGTTTTTATGCTTTCTCTAAATTAATTCAATGTGCAAGACGAGTCTATTAATAATTGATGTTGCCCGGCGCTGTAATATATATATATATATATATATATATATATATATATATATATATATATATATATTCTTTTTTTTTTTTTTTTTTTTTTAAATCCTTTGTATTAATTAACTTCGATTTGTGTGTATGTTTGTGCCTGACGGTAAATTCTATAGAGGCCTAATTAACCTACTTGCAGTCATCCAATCGGGCTGAAACTTGGAAGATAGATTCGATGTCGATGACTCTGCATTCTATCAAGTTTTGGGCCGACCAAACAGTGTAGTGGTTAGCGTGCTGGCTTCTAGACCGTGAGGTTGCGGGTTCGAGTCCCGTATTAGGCATGTGTGTTTGTAAATGTATGTTGGCTTGTCTAATGACGAAAGTTTCGGCGCATTATAGCCCTCGTGTTGCTGACGGCGCCAGATAATCTGAATACAACCAACCAACTATCAAGTTTTGGGGTCTGTCACCGTCACTAAAAGTTCACATTTACACATGTTTCTATAATCGCATCTGAATACTAATACATCCCATTTAACCGATCATTGATGAAAATCTTTCCTTTTAGCAAAATTGTTTTAATAAGAATAAATAGAAAATGGTGGGACATGAATGCGTAAATTTAATATGGAGTGTAGTCCAGCCAGTTCAACTTTGCGTTGTGTAGTGACGCTGGAAGAGAAAGAATTTTAACTGATATTTGTTGAGATTATCTCCTGTTGCCAAAGTCGTTTAATCAGAATAATTAAGCCGACCAAACGGTATAGTGGTTAGCATGCTAGCTTCTAGACCATGAGGTTGCGGGTTCGAGTCCCGTGTTAGGCATGGGTGTTTGTAAATGTATGTTGGCTTGTCTAATGATGAATGTTTAGGCGCATTATAGCCCTCGTGTTGCTGACGGCGCCAGATAATCTGAATACAACCAACCAGAATAAATAAATGATATTTAGACGAATGCATAATTAAAAATTAATTTTTAATACATAAATTTTCATTAAGTTGGTTGGTTAGCTGTTTTCAGATTATCTGGCACCATCAGCAACACGAGGGCTATAATGCGCCGAAACATTCATCATTAGACAAGCCAACACACATTTACAAACACCCATGCCTAACACGGGACTCGAACCCGCAACCTCGCGGTCTAGAAGCTAGCACGCTAACCACTATACCGTTTGTCGGCTTTCATTAAGTTGGAATTGCACTTAAAAATTGGCAATTCATAATAAAATTTAATTGGTTATATGTTTTTCTGATGAAAACCTAAAATCCCCAATCAGTTAAATGTTTAATTATTGTTGATTAATTAGTAGTTCTATTAGTTATTCTATTAATATATTTACTTTTTGTACGATTTGAATAAAGTAAAATTTAGATATCTAAATACAATCCAACAAGTTCATGCACATATTACTATACGTACATAAATATTGGACACTTTAAATTCTCAAACTGTAGGAATAAAACCTCTCTAAAACAATATTTTTTCAAGCCCTTACATTATCGTTACATACAAGTTTTATGTACAACTATAACCTGTATATAACAATATTTTTCTACGTCAAAACAATATCGTTATAGACTGATTTTATTGCATACAACATTTAATATCTAAAGAAAACACACAATCCTACAATTTCGTAAACATCGAAAAAATCGATAGAGTCAAAACCACCTTTTTTCGAAAATATTCTCGGTAAATTATTGGTATAAAAATCTCATGTTTCGTTTATAAGACTTTAAAAGAGTCATGAATATTAAGAACCTGATGCGTAATTTTCTTTACGGTTTTTCTTTAAAAAAAAGTCCCTCCTGATGGATTTAAATTTTTAAATGGAGTCTCAATTACATCTGGATAGCATTGCATGTCCCTATTCGTATCTTTCCATTTTATAGTTTAATGCATACATATTAAAATTAATAGAAAAATATTCTGAAATCGGCTTTATAAAAAGAATCGTGTGTCATGCTTTTCAAGAACACTCCCGGACATATTCCAAGCCTTACTTAGAATTCTTTAATTCGTTGCATTAAAAAATTCCCCGAATTTACTTTTAAATAGAAATTCTATCCCGGCTCAAATATCTTTATTTACGCTTTTCACCGACAATCGCTATAAAAGCAACGCATCAAAGGACCGGAGTACAAAAGATGAGAGCTCACTTTGTCAGATTAAATTGAAATCATTTCGTTCTCACAATCATCTCGATTAAGCTTGTTTTGAAAGAGACATGTTTTTCTGGAAGCCTGTAATTTTAGTCGTGTGCTGTAAATACATTGGTAGCGGGAATCCTTTAAAATTGTGGAATGCAGTTATGCATTTGAAAAGAGAATCTTCGATACTTTTGTTTTGCAATTTTGTCATGTACGCACTGAGGAAATAAATTGACAGATTAATTTATCCATTAAAATATTATCCCGTTAAAACAATTTTTACTGAGAAGCGAAACTAACTTAGTGACTGAAATATCTGAAAAGATTAAGGTTTTAGATATTTCAAATAGGAGAGGGGGAGGGGGGGGGGGATTTCAAAAAATGGAAGTAATGTGTCACTGAACATCACAGGAAAAACAAGGTTCTAAATATTCTAATATTGAAAATTTACTTTTCTCTCACTCGTGTGAATAGTTTTTACTAAGCCTTAGTAAAATAGTAATACTTAATCTTTGATTTCATATGATACTAAATTAATATTTTTCTAGAAACTGCATTCCTGTAAATTGAATTTTAGAATCGAGTAAATAGTTTTGACTAAGCCTTAGTAAAATAGTCATATTTAATTCTTGATTTATACCATAGTTTTTCTAGCAAATAAAAATTCTGTAAATTGAATTTTAGGACCGTGCGTATAGTATTTACTAAGCCTTAGTAAAATAGTTATACTTAATACTTGATTCCATACGTTACTGAATTGATATTTTTCTACAATAAGCATTCTTGTAACCTTGTAAATTGAATCTTAGATTCTTGCGTATAGATTTACTGAGTTTTAGTAAAACAGTTATACTTATTCTTTGATTTCATACTGTACTGAATTAATGATTTTATAGCAAATGCACTCCTGTAAATTGAATTTAAGATTTCGGCTTGCTTCAAAACTGTAACTTGTACCTATTACAAAATGTATCATGAAAATATTTGGTTTAATTCTGCTATTTTTGTTTTTTTGCCTGGGCGTTAATCTAGGCATAAATAAATATGTATTTAAACGAATACCTTTTGAATCAAATATCTGATAACATTTTATTATTTTATATTAACCATTTGAGAAATATGAATTTTATTTGTATACTTTCCATCAAAAGCACACATTATTTCATGAAAGGATGTAAACAAATAATTAAAATAATAATTAATAAAAATAAATAATTGAAAATGAGTTGGGTCTGGGAAAAAAAAAATTAAAAACCACTGATGGCACCAAGTTTTGGATTTTTCATAGTAGAATTTTTTTCTTATATTTAAATTGATAACAAGGAGCGCCTTTCATTTTTCTTAGGGAAATTTACTTATGCATTTATAAAATCATCGTCAATCGCTCTGTTTCTTAGAAAAGTAGTTGATTAGCCCTAAATTTGATTCTAGTATGTGGATTGTATAAAGTGATATTTATTTAAAATCTCTATTATACAAAACATTTCAATTTAAATATATGCAGCAATTTACTTCAAATTTTAAAATCTGCTTTTAATCTCTGGCGAAATAATATATATATATATATATATATATATATATATATATATATATATATATATATATATATATATATATATATATATATATATATATATATATATATATATATATTTGACATCTATGGTTAATCGACATCTTTCATAAAAATGACACGTATTCAAAAAGTTAATTATGAACATAAAATAAAAAAGACTGTAAAAGATGTAATAAAATATGAAATATTAAAAGGCTATATGACTTTATATTGAAACGGTTTTGAGAAACAATGATTTCGATAAATAACGTGTTTGAGGCACCATGGTTTTGAGAAACAACGGATTTGTGAAATAATGTTTGATGAATAATGGTTTTGGGAAACAATGATTTTACCAAACTATGGTTTTGAGGAACAACATGTTTGAGGAACGGTGGTTTTGAGAAAGTTTGGAAAGCAATAGATTTTAGAAATGATGTTTTTGAGAAATAATGGTTTTTCAAAACAGTCGTTACGGGAAACAATGCTTTTGAGGAACGATTGTTTAAAGAAACAACGTGTTTGAGGAACAATGGTTTTGAAAAGATTTGGAAAGTAAAGTTTTGAGAAGCAATGGTTTCGAGAAAAACTGTTTAGAGAAATTATGGTTTAAAGAAATAATGGTTTGGGGAAATTTGGTGTTGAGAAGTAATGATTTTGAGAAAAAAGGGTTTTGGGAAAGAATGGTTTTGCGAGATAATGGTTTTGCCAGACAATGGATTTGAGAAATGATGGTTTGGAGAAATGTGGTTTTGAGAAATAATTGTTTCGAGAGACAACGGATTTGAGAAATACTGATTTTGAGAAGTAATGTTTTTAAGAAACATTACAGGTTTGAAATATCCTAGTTTTAATCTATCTATACTTCTCATTGTTAGAAGAAAAATAGTAAACATTTTATAAGAGGATGCACTGTATACGACTTTATCATTGAAAATAATTATGCTAATATAATTCAAAAGAAATTTGTCGTAGACTTCTTTATGTTGGATATGTTCAAGATTGATAACTTTTTATATTTTTAATATATCCTTTTGTATTTTGGATAGCTGAAATTCTATATTATATGATACATTTAACCAGAAAAGTCATATGCGCATACTACAAAGCAATTTTTTTTACTATACATCGTACAAAAATTTTAATTAACAAAACTTATGTGACATGTGTAACGAGATAAATACGTACCAAGATAAGTAAATGAAAAATTCTCTAACTGCAATAAATTCAACTGTCCTTACAAGTCCTAACGAAATCTTTCACAACGATGTTTGCTTCATGACGCAATGAGTTAAAGCGCTTATAGTTAAGCTTGTGATGTGGAAATCTTTATATAAAACTGGAAACGAGACTTTTACGTAACAGAATACTGAGATATTTCACAAATATCCTCCATTAGTGATATTGGTGGTTGAGACGAACACTGTAGCTCACATTCGTTTTCAAACAAATATGAATAATTTTGAATTTCAATCAGTAAAAATCGACGTCTTCGTACATTTTTATGCCATGTTTGAATTTATGATAATCGCTAACTTTCATTAAAATTACACATATTCAGCAATGTTAGTGATAAACACCATATTATGAATTTAATCTAAAAAAGGGCTGTGATTAGGTGTAATAAAATATAAAATACTAACATGCTAAGTGGTACAGTACCCAAAAAAAAAATCAGAACGATGGCTATATCTTGTGCTCTAATTCTTGAAATAACAAACAAAAGGTACCGTTGTAAATCGTGGAAGGTTTTTAATAATTGCATGTAGTTTTTTTTTTTTTTTGTCATGACGAGTCATCTACCTATTAAAACAGAACCAAACTTTAAAAAGTTCAATAGCAACCTCATAATATTATCCCACATTTGGATTCAGCATCCAAAAAAAATGTCGAAATACAAAAATTCGTAATTTTCTAATGAATGGTTTGTAATTTAAATGATAAAAAGAAAATGATAAATTAATGTTAAATAAAAAAATTGGTTTTTTGGCCATAAGTACTTAAATAATTAATATATTTCAGTATTTTTTTTTCAAAAGATAGTTTGTAAATGACCAAACATAAATAACAAGCAACTTTTGCATCAATTTCTTTTTTAATAATTAATTATTAATTAATAAAACAATTTTTTTTTTTTTTTGAATGAAACGTATTTTTTTTTTTGCTTTCATTAGATTCATCATGGTCTGAAACCCCCCAAAAATTTTTTTCTTTTCATTTTGACTTTTAGTTCTCGATTTTTTAGCGAAAATGTAAAAAATGTTCACTTTAAGGGACCGTATAGTAGACGACTTTTGAAAACTATCAAAGATTAATTCAAGGTAAACTAGAGGTGAGGAAAATCGCACAACGTTCAATTATCGTAAAATGGGGTGAATAGGAACAACGGGGTGAATCGGAACAGAATTTCTTGAGATTACAAAAATATATATATATATATATATATATATATATATATATTATTTTATACAAACAAAGCAGTTTTATTTTTTGTATGTATATTTTTAATCTGTCTAACGTGTTTGGAATCGTGGAACATATGTTTTGTGTGGTTTTCAACAGTGTCCTTTTTTTTAAAAAAAATTTACTTTCTTAAATTACATTTATTTAAAACAACATTTTTTAAGCAATTTCAATAAGTTATCCTTTAAAAATTGTACTCAATCAGGTGATTTTTTCATTTTATAAATAATTTCAACTATCAAGTTACACTTGTATTTACAGTGAAATGTTTCTGTAAAATAATCACACTTTGCTGAATACTGTTTACTAATGCCTACATTTTATATTTATTAATTTTCTAATTATCAGTAGTATACGTTATACTTCTGCAATTACAGTTTTCGATATTTTATTTATTTCGTGTGAAGAATACACATCTTTAACGTTGTAAATAAATTATGTTACTTTTGCGTTACTTGCTATTTTTGTATTAATCTTAAACATGTCATTATAAATCCAAGTAGTTTCTATGCAATTTTAGACTAATATTTGTATTTTATAACTTCGTGAAACGCCGCTGACCGTTCGATTTCTCCCGCTGTGAAGTAGAACCTTAAAAATACCTTTCGTTTTATGGAAATTCTCCCTGAAAATCGGTCAAAAAATAGTCGAAACATTTTCGCTCATAAGTGACGTGTTTTTCAACATAATGCATTGAAATTTGGTATATAGAGTAAATGATGTATTCTGAATCGAATGAAATGATAAAAAGTAAGGTTTCGTATTGAAATTTTG